>CM077817.1:33245000-33730000 GCA_039764185.1 Tamarix austromongolica
TTTGGGCACACATGTACTTGGGGAGTAAACTGAGATGATGAGGTTTTAATCTAAGGGTTGTGATGTTTGGGGTGTTATAACAGTTTGGGTTATGTGAGGCAGGGAAGGATGGGCCACATAGACCCACATTAGGGTTTCTAGAGAAACCTAAGGGTGAGGCAGTGAGTGGAATTAGAGGTGTAAGGTGGTGGGCCTTGACCCATACATTTAGGAGTTGGGCCTCTATTGTGAGTTAGGAAAAGAAGGAAAGGATGTTGGGGCAAGTTAGGAGGTGCAGAAGTCTTAAGATATAGGACAGACCCTCTTGAAGGATAAGCATAGATGGAGTTGGTCATGCATGTCTAGGGAGAAACTTTTTAAGACATAATAAAACATTAATCATGTAAAGTAGAATATTATTGAGCCAGGCCTAGACCGATCCACCGACATAATAGTGGCCAGGTACCAGGGTGCCCTAGAGACCAATCCACAGGCATATAATAGTGGTTAGGTGCATTTTGCCCTATGAGTGACTGCTCTATAATAATGGGGGATCCCGAGCTTAATAAACCAAACCCTAAGTTTAATAAGACATATAAAGACACTAAGTATTTACATTGTAACACCATGAGAGTTGGGGCTAGACCACTCCACCAGTATAATAGTGGCTAGGAGTACTTTACCCTGGAGACCAATCCACCAGCTATAATAGTGGCCAGGTGCGTTTTGCCCCGCAAGTGACCAATCCACCGACTATAATAGTAGGGTTCCCGCACTCTCATATGATAATAAGTATGGTGTGAAATAAGTATTGATCAAAGAATTAATGAATCAGTTGATCTGAACTATAGCTTAGCCCTTATCAGAAATGATTTTATGCTATTATGTTATCATGCTTGTATTATGTGCCTTGGTGTGTTGGCCTTAGTGCATGGTTACTTTGCTTAGTATGTAGTGTACTGACTACCCTTTTGTGGGTGATGCTCATTCCCACAAGCATAAGACCCCCCTAAGTTTGTGTAGGTTGGTGATGTTGTCTTTGATGCCTTTGATGCTTACGAGGCATCGGACAGGGCTGAGTGTTAAGCTTAGACTTGACCCAGGGATCAAGAGCAGTGTGGCGGAACTTCCTCCTTTTGTTTTTCCATTTTGTATTGGATTTTTCGGACTTAACTTTTATCATTTTGTAGATCTTATTCCTTTTAAGGAACTTTAACTATGTACTCTGGATTGTAACTCTTTTTTCACGCACTCTGATTTCTATCTTATGACTATTTTAATATTTTATTTGAGCCTTGCTTTGAGTTTGAAATATGATGGTTATTAAGTTTCTTTTAACCTTGTGGTTAGTACGGGAACGGCCGGGGGCCAGGGGCCAGGCTTGTACTGATCATGATGGTAATATCCTCAAAATTCACAATTTTTGATTTAATTGATTCCGCTAAATCTTAAATAAAAAGAAAATTTTCAGCAGTAAATTTTGGAGTGTTACAAATACTGATAAAACACACTACCTAAAATATGGTAAGGAATCATGCTACAAATTGAGGTCACATGGTGGTATGGTAGTGAGCATGCTAAAATAGTATAACACTCTGACTCATGATAGTAATATAACAAGGCATGATTGCATAAGAATCACAGATGAATAATAACACAGATCATGTATTTGATTCACACAATGGGAACCATATTATAAATCTTCCTTCAATGACCACATGATTTTCAATTAGTAAGATAATCAATTTGATCATATCTATTTCTCCGCCATGAACAAAATTCATGACTACACACACACACACAATGGGATACCACAACCATTTCTAGGGGTGGGCATTGGGTCAAACCTAGACCAGCCTGGAGACACATTTTTATGTAAAACACAACTCAAAATTGGATCGGTTTCAAAAAAGGTTGTGATGGGACCTAAAACATAAAAAAAGGAGTCTAATCGGGGTTGGCCCTGTTCCAACCCTATTTTCAAATTGGATTGGTTTCAACTTGTTTTTATCTAGTTTTGAAACTAACCATGTTTCAACCCAACTTTATAATTTAACCCTAGTTTCATCCAAATTCTAGCATCAACATGGATTTTATGAACTCATTTCACACATACAAATCTTCTATTTGTTCATAACAATCTCCTCCAAATAGAAATAGATAATTTTTGAAAACATAACAAGTTAAAAATAAAGAAAATATAATGTAATTAAATAAACTATAGAGAATGAGAACAAAACCATAATGTTATCTAAATAGAAATAACAATGTCCACAATTTCTTCAACACCATCATTCATTTCATGTAACATATACCACATCGATCTCCACATTAGTTTTGTTTTCCACATCTATTCAAATGAATCATTAGTTAGTAATAAAATTATATTAAACGTAATTAATAAAAGATTAAATGGTATAAAGCAAACCTAAATTAGTTAAAGTAAAAAAAATCTCTATCCAACTCCTATAATGCTTGCTCTACATCAACTTTTTATCTTATATTTTTTTCTCCAATCCAATCTTGAGAGAATATATAAGCTTGTATGGTCTAAATTCATAAAAAAAATAACAAAAAATAATCAAGGAAATATAATGCAATTGCATTATTAGATTAAATAAATAGATGTATTAATATAAAGAAAGAATCGCCTTTGGTATAAAATATCTCCTAAACCGATGTAAGTGATGACCACGAGCACAAACATATATTTTGATACAATTATAGATACTGGTACAACAAGAATATCACGTATCATACATGAAAGGATATGATATCTAAGGCTTTGTATTTTCCTCCATATTAAGATATCTTTTTCTTCATGTTTTACCTTCTTCCCTTCTAGAAACCTCTCAAGCTCTATAATACTATAATATACTCCATCCATCGTTATCACTTGCTCCAACATACTTTTTATAATAGCCTCAGCACTATCCTTACTCGTAGGAGGATCAAAACTTATCCCAAAACTTTCATGAACTATAAATGAACCATACTTCCTCCTATAATCATCAAACAAATCAACAATAAATTTCATGATCTTTCTAGCCAATATTTCCCCTAGTTCTTCACCACACATTCTATAAAGAGTAATCTTCAATCTTAAAAACCTTGTATTTAGATCTAACATGACGCACAGGTATACCAACATGTTCATCTTCTCTATGTCACCCTAATACTTGTTAAACTTAATTTTCATTTGAAATGCCATGTTTCTAAAGTCATCATTCACATCCATGATCTAATGATTCAACAACTCAAACATATAAACAATATCAAAGAAAACAAGATTATTGGTTACATATAATGAACTAGACATATTAACAATCAAGTCATAAAATGCCTTCATGAAAACAACAAGGTGCTCAATTTTATCTCAATTATAATTAGAAAGGGGCCCAACAACATCAACATCATGTATAAACTCTACATGGATCTCCATATTACCAATAACATCCCTAAATTTCATAGTAGTAGCCAATATAAGATAGGTGGAGTTCCACCTAGTAGGCACATCAAGAGACAAAGAAGGTTTGTACTCAACCTTATGCTTTTAGCATGTTGTTTAAATACAATAAATCTAGTAGGAAAATTTCTAATATATTTAATAACATCCCTATCCCAATCAGTGCAATGATTGAGCTCCTTTATACCATCATATACAATCAAATTGATCATTTGTGCACCAAACCTCATGTGTAAGTATTTACTATCACTTATGTCGCCATCTTTTTCATCATATTTTTCAAATACATACATACAACATCATTAGAACACGCATTGTCAATGGTGACAATAAATAGTTTCTCTTTTAAACCCTAAAAAGTTAGAAAAGCTTCAAATACATTGTCAATCACTTCTCCTTTATGACTAGATGTAGGATAAAAAATTAGAATTATTTTTTACAACCTCCACTAATCATCTATGAACTGATCAATGAGACACAGATAATTAATTATCTTATTAGAAGTCCATGTATCCATGGTCATACAAACTTTATTACACGAAGTACTAATGATGTAAAAGATTATCTCCAAACAATCTTCGACAACTAGTAACTTTTGCTTTTATATAAGAAGTCACAAAATCTTCACAAAGTTTTGAACTCCCGACTCAAATTTTATTATACTCGACACCTTTGGTAGGGTGGTGTTGATCTAACCCAAGATTAATTACCTTCAAATGAGAAATCTTCTATTTCTCAATAGAACACTCTACAACTCTCCAATACTATCAATTAAAGAAGGAGAAGAGAAGAAGAAGAAAAATGCACCTCTCTCATGTTGCTCTCTATTTCAAAATTCATATGAACCCATTATCTCAAGATATCTTGAAATCAATGTGTACAAGTCTTTATATATGCATGTACTAATGAAGGCCCTTTCATTAACGAGCCCACTAATTGGCTCTTATTAATGAAATTAACCTCCTAATGGATGGAACAAGAACATATTTAAAGATTTACAATGACAATTTACAAGTATTACAAATTATACAATAAAAATAACAAAGTTACACAAACTTTAATAATAAAATACAGAGATTTAACAAATGTAGTCCAACTTTGTGTCTTATATCCTTGTTTTTCCTTGAACTTTTTAATCATTATAATGTCATTGTCATTATTCTATACATCAAAGATCTTTAATAGCATGAACTTCTTGGCAAAATATACATTACCTGTAAGAATTACATGAAAAAACATTAGAAGCACAATAATTTTCTAGCACAATGGGTTCCATCTCCAAGTATGCTATTTATTCTTGTTCTTCATCCTTTGAAGAATAAGACTGAGAGTGATCTAGAGATGCACCTACATGATTATACCCTTGTAAAGAAGGATTTATCCTCAAATTAGCATCAGTATATTAAGGAGATAAGTCACTAATATTGAAAGTTCTAGATACTCCTCCATAATATTCTAGCAATTCAAGTTCATCAGCATTATTTCGAAAAAAATTTAAAATTTTAAATGGTCCATCAGATTTTGGCATTAGTTTATTCTTTCTTAAGTTTATAAATCTTTCTTCTCTCAAATGCAACCATACCAAATATCCTTGTTTAAAAACTTGTTGAATTCTATTTTTATTTGCTTGAGCTTAGTATTTAGCATTCAATTTTTCAATGTTGTTTTTAATTTTTTGATTAAGTTTTTTAAAGAATTCAATTATTTCCTTGTCATCATAATTCTTTATATATCCTATTTTAAATGACAACATATTAATGGGTAGATAAGGATTAACTACATAGACAACCTCAAAAGGACTCAATTGAGTTGTATAAAAAGGACTCCTATTGTATGCAAACTCAACATGTTCAAGCTTTATATCCCAATCCTTTGTACTCGTATTCACCAACCCTCGTAGCAAAATACCTAGAGTTCTATTAGTCACTTCGGTTTGACAATTTTTTTATGGATTATGAGAAGTATTAAACAATAACTTAGCACCTAACATGTGCTCAAGTGTCTTCCAAAAATAGCTTAAGAATTTAACGTCTCTATCTGACACTATACGTTTTGGAACTCTATGTAACCTCACTATTTCTTGGAAATATAATCCTACTATATGTGTTGCATTATCAGTCTTATTCCAAAGTATAAATTATGCCATTTTTAAAAATCGATCTACTACCATAAGAATATAACATTTATCCCTTTGTGTCCTTGTTAATTACAAAATAAAATCCATGTTAACACTTTTATGAGGTTAACCAAACACTTGTAAGGGATTATACAGACCCTTATGAAAGAAACTTTTATGTTTTTGACAAGTTATGCATCTTCCTATAATAGTTTGTACTAGTTTTGTCATATATGGCTAGTAGAATTTTTTTGTAGTATTTCCATGGTCATATGAACTTCAAAATGACCGGCTATATACCCCCTCATGTAATTCTTTAAAAAGTAAATCACGTACGCTAGAATAAGTTATACAAAACTTAACATCTTTGAATAAATATTCACCTAGTAGTAAATAATTACCATAGCTATCATTCTTTCTAAATGTATTATAGATGTCAAAAAAATCTTCATCATAGAAATGTCAAATCCTAATAACTTAACATCCAACAGGACTAATATTATGGATCTATGAGGTAAAGCATATAACAAGACATTTTATTTACCATAGAAATGTTTGATAGAAAATATAAAGGGTTATAAGAAAATAACCCATTTAGCATTCCTAAAACAAATATTTTTTTACCTATGCAAATATTTAAAACTCTCATGTTCTAAATGCAAAACAAATGGTTTAGGCCTTAGGTAATGATTCCATGTTTCTAGGCTTCGTATGAAGGCATAAAACTCTTTTCCATATGTTGAATTGTTTAATCTTGCTTCATTTAATTTCTCACTAAAAATTCAATAACTCATTTTTCATATGAGAGTATTAAGTCAAATCACATGTGCCAGGTACCATCCTTTTTAGGGACAAGTAATACAGGCAGACACCATGGACTTGTATTTGTTTTTCTAACTCCCAACCTCCTCTGGATTACCTAGATATGTAAGCCTATTAGGTAAGGACACGCTAAGAATTAAATCTATGGCATATTCCATTCCATTCTTAAGTGGCAATCCAGGTTATAATTCATTAGGAAAAACATCGTGATATTCATCAAGGAATTTATCTAATTGAGGATCATCATTATTTCTCTCCCCTTATAGAGATTCTTTTATAACCATAGCATAATATATTCCCTCTTCTTGAATACATTTGACCATAACCTTTCCATGCAAGAATAAACTCTCATTATTCTTGACTATGTTCTCATTATTGCATTTAGAAGGTTTAAGCTTATACTTCTCATTATCCTTCTCATATAAATATTCATTAGTAATACCATTATCAATAGCATTTCTATCACATTGCCCTAGTCTACCAAATAAGATTCCACATGCATCTATAGGTAAAATATTGCATAGCACCTCATCATGATAGTTACATATTTTGAATGATACTAGGGTTTATTTTATTACCTTGACTCCCTTGTCATTATTTAACCATTGAAGAGAATAAGGATTTTAATGTAGTGTAGTTTTCAACCCCGAATCCTTAACCATCCTCTCATTGGAAACATTTGTACAAGATCCACTATCACTGATAATATGATAAACCGTATCTCCTATTCTTCATTTTGTCTTAAATATCTTCTCCCTTTGAGTAGGTTGCTTAAGTGATCTCTTCTTCCTCAAATTCACCATATACTTCCTCAAAAGGCTCAAATTTAGGATCTTCCTCACTTGTCTCCATGGCTATAATCTCTTGTATGGATAATATCCTTTGATTATGACATTCACGAGCAAAGTGTCCAAACCCTCGGCATTCGAAACATTTTCTAGTAGAGACTTCATTCACTTTATTTTTGCCTTTCTCCACTCTAGTGATTCCTCTTTTTTTTTGTATCAAGATTGCTAGAAGTTGAAGTACTTGCTCCAAATTTTATAGTTTATCATGAGACTTAGTGAATTTAATTTATTTTTTAAATCTTAGGAAAATTTTGATCGTGTTATCTAAAGAATCATAATGACAATTTTCTACCTCGTCTCAAATGATCATATTAAGGCCTCCCAAAAATCTAGCACGAGGTTGTTCCTTCCTTTCATAGATATCACATACAAGTACCAACCTTTTGAACTCTCTAACATACTCCTCAACATTTAGTATTACTTACCTAAGAGTAGTCTATTTGATATAGCTATCATGTTCATACTCTTTACAGATAAATTTCTTCCTTAGATGTTTTTTAAGTTTCTACTAAGATTTAATATTTGATTTACCCTCTCATCCCCTAGTCCTCTTTAGATTATCATAGCATATTCTAGGAAACTTTTTAAAGTTAAGAGTAGCTAGGTTACACTTTTGATCATCTTGATAATCTTTGAATTCAAAGATAGCCTCCACTTCATGTAGCCACTCAAGAAATGAGTATGCATCAAGTTTACTATCAAAGTCAGGAAGCTCAAGCTTAATGCCTTTATATTCTTTTCTATGATACTTAAGTTGATGGTCATGGAGATTTATATTACTTCCATTCCCTATAGACTCTTCATCATGTTCTATTATTGAATTGAAGTAACTTCCCTTAGTTGGACTACTTGACCTTATAGCACTCCCTAATTGATCTCCGTAGAATTCTCTATAATCTTAAACAATTTGAAATGAATCTTATTTGGCAAACCTAGTCTCTAACTTTTGTAGTTGATTTTGTATTGCAGGTATTTATCTAAGTTTGGCATTAGTGGCATCTAAATTATTTGAAATTTTTTGATAAGCTTCAAACACGACTTGGAAATTTTGTTCCCCTCAATGATTTGATCACCACTACACTAAACCACACTCGAGTTCCACTTAGGTTTTAGTTGATTAAAACCAAAACAATTCACTACTATTATATTGTTCTTACTTGATTCGTGTATAGTATTTTGAGTTCATTGAATCAAATACACAATAATCAAACAAATCTACTAATTACACCATAAAAATGAGTATACTAAACACTTATCTTGCTAAATTCTTGATATATAATTTAGTAAGTTTTGAAAATTCACTTCAATCGACACCTTACAATTTCAAGCATGCATTCAAATACATCAAACACAATTTCATGTAGGGAAAAACAACATCCAAATATGCACTAACTCTAATTGGTAAGAACACACAATATTCAAACACTTTAGCCTCAAAACAAATAAAATTCACACACAACACTTGGTTTATTCACCTCAACCAAGTAAAACTTTCTACACACCGTGTACACTTAGTGGATTTCAACAACAATTTATGATCACCACGCATGATAAACCAGCATCAAAGAAACCCTAAGCATGTGGATTCTCATGCAAAAATTTAAAACTCAACTTATTTGAAAATCATCCACACTACATGCACAAAATTATACACATACCTTCAACATAAAAACATTTCTATCCTTATGTCTAAACTATCATGCATTATCATTCAAGATATCTTCAAGAATCTTCCAAGATCATACCATCACATGCAATATTCAAGTGTTTGACATGCAGGTTTTATAAATATTTAAAAAGGATTCATCAAGGTTCGAAGAATTCAATCAAGAAGAATCAAAATGTTACTAGAACTTTAATGGTGATAGGGTTTTATTATCGAAACTTTGAGTTGTCTTGCACTTGTAATGTTGACTCCTAAAAGCCTACTTTGATATCACTTTTGATGTGTAAGATAATCTCCAAAAAACCTTCAATAACCAGGAACTTTTTCTCTTAGATTACAAGGTGTAAAATATTCACAAACTTTTGAAATCTCGACTTTAATTTGATTATACTCAATAGCTTTGGCAGAGTGGCGTTCATCTAATCCAAGATCAATTACCTTCTAATGAGAAATATTCTACTTCTCAATAGAATGCTATACAACTTTCAAATGCTCTCAATTGAATAAGTAGAAGCAAAGAAGAAGAACACACACTTCTCTCGTGTTGCTCTCTCTTGCAAAATTCATATAAACTCGTTATCTCTTGATATCTCAAAATGTGTACAAGTTTTTATATATACATGCACCCATGTAGGCCCTTCCATTAATAATCCCACTAATCAACCCTTATTAATGAAATTACCTCCTAATGCATGGTATAAGAACATATTTAAAGATTAACAATTATAATTTACAAGTATTACAGAGTATACAACAAAATAACAAAGCTACACTAACTTTACTAATGTAATACATAGATTTAACATAATTAATCTAACTTTATGTCGTGTATCCTTGTTTTTCCATGCACTTCATATATTCAATATCATGAACTTCTTACAAACATATACAATGCCTATAAGAATTACTTGACAAAACATTAGAAGCATAAGAATTTTCAAGTACAATGGGTTCCATCTCCAAGTATGTTATTCTTCTTGTTCTTTATCATTTAAAGAATAAGATTAAGAGTGATCTAGAGATTCTCCTGCATCAACTAAGTAAATAATTCAATCTCATCCTTTCACTAGGATATAACTTATAGACTCGCTTGTAATAGTAATACTTGAAGGCATATGAAATTGAGGACAAGCAATAGACATTACTTTTCTAAAACCCCTCTTCTACGAAAAGCTAAAAGAAAATTCATCAACAATAATCATGTCACCCATAACTTCTCTAAGATTATCCAATTCCACAATCTTATAGCTCAAAGTAGTCTCCTCTTGTATATCATCACCAACAACAAGGTCAGAGCATAGATGAGATTACTTACCTCTTACCTTACCCTTATTTTGAGAATTATTTACACAAAATTTTGCATGCCTTTTTAAATTTTGTGTGTATTTCATGTTGTTATCTACTAAAAAAGATGTTGGAAAATACTTACGTTCCACCCTTAGTTGAATTTTCACATCCACAAACCCTTAAAAGTGATCATAATAAGTGCCACATCTTTCTATATTTTCTCTTCATATATTGACAACCTTTTGTTGGATACTTAGGTCCAAAATCTTCTCCCTCATCATCAAGTAATTCAATTTTTTATCTACCTCCATATCTTAAGTAGAAGCATCATCAATTATTGTAGGCGGAGGATCGATGGATCCAGATGATAAACATCACCTATCGAAACTCGACATCCAAAAGAAAAGAAAAAGAACAAGCACTACTATAAAAATAAGTAATAACATGTATTAAATAGTTTTTAGGTTTCAAAAGAAAGGGAAGCAAATCCTAACCTTTTAACTTACATTACACGAAAGTTGAGTTAATGAATATGTGGCTTTATAATTTAATAGCTATAAACAATCACCAAACACAAAAAAATCAAATGTATAAGATAAATAGCAAAATAGGAAACATAGGGGAACAATCAAAATAAGAATAAGTGCACATTGTTACACTAATAATCAGCAATGTTAAGAACCAAATATGCATAGATATGTAAAGAAAATTAGAAACACCAATTACAAACTCTAAGATGATAGTGATATATACTATGAAATGCAAGTAAACTCTAAGGCATTAATAAGAGAATATACTAGGAAATGTATATAAACTAAGGTATCGGCTATTAAGGCAAATATATCTTCCCTATTATCTTTTGATATTCTTTTTACCTCCCCTCTTATAATTAATCAAAATTAAAAGGATCGCATTTTGTTTCCTCCCAACCCAACTTTATGCCATATACATATTGTATGGATACTTATTTTACTCTATATGTACATATATATCACCTTTGTTTGCTTAATTCCTTCTCTTTATTTAGAATTTAACAATCTTGATTGCATAATTAGCTTGACATATCCACAAAAAAAACCCTCAAATATCATAGTTTATAGAGCACAACAGAACCAACAAATATTAGTAATACATAAAGTAACTAAAATTTTACAACTTCACATGCTAATTATTGATTAATACCTTAATAATGAGCAAATATTACTATATTAGCTTTCTGAAAGAGTAATGCAAGGAAATATGGAGCCAACAACAAGATAATTAGCCAAGGTCCTATAGGATGCAATGAAGGATAAATTATCAATAATTAACTAGAAATATATAAAATATCAATAGATTTAGGACTCTAGAAAATATCAATAGATCCAAGCATTCAGCAATCAACACAAGGCATTCAACAATCATCACATATCAGTGGTAATTGGTAAAGTTGGGATAAAAATAAAATAAATAAATAAAATAAGCCATACAATCAGATTGTGGATGAAGACACAATAATGGGTAGTGGGTGGTGGCTTGAGCCTCCAGCAATGGAGATGATTGACACCCATAAGAACATCAGGCATACGCCAAAATTTAGTAGAAAATGGCCAAATATATTGAGGCTTGGTGCCTCGGTGGTGACTGGTGACAAAAGAATGAAGATTGATGAAGATGAGTAGGGTTGGAGCCTAGAAGCTTGGTGCCTTATTTCCACTCTAGTAGGCGGTGATGCCAAAGTGAGCCATTGTGGTGTAGCTAGCAGAGTTGTAGTCCCCAGTCACCTCCATCTCATTTGGTTGAGCCGTCGAGGATTAGTGACGATGGTCGGTGGGTGAGTGGGAAATGGAAAATGAACAGTGGTCACTAGTGAGATTCATTTTAA
Source organism: Tamarix austromongolica (assembly GCA_039764185.1). Classification (NCBI taxonomy): domain Eukaryota; kingdom Viridiplantae; phylum Streptophyta; class Magnoliopsida; order Caryophyllales; family Tamaricaceae; genus Tamarix; species Tamarix austromongolica. The sequence goes on from CM077817.1 coordinate 33,257,049, forward strand.
TTTTCTTAACAAGTTGGATCGAGTGGTGCATGTGTGTATGGCCGTGGGTGCCTAGTTGAATGGTTGTGAGTCTAGTGACTGGTGAGAGAACTAAGATGAGAGAGTTTAGCTTGTTTTTTTTCATCATGGTGCAATCATGCAGGCAGCGGTGCGAGATTTTTCAATGAGGATCAACAACTACAAAAGGAAGTCAAGGGGGATACTAGGAATATGGGAGATGGACAAGGGGACCGAAGACTCAAAGTCAAAGTAGTTAAGGAGCCAAGCAAAGCCATAGAGGCAGGGCACAGTAACAAATGAAGAGTAAGGATTAAATAGGAAAAATGAGAGAGGGGAAAATAGTTCATTCTAGGTTGCGCAAAAATTTTAGGTTCAATTCAAATTGCCCTTGATAACCTAGTTTTTTGAAATTCAAAACCAAAAACTAAGGCCATTTTTGAAATTTAGGCTGGAATTAACTAGTTTTATCCAGCTCAATACCATTCAAATTATTTTGGTTTATCCAAATTTTGCACATCCCAACCCATCACTCAATGTTAGGATTTATTAAACGGGCTTTTATCCGCCCGGATAGTCTAGCTCTTTTAAATTCACAACCAAAAACTAAGACCTTTTTTAAAATTTAGGTTAGAATTAACTTTTTTTATCCAGCTTGATCTGGTTCAGATTTCTTAATTAATTCAAATTTTACACATCCGAACTTGCCACTCAGGGTTAAGATATATTGAAGGGGCTTTTATCTAGGTATACCACACATTAAGTGCACCTATGACAAGGGATTACATAGGTTGGAATACTATACCTATAAAAAGTGGTTAGAATACATCAAAGAAAATTTTCTTTGGGGATACCACACCCACCACACATTGATTGCTTCTATTGTGAAGGCTAACACATATTGGGATACCATACCCACCACATATCATTAGAATACATCGAAGGGGCTTGTACTAGGATACCTTGTCCACCACACATCGAGTGCATCTATCGTGAGGGCTACACAAAGTTGGGATACCGCATCTACCAAAGTAATGGATGATATGAAGTGCTAGGGGCTTATACTAGGATATTTTACCCACCCATACTATACACCAATGTTATACTAGTCTACCACAATATAATCCCATACCTCAAAGATATATGTATACTTCTTAACGATAACAACTCGATAGAGAAGGAAATAGGTACTAAGCAAAAAAATATATATATATATATATAGGGTGACTAACCCACTAACTCTTGTCTGGCTACCCCAAGAGTTGGAGAAAAAGGCTCAACCGAAATCTTAACCCATTATTACTAATTACCAGGTGATATCACAAATCACAATAAACTCCATAAAAAACTAATTGGGTATTTCCAAATGATAACACCAAACACATCACAAGGCATAGAAGCCACCTTTGGGTGTTTAGTGGTAACATCAAACTAAATCACACAAAGCCCATAATGTTATCATTTTGATCCATATAAAAATCAAGTTAAACATGGATAAAATCATGATTAAGATGTAATTTACACAAAAACATTAATATAGAAGTCTTGAAGAAAGAACATTAAATATCAAGCAAACATGGAAAAATCAGGCAAACCAGTTGATCAATCATTAAGACTAGTCAACTGTTCTAGTCACACCAAACCAGAAGGAAAATAGCACACACAAAACCATTTGAATGGTTTATTCCAAGTGACTAATTATTCATAGAAACTAGTTGATGGGTTGGGCCAAACCAGTTGATGGGTCTAAGTAGAGGGAAGGCCACTCTAGTTGCAACACAACTAGTCAATAGATTAGGTAAACCGATTGATTTTTCATGTAAATCAATTGATCGGTTCATAAAACCAAATAACTATTAAAGAAACCACCTAATAGTGGCTAGTAACCCCAAAAACTATTCACATAACCAGTCAATTCGTTGTAGTAAACCAGTCGACTAGTTTGGGTAAAACAATGCCCAAACCAACAAACAACACATAATAAAATTCTTCACAAGGAAAAGGGAGAGAATAAGCAAGTGTTGATGGTAATGAAATGAATAAAGAATGGAATTAAGGTAGATATCTTATCAACATCCATCAGAGGGAGAGAGAAAATACTAAATTAGTTGAGTGTGGACAACCAAGTGTAAGAGAAATGCATGTGAAGTGAGTGACGTAGAGTGTAGTTAGGGAGGGACATGGCAAAGGGTTGGTAAGTCAAAAAGAGGATGTAAAAATTCATACATGCAACCATGGCTACAAGAAGAGAGAGAAAGGTGATGGAGGAGAGAAAAGGTGAGAAATGCCTCATAAAGTGATTTTGGAAAAAAAAAATTAGTTAAGTACAAATCATAGAATGATCTCGATAATATAAACACATTTCCCAAGCACCAAAACATGTTTAGTACCACAAATATATGCTAATTAGAAGTTCTCATAAACATTGAAGAACAATTCAAAGCTAAAATAAATAAATAAAAGATATGAAATCATAGGACAATAAGTTGATCGTTTTGGGTATACTAGTCAACAGGTTTATCATGGAATAGAAATGTCAATTCTTGAGTATACCCTGAAATTCACATTTTCACTTAAATTTCAAGCCCTTTCTAAAACCAAATCTAATTTATTTTATATCAACATAAATTTAAACACACTATGAAGGATTTTAGGATAGTGTATTACACAATTGGTTATGCTTGTTGTTCCACCAGAACCATAAAATGTATCAATTAGTTATACTTGAATGGAAATTTTAAAGAACCCATCATAATTTTCATTTTTAAATCATTAATCTATAAATATATAATAAAGGAGATTTCACCAACATATTTTCCCACTCGATATTTTCTACAATATTAGATAAATTTGGATTTTTTTCATGTTTAATTAGAAAAGCTAATCTAAAAGTTTCACCTTGAAAACAAAAGGGTAATATCTCCTACTATATGTCATTTCTCACTACCTATATGTATGCATGTATCTTATTGTGTATGAAACGTACAATTACAATCAAAAAACATAATATCTAAATTGATGAGATTGTTTTTTTTTAATACCACTTTAGAGGGCTAATCAAATAGCTACCTAGATATTATATTGATAAAAGTCCAAATACTACTATAAAATATTAAGCCCAATTAATAAATTGTTATTTTAATCTTTCTATTCCTCTATACTCTCCGATATTTTACTACTTTAACCTATAATACTAATATTTCCAAGGTTTGGTTTATTCCATAGATAACTTGCATAACTAAACCATCTTAGTATATTTTTAATTATAGAAGCACACATATATAGGTACCATCCTTTCTTTTCCTTCCTATGGTACAACATCCTAAAATTATTTAAAATGTATTTGAAATAATTTTGATAATAAAATATGTTTTTAGGGTATCTGTCAAGTAATTTGATGAATCATTTGATTAGCAACCATCAATTGACTGACTCGTATATTAGTTGAAGGGGTACAACCATGAAAAATAGGCACTTTACTCAGAATGCATTGATATACTAACTAAGGTAGTTGGTCAAAGGATGCTTGTGATTCTCAAGTTTTTTTCTGTTTTTCTATTGATTATTGTTCAAATGGCTTTGAAGCTCTTAGATTTTGATATTTTTCTGTTAGTAAGCAAATTGAGGTGTTGAGCGAATTTTTTCTCCATTTAGATTAATAAATCATTTTTATTCAATTAAAATCTCCCCTAAAAACACTTTTGGTACTTTTCCTAACCTACCACCTTTCCTCTTTCCTCTCTCTCTCTCTCTATCTCCTATGGCTCATGCATACCTTTATAAAATTTCATCACCCTATGATAACCTAATTCATGATAGAGTTCACCTTAAATCTCTCCCTATGCTTCATCATTTGATTCTCTTATACCTTTACCCACAACACTCAATCATTCCTTTCACCCCTATAATTAAACTCTACCCCCTTTATCTTCCTCCTCCTTGTAGAGCCTCAAGACTTCTCAAGCCCTCTTGATCTTATTTCATTTCCTTATTAGCACATTATCACCCTTGGTTTTCTCTCTTCTCTTTCTATCCAAATTGTTCTAAATGTTTCTTATCCTCTCACCTATCCCTCATTGTCAATTAAGGCTCTTCTTCTTGGCCATAATTTATAATTATTATTACCAATTAAACACTTGTTTTCCTTTCTCTCTTATTCCCTTATCATAATTTACTAAGTGTGGATAATCCATTTTCCTTTTTTTCTTCTAGTAGAGAATTGAGACTCTTACCATTTGTTCTTCTATTTTTAGGTATATTTTCCCTTACTCTTTTATTCTTCTTAATCTTTACTTTAGTTCCTACTTGTTTTCTATAAATAAAGGAGGAGTAAAGTTTAGAGTGAGTTGATAATTTCTTACTCTTGACTAATTCTTAACTAATCAATCTTGTAAGTCGAGGTTCAGGATTTATACTCTTATTCTTATTCTATTTTTCTTGTTACTATTAATTTTTAAGTGTGATTTTTTCTAATTTTTAGGTTCCTAATTCCTTAAGTAATCAAGGGTCTTGTAGTTGGTCATCATGTTAGGAGTATTTTCTCTTTTGCTAGAAAATTTGCTTTGAAGTAAGATAAATCTCTATCTTATGATAAGTTTTGGTGTTCATGTTTGATTTATTTGCTATCTTGGATGCATCATGTTTTTACGTAATGAATAAGCTATACGTATATTTGTATATATATATGGTTATAAGCATGAGTGGTGGAACATGGTTGGTTTTAACATGTGTTATGGTATTTTTGTAAGTTTTAATCATATGAATAAATTGTATCTATGATTTAGAAATTTAGCTTTAAGTAATTGTCAGGAAGGTTTTGGTTTCTAAGCATGGTTTAATTTCTAGCATAAGCTTGTTGAGCTCCTTAATTTTTGAGCTTGTGAGTATGATTTAGCCTTTTTTGGCCTTGGCATAGAAGTTGGTGATATAGCCTGATTCTTGTGATTTTGAGCATAAGAGGATGTGGTGTTTAATTTGTTGAATGTGAATCCTTATCCTTTTTTAGCATGATTTTTATATGTCCTTGTTGAGTTTAGAAGTGTACTAGAAGTTGTTATATTGATTTATTTATATAATCGTCTGTGTGTTCATAAACTCATTGGATGGTCATATCAAATGACTAAATGGTTGTTTTAGTTGGCTAATTTGAGTCTATAGCCGGTGGGGCAATTAGTGGAAATTTATGGCCTATACTTGATTAATTATTTTGACCCATTAGTTGAGGATAATCACAATTCTATCAATGGGGTCATCTAGATAAGCAATGGGTATATTGTATTTATTACATCTCTAGTTAGATTGATCTGTCAACTGAACTGCTAGTTTAGTCAATTAATGCGATACATTTTTAGCTTTTTCCTATGGTAATCAATTGGTCTAATCGTGGATACTTTTGATCGACTAATTGACCCTTATTGTTCAATTTTTTCTTATGGTTAGTCCATAGGACAATGGCGGTTTTTCTTAAGGGTTAAAAATAACATGATTTATATATTACCTCATTTATATGATGAATTAAAGCATTAATTTTGATGCTTTGTATGATCAACATGATTTGTGGCATTTATTGTATTCAAACATGAAATTTGATGTTTAGTATTATCATCATGATGTATGGCTTTTATTGTAACTAACATGAATTTTAATGTTCAGTATTACCTCTTATTGTATCTAAGATTTTGACATACTCAAATTGGGATGTGTGGAGCAGGTAATAGTTGGTATTCAAGTATATGAAAGTTGGTGATGTGTAGGTTGGGTTATTCTTCCTAGATCGACTGATTGAATTGCTAAACCCATTAACCAAATGTTTTTTTATCCCATGTTGTTTTAGTTTTGACTTAAACACATCAAATGGGTGTTGTGCAGTAGTAAGTTGTTAGATCTAGTATAACCACATTAGAAATGGGTCCTAAGAGACGATTGACTTATCTCACATATGATTCACTGCTTTAGTAGTTCTTCCGAACGATACCTTAGGGATGTTGTAATGCCTAATTTTCCTCATTTAAAGTACATTATTGTGATCCCATCCTTGAATAATTCGATTAAAATGAATTGTTAATGGTGTTCTTGATCTAAAATAAATAAATTTTAGAAAGATAAAATAGATAATTGTGTGGCTTGTGATCCTAGGTTTTATTCAGTGTCAATACTTGGAAAGACCTAATTAGATTTTTTGTAGACCTTTTTTTTGTGAATTGAGACATCACTAATTAATGATATAATGGAAATAAGATTTCGTTCAAGATTTCTTGTCTAGCTCTCTAGGTGGTTAACTAAAATTTAGTAAGCTTATTGCCTTATGATATTTACTATCTTTTCACCCAGTGCCCTTCTAATCCTAATAGGTTGTGTCATGTATGTGAGATTAGGAATAATACTATGGTAGATCGTTATGGCATCATTACTCTACAAGGTTGTAGCTTGTAGATGACACATCTCATTTTCACTTAGTACCATTTTCGTTCTACTTGGTTGTGGCTTGTGTAAGGGTTTAAGAATAATATTATGGTAGGCCTTAATTGTTTTAGATCTTCACAAGGTTGTGGCTTGTAGATGGTGTGCCATGATTAGTGGGTGTATCCCTTAAATTTGGTATGATCACCTAAACACCCAATTTTGAAGGTGTGGATTCCTAGAATATGCATACTATATTGCTTTTGGTATTGTCACCTACAAATACCCATATTAGGATTGGTGCTCCATAAAGTTGTTGTTGATGGAAGTTATACCCATGTTGTTTGGTGCTATCGCCTGCAAACATTCATATTGGGATCATTGATACATTAGGTTGTAGTTGATTGAGGGTATGATCATGTTCATGTTGAGTGTGATTGTACAAACACCCATACTAGGATCAGTGTTCTACCATGTTGCGGTGAATTGAGGGTACGTCCACGTTAGGAACTTATGCACAATTGTGTTACTACCATGACCTATGTTCATGGTGGAATTTTTGGTGTATCATTCAAATATCTCAACAATTGGATTATATTGTTGTATAATGGAATAATAATAATAATAATAATAATGATAATAATAATAATAATAATAATAATAATAATAATATGGTTTATGTATATTTATGACATAAGAATTCATCTTGTGTTTTATTATTATTATTATTATTATTATTATTATTATTATTATTAGTATTATTATTATTATTATTATTATTATTATTATTATTATTATTATTATTATTATCCCATTATGATGTATTAATGTTTGTTATGCCATGATTAATATGACCCCTATAAGCTACATGATCTCTTTCCATATTGTAGGACTGACTTATTTTACCAGTATTTCATCGTACTAATACTATATTATGTAGTCGTTGTGTTGATCTAACTTTTGTTCCAAGGAATAAATGATGTTTTACGAGTTTGAGAAGCTTGATGTGGGCCTCTATATGGTCATTATTTAGGAAAGGTGTACTATATCATAAAGTTAGGCTAATTAGCTCAACTAGGTTTTCCCACTCTGTTGAGATGTTTTGTCTTTTAGTTACCTAAACTTTTGGCTCTGTTCTTGTGTTTAGTTTTGTAAACTTATCATGTCATCTATTCCAACTCTCTCTTCCATGCAATCTCTAATTCTCATGCATGTTTTTAGTTAAATATTGTAGTCTTGCATTAAACATTGATTAGATGGATGGCTATACCTCTCTTATGTTCGATATGGCATTAACATTCCCTAATTTTTTTTGTTGCTTATGTATTGTATTAAAAAAAGGTAAATTTTTTGTGAAAATTAGGATTATAATGAAATCAAAAGCTATTAAACTTTTAAAATTGCTTGATGTTTTAAAATATTTGAAGGCTAAAGGTAGTGAGCCTGGAATAATTCCAAAACTCAAGAGTAATGAGCTTTTTGTGGAAGAAAAGGCATGTCAATTTACTTTTATGAGGATGGTGATATAGACATGAGAAGTGTATAGGTGAGAATGGTGAAAAGGAAAAGAAAAATAGAGGAAGGAAGATACTAGATAATATAAAGAGCAAGATGACTCCATCAATGGCAATGTATTCATGCTCCTTTTAATTTTAATATTTGTTACTTTAGCTTCAAAACATTTTCTCCCAAATTTTTAGATTTGCAACTAAAGTATGTATTTTCGAGAGAGTTGATGATGTAATATTGACTTATCATACAATTATTGTTTTCATGCACATTTATATGTTAATAAATTTTTAAATAATTATAGTGTTAATATCATTTAGCGATTAATATTTTTCAAGAAAATGAATGAATACCATAAGGGTCCATTGAGTTCTAAAATATTACAAGAAAAGGAAAGAAAATTGAATGGAAAGCACTTCTCAATTATTTGGTTGCTCAAAAAAATCAGAAGTAAAGATAATAACAAGTAAAAAAGCTAAGAAAGTAATACATATATCCTTTCCTTTCCCAACCCAAGGAAAATAGGAAAGTAGTAAAGAAAAGTTTATTGAGCTACGTCGACACTCCTTTCAAGTAACTATTATTTCTCTATCTGTTCATCATCATTTTCTTTACTTCCTTTCCATCAACAACTCCTTCTTTGATCTTCATCACCTACCTTTGATCTTAATCACTTCCCTTCAATCTTCTACCATCTTCATCTCATCGATTTGAAATCTCAGTGTTATCTCCACACCAATTATTCCTAAATTTGAAATCAAAATCTTTTTGTAAGCATACTAGTTTTACCAACTAGATCTGAATAGAGACATCCTAAACAATCCATTCTCTATTGATTTGAAGATGCCAACATACATAATTTCAAAACCCTAACTTTTATTCTTGAGTTTGGGATTTATTACACTTTATTTTGTTGTTTGATATTAATTTTTGTTTGCATTTGATTTTGATTTTTAGATTGGCCTTAAATTGGTGAAATTTTGATTCAAGCATTTGTTGATGTGGAATTTTAGTCACTAGTTAAAATTAGCGCTATAGTTGTGAGAGACAAAAATTCAATAGTTATTACACTTACTGAAATGCATTCTAGAGATGCTATAGGTTTTACCCAAAATTTTCACCATGCTTGTTGAGTCTTGTGTAATTCCATTTTTTACCTAATTTACTCTTGTGATATAACAACTATATACTAGCCTTCTACCCTATGTTTCTAGCTTAAAGCTTCCATATGTGGTTAAGTGTAAGCATGTATTGTGCATGATTCCTTGTCATCATGATTTACGAGTACTTCTCTATCTTAACATATTCCATGTATTTTATATTATGTATCATGGTTAAGTTCTTAGTCACGGTATGTATTAATTGTTTTATGTGGGCATTTACCACTTCCAATAGGTTGTGTTCAATTAATACACTTGTCTTACTAATACCACACCATTTTATTTTACTTGTGTGAGGTTGAGAGTGTTAGGTGCCTAGTCGGTTCTTTAAGTGTTTTGGTTAGGATCCTTGGAGCCTTGCATTTTATTTTATTTTATTTATTTTAGCTAGTATTAAGATTTGTTAGATCTTTTGAACATGTATTTATTATCTGCATAGTTTTGTAAATCTTGTACCAAAATTGGGTCACGTGACAACCACATCTTTCCCTTAGGATATGAGTTTATTTTTTAGCCTTGCACCAAGCATATGTTAAGTTATGATTGTACCACTCCTATGCTAGATGCGGTGGTAGCACCCAACATTTCTTATTTAACATCCACAAAATGTCTTGTAAAAGAAAAAGTAGATATAAAAATGAAGGTGTTATAAACTTAGAATCATTTGAATAATAACAATGATATTTAATAAAACAAAAATCACTTAAAGAGAAAGACTTGAGTTTAGAAATGGATCTCGGGCCTCAAAATAGGCCCCCAAGTAAATAGTCGAACCTTTAATTCAAAGGGCCAACTTTGTCTCTAGATTTTGAGGTTTAATATGGGTGACTAATATGTTGTGTGGCTTCCTTATTAAACTATGCACTAGAATTAAGGGATTTGATTTGGTAACACCTCCTTGACAATTATTATCTTGGACATCAAGCATTATGAATGTTTGTATGTCAAATCATGAGGAATCGACTTAAAAAGAACATGAAGCATACAAGTATGTTCTTTTAAAAAAAAACCTTAATTCATGCAAGGAGGCACTAACATATAGTTTATAATGACACAAAACAACTATGTATTTGTAAATTAAAATTCATTACAAATTCTCTGTGTATTTATTTCAAATTAAATGCTTAATCCATTCCAAAGCCTTTAGGCTAGAAAAAAAAAAGGAATTGTATTTATTCTTCTTTATAGTAACTAGACCATTTTCATTTTTATTTTGCTAGCCAACAATTAAGGGTGGTCAAAAAAAATTCACTTAGTGATCAGGCTAAACAACTTAACTAGCAAAGGCATTTGTGCATCTTTTGGTGTAATCAAATTTTACCTAACAAGAAAGGTTCATTATCTACTTTAATATTGTTATCTCACAATTTAGATGAAACACTAGAAGAAAAGGGTTTATTATCATAAAACGTGAAATAGTTATGGCTAAAACCTTCTACGTATGGAAAGTTATCACAAGAAAAAAAATTACAATAAAACTTCATTCATTGATAGAAGCCTAATTTGTGACACTTACCTACAAATGACATTAACTTTCTTGAAAATTTAAAATCTCTTATGACAACATGTCATTCTAAAAATATATATTATTTGCAATGACCTACTTTGAAATCAAAATTTTAAGGTTTAAATTTATTGTAGAATTTTTTAAAAAAAAAATCTACAATTCTGTGTGATTATATGTTGTTCAGAAAAATAAACATCTCAATGACATTGTTTAAATAAAAACTTATTTGAATTTGGTACTACTTTTTTTATGAAAAAAATTCATGTTATACATACATACATACATATATATAAGTGTGAGCGTGCATGTGTGTATGTGTAAATAAACATGAAATAATCAAAATATTAATATATAAAATTAAATATTAGTATAATATATGTATATATATATATATATGTGTGTGTGTGTGTGTGTGTGTGTGTGTGTGTGTGTGTGTGTGTGTGTGTGTGTGTGTGTGTGTGTGTGTGTGTGTGTGTGTGTGTGTGTGTGTGTGTGTGTGTGTGTGTGTGTGTGTGTGTGTGTGTGTGTGTGTGATAATAGTTAAAATAAGCAAATTTAATAATAATGGTTATAATTTTTATACATCTAATAAAATTGGGTAAACAACCCTAATCTAAATGCTTATCCACAAACTAACATTAGGACTGATCCAATCATGGTTGAGCCATAGATCTAGACCTCTATATCAAACCCACAATATGCCTCAATTCATGTATCTGGGGATATTGCATTTGAAATATTGTCTATTGTGAGCATATTATCTCAATAACTTTAGCCATCTCAAAGATAAGCACATAAGGAGTCATTTGGCTTTACCTATATACCAAGTTTCTTATCATACTCATCTGAATTCCTATAAGTATTTTTATTCCATTAATTATTCAAATACTTATATTTTATACTCAACTTGACACATTTGATGAATATCCATCAAGATCTGATCCTATAACTATCTCTACCCCAAATAGTTGAGGTCAAAGTACGTCTACAAACTTGACATTAAAAATATTAACAATTCATAAAATGAAGTCATTATTAATATAATTCACCTAATAATATATAATTACCTCAAGTGTAAGAAGAATCTTAGACTTTCCTAGCTTAAGTATTTTTACCCACCTTTCACATATCAACTGAACAAACTCTTGATGGCATTGCTAGCATAATGAAAAAACCTCTCCACCAGCAACCCCATCAGATTATATGTCCCATCATCATCGATAAAATCAATGTGGATTAGGGTTTTAGTATTGGCTATAATGATATCTCTTTAGAGGAGTTATGATTTATTCGATGCAAGAAAACCATACTGATATTGTCACTTTTAGGTTGATGTAGGCTCCTGTGGCAACATGGATTCAGGTTAGAGTGTTTAAGTTTAATTTAGTATCTCTTGTTCTGGTTGTAGTTTTGTTTTGTTCTTGTTGTTCCCTTTTTAGGAAATCAATCATTGTGAACATTTTTATATTGTACTTAAATATATTCTCCTTTCGGCCTTATTTTATTTATTGTTAATTTTGATTTGACCTCGAATTAATTGCTAACAACACTTAATATTTCTGTGCGAGTTGTTTTTGGCCTCACATCTGACATGGAATGGGTATTAGTCATACTCCTCATCATGTTATTTGTGGTATAGTACTTAATATTTTATACAATTACATCTACTAAAATAGAATAAAAATTAAGTATTGAAGTTAGGGGTGTTATAATTTCATTTTCTTTTCCACACAAATTTCTACAAACCAAATAGAGTCTAGAGGAATTTGGGTCAAGAAAGGGAAAAGCTTATCCCTTATTTTGATTTTGTAGTTGATGGACATGGGAAGAAAGCATGTGTGATATAAAAATTACATGAATAATCAGCTTAAAAAGAAGATAAAGCATAAAAATATGTTCTTTTAACAAACCTTAATTCATTCAAAGAGGCACTAAAATATAATTTACAATGACACAAAACAACTACATATTCCTAAATTAAAATTCATTGCAAACACATTAATCGGTTTCACCAACCAGATCAACTCGTTTGACAAACTAGTTTATGGGTTTTACTCCTACAAAAACCCATTCATCTCTAGTTAAACTAGTTAAATAGTTTTGCCAAACCAATCATCTGGTTTGAGAAAACTAATAGACTAATTTAATCACTCAGTCCATGGATTTCACCCCTATAAAAACTCATTCATCTCTATTTAAACTCATCGACTAATTTTGCCAAACCGATCAACTAGTTTGAATAAATCAATTGACTGGTGACATGAACACATTGATCAGTTTTACTAAATCATGTCATTATTCATATATGTTCATAGAACCAATAGGGTAATATACAAAATCAATCAACTGATATGTGTAACGGTAAATTTTTATTTTAGATATGAACATAATTATTCAACTAGTTAGAACTGTCGATCGACAAGTTGTACAACTAATCAACTAGTTTGAAAAGACCAATTGAGTAGTGAGAATTAAATGCTTATTTTTATTCATTAGGTGATACAAATTTTTAGAGCATTGGTGTCTAACATCTATATGAAGAGGGTGATCCTTATAAATAAGGTCCCTCAATATTTATTATATTAAAAAAAATTCAACTATATTGATTGTGTAATTAATCATCTACTCCTACATTACATTGATTGTGCAATTAATCATCTACTCTTACATCATTTAATTATTCATTCAAACTCTCCCAACTTTCAAATGCAGACTTCTAACTCAAAATTGTTCATTGCTCACTTTTCTTAGCTAGAATTGCTCTTTAATTTTAATATCTTTTATTACATATAGCTAAATTAGATATCATTCAAATGTCTTCACTTTAAAATCTAATATTATCCATGATAATCAATTGTAATCACAACCACCTTACAAAATTCATTACAAAGGGGTTAGTGAGTGTTTACATATCATTCTTGAGAGATTATTATGGAGACTCTAGAGAAAATGAATAGGTCAAGTTGTAAATCATCTTTTAAAGGATCATTGAGATTATATGGCTCATAAATTAAGAAAAGAGTGATCATCAATAAAAATATATCACTATTTAAAATCTAAAAAGGGGACTTTTTGGTAGTGGATGTAGAGACTAATTTTCTCTTGAACTACTCTACATTGTGAGTAAACTTTTATTTTTTATTTCCATACTAAAAAAACAATATTAAGCCCCTGTAAGGTTCTTTCAATTGGTATCATAGCTTGAGCATCTCAAAATGGATTCGAAAATTTGAGGTGAAAAAGATATATAAGTGGAATAGACTCTATTGGTATTATTAAAGGCATATCCACCACAAAACCACCATTGTTCAATGGTGATAAATTTTCCTACTAAAGAGATATCTTCTATTTTTCAAAAGAATACTCTCTACTACTCTCCAAAGCTCTCAATTGAAGAAGCAGAAGAGAAGAAGAAGGAACACACACGCGCGACTTGTGTTACTCTTTTTCAAATTAACAAATTCCTTTCATTATGATTGAATGCCGAGATCAAATATACAAGTCTTTATATATACATGTACCCATGTAGGCCCATTTCATTAACAAGCCACCATTAGCATATATTAAAGAGTTACAATGACAATTTACAAGTATTATACAGCTTACAACCCAATAACAAAGCTATACAAGCTTTAGTAATGTAATACATAAATTTAACACATATAATCCCAGTTTGGATCTTGTATCCTTGTTCTTCCATGCATTTTGTAATCCTTGTAATGTCATTTTCATTGTCATTATCTTGTATAACAAAGATCCTTCATCGTAAGAACTTCTTGCAAACATATACAATACCTGCAAGAATTACTTCGCAAAATATTAGAAGCATAGGAATTTTCAAGCACAATGGGTCCCATCTCCAAGTATGCTAATTCATCTTATTCTTCATCCTTTGAAGAATAAGATTGATAGTGATCTAGAGATGCACCTACATCATTATACCCTTGTAAAGAAGAATTTGTTCTCAAATTAGCATAAGTATATTAAGAAGATAAGTCACCAATATTAAAAGGTCTAGATACTCCTACATAATATTTTGGCAATTCAAGTTCATCAACATTATTTCCAAATTTTTATAAATATTTGAATGGTCCATCAGCTTTTGGCATTAGTTTATTCTTTCTTAAATTTATAAATCTTTCTTTTCTTAAATTAAACCATACCAAATATCCTAGTTTAAACACTTGTTGAATTCTATTTTTATTTGCTTGAGCTTAGTATTTAGAATTTGATTTTTCAATGTTTTCTTTAATTTTTTGATGAAGTTTTTTAAAGAATTCAATTCTTTCTTGACATCATAATTCTTTATACCTCCTCTTCTATATGAAAACATAAAAATGGGTAGATAAGTATTAACCCTATAGACAACCTCAAAAGGACTCGATTGAGTTGTACTAGTAGGACTTCTATTGTATGCAAACTCAACATGTGTAAGCTTTATATCTCAATCCTTTGTACTCTTATTCACCAACCCTCTTAACAAAGTACCTAGAGTTCTATTAGTTAATTTGGTTTGACAATCTGATTGTGGATGATGAATAGTGCTAAACAACAACTTAGTACATAAAATGTGCCAAAGTGTCTTCCAAAAAATAGCTTAAGAATTTAACATCTCAATCCAACACTATACTTTTGGAAACTCTATGCAACCTCACTATTTATTGGAAATATAAGTTTGTTACATATGTTGTATTATCAATCTTATTCCAAGGTATGAAATGTGTCATTTTTTAAAATCGATCTACTACCACAAGAATAGAATATTTACCCCTTTTTTTCCTTGGTAATTCCAAAATAAAATCCATACTAACATTTGTCCCATGTTTATCAAGAATTGGTAAAGCAATATATAAACCCTTATGGAAAATAATTTTACTTTTTTGACAAGTTACGTATTACAATATTTTGTAATAGTTTTATCATTTTGGCCAGTAAAAATTTTATTGTAGTATTTCCATGGTCTTATGAACTCCAAAATGGCTGGCTATACCCCCTTATGTACTTTTTTAACAATTAAATCACGTATAATAAAATGAGGTATACACAATTTATTAAGTCTGAAGAGATAGTCTTCTTATAGTAAATAATTACCACAACTACTATTCTTTTTGCATGCATTATAGATGTTAATAAAATCTTAATTTTTATCATATAGTTCCTTTAACATCTCAAATCCTAATAATTTAACATCCAACATGGCAAATATCATAGATATTCTAGATAAATCATCTATCATGACATTTTCTTTACCATTAAAATGTTTGATAGAAAATAAGGATTATAAGAAACTAACTCAATTTGCATGCCCCTAACTAATCTTCTTTTGCGCATGCAAATATTTCAAACTCTCATGGTCCGAATGAAAAATAAATTGCTTAGGTATTAAGCAATAACTCCATATTTCTAGACTTCATATAATGGCAGAGAACTCTTTGTCATTTGTTGAAAATTCCAATCTCGCTCCATTTAATTTCTCACTAAAAAAATATAATAGCTCATTTATCCTATGAGAGTACACATCCTATCCCTACCCCACTTGCATCACACGTAACCTCAAATAATTGTTCAAATTTGAGTAAAGCTAGTACTAGTGCATTGCATAACTTAGTTTTCAAAGTTTGGAAGGCGTTATTTGCATACTCACTCTAATCAAATTCACCCTTTTTTATCAGTTGGGATATTGGTTCAATAATAGTAGAAAAATCCTTAATAAATCTCCTATAGAAACTTATGAATCTATAAAAACTCATCACCTCATGAATATCCTTAGGTATTGGCTAATCTTTAATAGCCTTAATCTTTATGGGATTAAATTTAATACCTTTTCTACTCATAACATATCCAAGAAAAACTATACTCAAAAGCATAAAATCACATTTCTCTATTTTTCCATAGATTTTAGTCTCCCTCATCTTATCAAATAATTGTCTTAGATTAATAAGATGGTCATGTTCATTTCTACTATACACAAGTATATCATCTAAGTACACCACAATGAAAATTCCAAGAAAAGGTCAAAGAACTTCATTCATCAGTCTCATAAATGAACTCAATGCATTGCATAAACCAAAAGGGATCATCGTCCACTCATAAAGACCATCTTTTGTTTTGAATATAGTTTTCCGTTCATCGCCTTCTCTTATTCTCATCTGATAGTATCTACTTCTCAAATCAATCTTAGAGAATACTTGCACTCCACATAACTCATCCAATCTTGGCATCAAGAATTGATATTTAATGGTTATATTATAAACAACCCTTGAGTCAAAACACATGCACTAGGTACCATCCTTTTTAGGGACAAGTAATGTCATGGCATAATATGGATTCATGTTTTCCCTTACATACCCTTTTCTTATGATCTTTGGATTTCTTTCTCTAACTCCTTAGCCTCATCTAAATTACATTAATTTGTAGGCCTATTATGTAAGGACAAACCAGGAATTAAATTTATGGCATGTTCCTTTTCCCTTGTATGTGTAAAACTAAGTGGTAATTCATTAGGAAAAATATCGTGATGCTTATCAAGGAGATTATCTAATTGAGTATTATCATTATTTCTCTCCCTTTGTAGAGATTATTTCATAACCATAGTATAACAACTTCCTTCTTCTTGAATACACTTAACCATAACCTTCTTATGCAATAATAAACTCTTTTTATCCTCAACTATGCTTTTATTATCGTATTTAGAAGGTTTAAGTTTATGCTTGTTATTATCCTTCTCAACTAGATATTTATTAGCAATACCATTATGAATATCATTTCTATCATACTGCCATGGTCTACCTAATAATATTCTACATACATCCATAAGTAAAACATTGCATAGCACATTATCATGATACTTACCAACTTTGAATGATACTAGGATTTATTTTTTTACCTTGATTCTCTTATCCTTATTTAACCATTAAAGAGAATAAGGATTTTGATCTAGTGTAGTTTTGAACCCCAAATCCTTAACCATCCTCTCATTGGTGATATTTGTACAAGATCTACTATCACTGATAATATGACAAACTGTATCTCCTACTCTTCAGTTACCTTAAATATCTTCTCCCTTTAAGTAGGTTGCTTAGTAGGTTTTACTTGAATTACACTCTCCAATACATAACAAGTGCTCTATTCTTCCTTGAATTCACTAGGTACTTTGTCAAAAGGCTCAAATTTAGGATCTTCCTCACATGTCTCCATTGCTTCATTTTTATATATTGATAATACCCTTTAATTGGGATTTTTGCGAGCGAAGTGTCCAAACCCTTAGCATTTGAAACATTACCTATTAGAGACTTCATTCACTTTATTTTTACCTTTATCCACTCTAATGACTCCATTTTTTATCAAGATTCATAGGAGTTGAAGTACTCCCTCCAAATTTTGTAGCTTGAGTACTAGAGTAATACTTTGTAGATGGTGTACTTATTTAGCATAATGCTTAGGAGATTTAATTTATTTTTCAAATCTTAGGGATAGTTTAATCATATCATCTAAATAATCATATAAACAAGTTTCTACCTTATCTCTAATCATTATGTTAAGGACACCTAAACATCTAGTACAAGTTTGTTCCTTCCTTTCATGGATATTACATATAGGTGACAACCTTTCGAACTCCCTAACATATTCTTCGACACTTAGTAGTCCCTACCTAAGATTAGTTAATTTAATATAGTTATCTTATTCATAATAAATTTCTTCCTTAGATGCTTTTTAAGTTTTTCCCAAGATTTTACCTTTAATTTACCCTCTGGCTTCCTAGTCCTCTTTAGATTAACATACCATATCCTACCAAACTCCTTAAACTTAAGAGTAGTTAGTTTATATTTTTGCTCATCTTGATAGTCTTCAAACTCAAAGATAGCCTCCACTTCATGTAACCACTCAAGAAATAAGTCTAAATCAAGCCAACCATTAAAATCGAGAAGATCAAGCTTAATGCCTTTATCTTCTTTTTTTATGATACTTTGGATGATGGTCATAGAGCTTCCTATTACATCTACTCCGTATAGAATCTTCATCATGGTATATTCTAGAAGTCAAGTTCCTTCCCTTATCTGGATTATTTGACCCTATAGCACACCCTAATCGATCTCCATAGAATTTTCTATGTTCTCGGATATTTTAAACCGAATCTTGTTTGACAAACCTTGACTCTAACTTTTGTAGTTGAGTTTGTATTGCAGGCATTTCTCTAAGTCGAGCATTAGTGGAGTCTAAATTTTTTTTAAATGTTTAATAGCTTCAAACATGGCTTAAAATTTTTTTCCCCTTCATCATTCAACTACTAAAATTCTATACACTTAGATTTCCACTAGGATTTTGTTTGAATGCTATATACCCGAGACACTCACTCCTAGAAGGTAAATCCTGTTTACTTGTTCTACAAAAAATTTTGAGTTCAATGATTCCAATAATAAATAATAAATAAAAACTAGAAATCATACTTTAAAAATAATTTCAAAAAATCCTTATCTTACTAAATTCTTGATGTAGAATTTAGTAATTTTCAAAACCTTAATTTGAAACTTTCTAAAAAAACATTATACTAGTGTTGAGCCTATTTAGCATAAGATCATACAAGATAAGAACTATATCAATCTATGCTATCTCTACAAAACAAGAGTTTAAATATTCAAACACCAAATCAATAAAAAGCATGAGGAAATTTCTCAAAACACGCGCACACATACTCGACCACACATTGCAACCAAGCATTCTCCAAATTCATGCATGTTTATTTGTACCTAATATCTACTCATAATCACCAACGTGATTACATAGTATCAAAGGAAATTAAATCATGCAAAAAAAAAACTCAAAAAAAAATTTAAAACAACTTATATCATGCATAATTCTACACACACCACACGCATAGAATTTTCAAAAGCCTAAGTCAAACCCTTAATGCAGGAACAAAAAAGATCCTAAAAAGAATCATGTAAGATTGTCTTTATTACATGCGAGGAAACTTAGAACGCAAAGAAATTTCAAATAATTCAAAAGGAATTCATCAAGATTCAAAGAAATCAAGCAAGAAGACCAAGAATCTTAAAAGAACTTCCAAGCTAGCATAAGTTGATGTCGAATTCTACAATGAACTTTGCACTTGAGTTACCTGTAGTCATGCTTTGATACCAATTTTGATGTAGAATATCATCACTAAAAAAATCTTCAATATTTCTAAAAAAAATTTCTCTAAGCCTCAAGTATTACAAGCACTTCAAAATCTTGACTAACGTAGAAGTTGATAAGGAATGTCAAATAACACTTGAAAGGTGGAAAAAATCTAATCCTAAGATCTTAAGCCTTTTAAAGATAAATCTTCTATTTCTCAATAGAATACTCTCTACTACTCTCCAAATCTCTCAATTGAAGAAGGAGAAGAGAAGAAGAAGGAACACACAAATGACTTGTGTTGAATGATGCAAGAGCATCTCTAGATAACTCTCAATCTTATTCTTCAAAGAATGAAGAATAAAAAGAAATAGTATACTTGGATATGGAACCCATTATGCTTAAAAATTCTTATACTTCTAATGTTGTGCTAAGTAATTCTTGCAAGTATTGTATATGTTTGCAAGAAATTCATGCTATTAAAAATCTTTTATGTACAAGACAATAACAATGGCATTACAAGGATTAAAAAGTGTATGGGAAAACAAGGATACATGACATAAAGTTAGATAAAATATGTTAAATCTATGTATTACATTAGTAAAGTTAGTGTAGCTTTGTTATTTTGTTGTATACTTTGTAATACTTGTAAATTGTCATTGTGACTCTTTAATTTATGCTTGTACCATGCATTAGGAGGTTAATTTTATTAATAAGGGTCGAATAGTGGGCTTGTTAATGAAAGGAGTCTACATGGGTGCATGTATATATAAGGACTTGTACACTTGATCTTGGTATCACTCAATTATAATGAAAGGCATTCACTAAATTGAAAGAGAGCAACACAAGTCGTGTGTGTGTCTATTTCTTCTTCTCCTCTTCTCCTTCTTCAGTTGAGAGCTTTACAGAGTAGTAGAGAGTATTCTATTGAGAAATAGAATATTTCTCTTTAGAAGGCTTAATATCTCAAGATTAGATCTTTACCACGTTCCAAGTGTTATTCGACATTCCTTATTAACTCCTAAATCAATTGAGTTTTTAAAGAGTATGCAATACTTGAGGCTTATAGAAAAAGTTCCTAGAAATGTTGAAGATTGTTTGGGCATGATCTTCCCATCACCTACTAGAAGAACTAAATAATGTTCTACATCAACTTAAATACTATGACATGTGGCCAATAGTACTAAAGGGCTGATAAAGATCACTCAAGAGATTAATGGTGAACTAGTTGGAAAGAAGATGGATGAGCTCACTGATGTAGAAAAGAGAAATCTCACTCTTAACGATAAAAAAATCATGATTTTTCAATGTAGGTTTAGTGAAAAGGAGTACCACCATAATCAATCATGCTCCGTCACAAAATAAATATAGGATAAGCTTGTTCTCACTCATGAAGGGACAAAGCAAGTGAAGGAGTAAAGAATCACTCTTCACACTAGGAAGTATGAAGCAAAGTGAAAACATCAACAACCTAAATAATCACTTCACTTCCATTGCCAACATCCTCAAAGCCTTGGAGAAAGAAATCAATAAAGAAGAAAAAGTAAGAAAGATCTTAAAAGGTCTTACAAAAGAGTGGATTCCCAAAGTGACATCCATTGAAGCAGTCGAGGACTTAACTATGATGACCATTGATGAGCTCTATAGGACTCTTATGGCTCATTAGTCAACGCTAAAAGATGGACAGAATGAAAGAAAGAAAAAAAAGTCCTCTAGCTCTAAAATATTCCACTTCCTCTAGAAATCAAGAAGTGACTGAAGATATGGCAAAAAAAAGAAAGGCAAAAAAGGTGAAGAGAAATATCCCATAGATGATGATGAAGTGACCTTTATAAACAATAAATTCAAGAGGTTCCTCCAGTCAAAAGGAGGGAGAAATGAAAGAGTGGGAATGCTATCATCAAGAAATATAAATAGGTCTAGAGAATCTAATATTGATAATAAGATCAAAAGCCATAATTGTGGAAAAACAAGGCATTCATCCATGATTGCTATGAGTTTAGAAATGTAATAGCTAAAAAAATGGAAAAGAATAAGAGAAATATTAGCAGCAACAAAGGAAGGCAAGGATTAAGAAAATCCATGGCCACCTAGGTGAACCCTCCGATGAAGAGAAAGAAGTCGTCAACCTCTATTTCATGGATAAAGGAGAATCATCAACCTTTAACTCCTTCACAAGCTTCGATGATGATGATGATGACATTAATGAGGTATAATTCAAAGTCAAAACAAAAGGCCACAATTAGTACCTAGAAAGTGGATACTCAAGACACATGATAGGTGATCAAATTATGTTCTAAGCTAACTTAATATGATGGTGGAAATGTGGCCTTTGGAGAAAACTCAAAATGAAAGATCATTCGTGTTGTTAGTATCAGTATTGGTAACTCTAAACCCTTTATAAATAATATGTATTTGGTTGATGGCCTTAAGCACAATTTGATTAGTATTATTCAACTACGTGATAATTGATTTCTAGTTAATTTCTCAAATTCACATTGCATGATTTCAAATGGAGTAGACAAATCGGTTCTCTTTGTTTTCCATGCATTAAAAATGTGTACATGCTTAATTTTAAATCAATAAAATTACACAATACATATCTAAGTGCAATTGACAATGATGCATGATTATAGCATAAGCACATTGTACATGGTAGCATAGATTTATTAAATAAACTTATTAGAAAATACCTAGCATGTGGTCTTCCAAAGTGAACTTTATAAAAGATCGATTATGTGATGCAAACCAATAAGGAAAACAATAGAGGATTTCTTTTAAACCCAAAATGTTGTGACCACATCTCAACCACTTGAATTGTTATATATGGATATATTTGGGCCTGCTGAGATAGATAGCATAGGTAATTGTAGAGATACACTAGTCATTATCGATGATTACTTATGTTATACATTGACATTACTTTTATCTAATAAAGATGATGCTTTTAATATGTTTCTTATGCTTGCTAAGAAAATTCAAGTAGAAAGGAGAATTATGATCCACTCAATAAGGAGGTTGAGAATGACACCTTCATGTATTTCTATGACCAGAATGGCATTACTCACAACTTCTCGGCACCAAGGACACCACAACAAAATGATGTGGTGGAAAGGAAGAATAAATCCTTATAGGAGGTCATGAGAACCATGTTATGTGACTCCATGTTTCTAAAATATTTTTTAGCAAGCCCTTGCCACCGCAAACTATATGATGAATAGGGTACTCATCCAGGCTATCTTGAAGAAGACACCTTATGAGCTTTACAAAGGTAAGAAATCAAATGTGAGTTACTTCCATATATTTGGTTGCAAATGCTTTGTCCTTAACAATGGAAAATGCAATTTGGGTAAGTTTGATTCTAAAGGAAAAAAAGTTGTTTTCATTGGCTACTCCTTATATAGTAAAGCTTATTGGATTTTAAAAAAAAATGATCAATGTTAGTTGAAGAATTTGTATATGTTGCTTTTGATTAAACTCGTTGAGTATCTAGAGTAATCAAGAGGAAGAAGTAGTTCCCTCCATCCAAGTTAAGAGCCTACTAAAAATGACAACAAACAAAATAAAGAAGAAGAAATGAATGAAAATGCTTGAATTGATTGATAAGAGGATGAAGTGAGAAGGGATCATCCTCGAGCATAGAGATATACCTATAGGCATCCTCAAGAGCTTATCATTGGTGACCTAACTAGAGGAGTTGTAATGAGATCTTCACTAGGTAAAATTTACAATCATTTAGTATTTTTATCTCAAATGGAACCTAAGTTTTACTTGGAATCCATGAATGATGAAAATTAGATCATGGTAATTCAAGATGAGATTAACCAATTTGAGAGAAGTTAGGTTTGGGAGCTAGTCCTCATTAGGACTCAATGGGTTTCTAGAAACAAGTTAGACAAGGGTGGTGTTGTGGTTAGAAATAAAGACTAATTGTCTACCAAAGGATATAATGAAGTGGAAGGCATTGGTTTCAAGGAAACATTTGCCCCCTTAGCTAGACTCGATGCTATACATGTGCTTCATATATATGCATCATCCATTTGCTTTAAATTATATCAAATAGATGTTAAAAGAATTTTACTTAATAGTTTTATTGAATAATAAGTATATGTTACGCAACCACCTAGCTTTGAAAGTGACTTAAAACCTAACCATATTTACTAACTCAATAAGGCACTATATGGTGTAAATTAGGCTTCAACATCATGGTATGAAAGGTTGAGTAAATTTATTTTGAAAGAATCCAATATGAAGCTGGATAGCATTCCTCTAAGGGAGGATGTACAGAAGGTGGTTTGGTCTTTTGATCCTTTTAAAGCCCTAGGGTATGATGGGTATCATATAGGTTTCATTTGAAAGATGTAAGATGTAATAGGGGAGGAATTCATTGAGTTTGTTGTAGATTTCTTCTATTCATAGGGGAGGAATTCATTGAGTTTGTCATAGATTTATTCTGTTCAAGGAGATTATCACCTGCTCTCAACACCACTTTGATTACTCTGATCCTCAAAGTGGAGGAGGCAGAGGAGGTTAGCTAATTCAGACCCATCAGCTTTGTTAGGTGTATTTATAAAGTGATTTCAAAGATTCTAGCTTATAGATTAAAGCAAGTGGTTAATGATTTCGTTAGTGATTCTCAGTCAGCTTTCATAGAAGGAAGAAGCATTCTATATGGTCCTCTGGTAGCCAGCGAGATTGTTCAGTGGTCTAAGAAGATGAAGGGTTTGAGAGGGGTGATGATCAAAATAGTTTTTTAGAAGGCTTATGACAGTATCAGATGGGAGTTTGTGGATAGTATTTTTGAGTATTATGGGCTTTGGGGATATTTATAAAGGATGGATTAAGGAGTGTATCTCAATAGCAAGTATTTCGATTCTTGTTAATGGGCTCCCATCTACTCCCTTTAAGATGGGAAAGGGTCTCAGGCAAGGGGATCCCATTTCCCCCTTTTTGTTTATTTTGGCAGTAAAGGCATTTAATCAGCTCGTCACAAGAGGTGTGGATAAAGGATTGATCCATGGCTTAAAAGTGGGGAGAGATAAGCGTAAATTTACCCATCTTCAATTTGCGGATGACATTATGATTTTCTGTGGGCCTACTCTTGAGAATATCAGGAATTAGAGGAGACTACTTGATTACTTCTATTTGCTATCTGGCCTAAGTGTTAACTTTTCTAAATTTGAGCTCATAGGTCTTGGTGTGGATGATCATTTCTAGAAGGAGAAGGTAGAAAGTATGAATTGTAAGATTAGCTCTCTTCCAATTAGTTATCTTAGCCTTCTTTTGGAAGCTAATGCGAGAAATAGCTAGGTTTGGAGACCAATGATCAACAAGATTAAGCAAAGATTGGTTGGGTGGAAGACGAAAGCCCTTTCAAGGGCAGGGAGATTGGTATTGATAAAAAGTTTCTTGAACGATCTGCCAATGTACTACATGAGCCTTTTTAGAACTCTAAAAGGGGTAGTTAAGGAAATCATTAGTGCACAGAGGAACTTTTTCTAGAGAAGTAGTGGAAATAGGAAGAATCTGCCACTAGTGAAATGGAGTATAATACAATGACTTAAAACACTAGGTGGCTTAGGTGTGGGGGATTTAATCATAAGGAATAATGCATTGTTATTCAAATAGTTGTGGAGGTTCTATACCATTGAAGGGGCATCATGGAAAAGGATTATTACCTCAATTTACTCTGTACACCATTTTGGATAAATAGAGATCTTAGATCAAAGGCAAGGGTAGACACTGTGGGCAGACATTGTGCTTGGAAATGGAAGAAGCATTAGGTTTTGGCATGATAACTAGATGAGATAGGGACCTCTGAAAAGTCTATTTCTAAGGCGTTTTCTAGTATTTGGTCAACACGGCGGAAAGGTAGCAAAAGTGGGAGTGTGGAAAAGGGCACGGTGGATATGGCATATGTGGTGGAGGAGGCAGACTTTTGTTTAAAAGGAAAATCAAGTGGAGCATATGGAAAGTTTGATTAAGTAGTTATTTATGAACAAAGATAATAAGGACACGATTAGGTGGGAATATGATGATATAGGGGTTTTTTCTATGAGATCCTTATATCAGGCCTCTTACTAGATATTACATGAGGAAGACTCGAGTAGTAGTATCTTCAGCATGATTTGGAGTGGTATAGCTCCACCGAGGATTTAACTTATTTATTGGTTTGTGGTTCAAAATAGACTCAACACAAGACAAAGATTAGCCAAGCTTCAAATTGTTGATATAAGGGAGTCAGGATGCCTTTTTTTCAATTCTGATAAAGAATCAATCAACCATGTTCTTCTACATTGTACTGTGACGAGGAGGGTTTGGTATGAGATCTATGAGTGGCTTAGATACACGTGGGTTATGACAAGTTCTATTGAGGATAACATTATTGCTTGGACAGGAAGTAGAAGAAAAGGATTGAGGGGAGAAATTTAGAACACAGATTTCTATGTAGTAATAAGAACAATATGAGAGTTCAAAAATAAGATAGTGTTTGATAATCAGTAATCTTGTATAAGGTGGATGATCATACTCATCAAATCAAGAATTGGTTTTTGGATCAAGAATCAAAGAATGGAGTTTTCTTACAGAATTGAGGAGGTGGTTCATAATGTGCAGTCTTTCTTGTGATTAAGGGTATCAGTAGGGAGTGGTTCCTTAGTTCATTAGTTTTTTCTATTGTGGTTGATCTATGTTTTGTTGGTCTTTACCCTCCTTCATTTATCAAAAAAAGGTAAAATTAATCAAAATATTTTCTAAGGAAAAAAAAGGACTTATTGCTTGTACAAATATATGTTGATGACATAATATTCAGTGTTACTAATGAGTCCATGTGCAAGGACTTTTCTACTTTGATGTGTAGTGAGTTTGAAATGAGCATGATGACTGAGTTAAATTACTTCCTCGATCTTCAAGTCATGAAATAAAATGAAGGAATTTTTCCAACCAATAAAAGTACACAAAGAAATTACTCAAGGAGTTTGGAATGAAAGAGAGCAAGCCTTGCAGTATTCTAATAGCCACTACCACAAAGCTTAACATGGATGAAGGAGGTAAACAAGTTGATAAAAAGTGATATCGATGTATGATCAAATCACTTATTTACCTTACTGGATCTAGACTTGATATTATGTTTCATGTATTCTTATTTCCTAGATTTCAATATAACTCCAAAGTATCTCATATGACTTTGGTTAAGAGAATTCTTAGGTATCTAATTGGCACATACAAATTAGATTATTTTACCCTAACGATACCCTTCAAGACCTTGTAGGATATTCAGACATTGAATTTATGGGATATAAGGCTAATAGAAAGAGCACTTCAAGTACGTGTCATTTTTTTGAAAAATCCTTAGTTAATTAAGTTATTATGGACTTAAACTTGAAAAAAAATCAAGTAGGTGTGATAAGAATAATGCTATATGCCTCACTAAAATCCCTATTCAACACTCTAATTGTAAACATATATAAATAAGGCATCACTTCATAAAAGAACATGTTGAAAAAGGGCATGTAATTATGGAATTTGTAGATACATTACATCAATAGAGTGACATCTTCACTAAGCCATTAAATGAATAAAGATTCATAATCATTAAGAGAAATTGTCAATGATATTTATATGATTATCACTCTCTCGAACATGTGAAAATTCTAAAAAATATGAGGATAAATAATGGAATTAATCAAAAATAATAATAACTTAGCCTAAGATTGCATGACTCTAATTAAAAACATTGGCTTATATAAGTATTAATTAAAGTGTAAAATCTAAAAAACTAAAGAATCATGATTCTTAACTTAAATTAATTTGAAAAAGCTAAAAAAATTAACTTGGTTCGCTAAACCAGTCAATGGGTTTAGGGGTCCAGTTAATTGGTTTGTATGTATATCAAAAGATCAAACTAGTAATGTTTCGTGTTTAACCTAGACGATACCATTCAAATAAATTATCAATACCAATCAACTAGTTATATGAACTATTGACTAAAAATCCTAAACCATTTAACTAGTCCTTTAGGCATATAAATAAGCCATCACCAATTCAACCAAACCTACAACCCCAATTTTTTTCCAAACCATTCACCTCCTCTTCACACGCTCTCTTATCTCTCACTCAAATCATTTAAATCTTCATCAAATTAAGCTTTATAAGATCAAATTAACAACCCATAGTCGGTTCTTAACAGACAGCAACACCAGTTTCATCCTCAATCATTCAAATCTAGGGTAAGATCATGCAAACCCTAACTCTCAATTTCCTAAATCATCTAAATTAGAATCAATATATGTAATAACCCATATTTTTATAAAATGGTTGAATGGGAATTTATGCCAAATTTTACGCCTTTGATTTTGATTTAACGTTATAATTTTGTTTGGAATAAAGTTTGATTGGAAATCATGTTGAAAAATAAAGTGTATTGAGTTTTACAAACAAACCCATCGACTGATTCCTTGAACTAAGGGACTGGATGGTCATTTCAACAAATTTAGGTTTCTCAAATAAATCAATTAACTGGTGGAAGAACAGTCGATTGTTAGACCCAAACCATCGACTAGTTTGTCAAGTTAGTCATGTTTTTTAAGCTTAATTTTTCTAAAAAATCCCTTACAATACAATGGAACCTTACCAACCCACGCAAATTTGTCCCTAAGAGATTTTTAACTATTTTCATGATGCATTTAGCCCAAAATATTGCCTTGAATTGATTAGGAGGTTGATTTGGACAATTAAGGAGGAGATATGACCTTAATATTATCATCTTCCTTCTCTCTGCTCTACAAAGTTATCAGATTGAATGCTTCAATATCATGCACAATTTTGAGTAGCTGGAAGATTCTTTCCACCCTAAACTTCCATTACTCCATTTATGAATGCTCATTATGGTATAATTAACCTAAATCCTCTCTAGACACCATTTGAGCTCTAGAGAATAGGTCAGCAAATTCTAAACAAATTTTTCCATTCTACTCAAATTCAAATAGTCAATGATAGGGTTTCAAGTTAATTCCTAAACCCTCAGTATTTCCCTTTGATTGGTTAGCTATAAATAGCCCCAATCATCACTTATATGCACGTTTCTTTCACCCACCAATTTTCTAAGTCTTTTATGCTTCCCTCTTCTTTCTACACTTCAAGTATTACCATTCAATCTTGATACACTCTTGTGATCCTGTCTCTATCTCTCTCTTATTTTAACTATTAAGCAAGGAAGAGTTAGATTTTGGGGAAATTTTGGAGTCGTATAGTTGAGCTTCTTCCCTAGTTTTACCTCAAGTTGGTATATCCCTATTCCCTTCTATTTTTAAGTTTGAAATTTAATAAGGTTTTGGTATAATTTCTAATTTTAATATTTTGCTTTTAAGGTTTTAAGAGATAGAATTGTCCAACAGTGGAATTTCTAATTTTAAGGGGATTTTGCTTCCATCAAGTGATTATTGCTTCTAAAATGCTTAGTAAGTATTCATACATGTTAGATGTTACCTTTAGTGGATTTTCACATTTTGGCATGAAAAGAATAAATTTTTATAAGTGTTTTGGTGGTTAGATAGCATAATTGAGTGAAAAGCATGAAATTGGGTAAAGATAGGCTATGATGATCCCAAGTTGAGAAATACATGTTGATTTGGTTGTAAATATGTTAGATTATTTGATACATGTTTTAATGTGATTAAGAATGATTTATATGTAAGAATTTTCATGAAATTTATGATTTGGTGTGGTGTTTGGGCAACTCAAGCAACTAATTAGGTCAAATTGATCAATTGGTTCTTAAAACAGACAAGTAGTTGACCTAACCCATCGACTAGTAAGCCTATAGAGACCTTAATCTTACTCTTTGCTTAAACCCATCGACCAGTTTAGCATAACCAATCAATTAGTATATGACTAGTTGATTTGTTTACCTAAACTGATTGAATGATTTGAGGAAGGTATGGTCTGATCGATTGGTTGGTGCAACCAATCGACTAGATAGACCAAACTGATCAATTGGCTCGACCAATTTGCCTGATTTGTTTCTTTTTGGTTCGGTTATACTTTGAGGTTATGTTTGGAACTATGAAATGATTATTAGTGAAATAAAACACATAATTTAATATAGATTATTGGCCTAACAAAAAGATTAAAATGGATCATAACTTATGGTATACTCTATGAGTAATGAAAGGGCTAAATAGGTATTTCACTTATGATAGATGATGCTATTAAGAAAAGAGTAATGAGAATCGGTATGGGCTTAAATTAAATAATATGGAGAATATGAATAATATTAGCTAAGGACAATAAGAAAACCCACATGGTTGGAAAAATGAAAATAAGAGGATTGGTAGATTGCTTGTATGGGCCTTGTATGATCACCCATCCTTATGAATAAAAGATTAATCATGTAAAGTGAAAGAAATTCAAGTTGACTATGGGTCTAGGTTACCTAATCATCAATTAGCTATTGGATTTTAGTTTGCCTTTAGGTCTTTTTAATGATTTTGGGTGGGATCCCGATAGGTCTCGATGCCTTAGCTACTCTAGACACTGAAGATGTACTAGAGAGTATAGATACTAAAGGGTTTGGTTGACTTCAGCATGGACTTATGTCCATTCTAGTGGTTGGCTTTGGCCTGGACTTTATTTCCCTTATTTAGATAGGCTTCCATGATATATGAGACCATGGGGTGGTGCATAATCTATTGCTTGATGATAATTAATTATGGATGGTGAATATTGGTTGATAATTTATGAATAATGACCAAGTGGATGGTTAATGATTGATTAAGAAATGGAAGTAATGGTATAATTGAACAAAATGAATAAAGTTGGTTTATACACTTGGCTAATGGAATATTAATTGAGTGATTGACCTAGCTCATATATGGATAATTAAATGGTATAACCTAAGGAATTGGATACTTGGAAATAAACCCTAGAAGTTGCTTGGATGCTCTTTACTATTACTAATGTAAGTGTTTATATGAGAAGGTTGTGAATATAAGCATGACATATTCTACTATGGTGGAATTTTACATGATATCATGTCTTTATGCACTTTTACCTTTATATATGAGCTTATCAAGATGCATGCTGCAATTGATATTCATATATGGTGAATTGGTATACTTATGTACATTATGGGAGAAACTTAGCTTCTCAATATGTAGCATACAGATGTACCCATTTGCTCTGTCATCTACTCATTTCTAAGAGCACATGGTCATGTGCAAGTCTTTGGGGATGGACAATAAAGGGCCTATCTCAGTTGGGTCGAGGCTTGAGAACAAGGGCATCCGGAAGATTTTGGTAGGGTTCATGGTGGACTAAGGTTTTAAATTGAATGTCATACCCTAATTTATTTTATTGTAGTCTCATACTTTATTCACATATAGGGTTGTCAACGAGTCGAGCCAGGGTAAGCTTGGGCTTAGCTCATTTACTAAATGAATCTAAAAATAAAGCTTGAGTTTAGCTTGTTTGTAAATAAGCCAAGCTTTTAACAAGTCAGGCCAAACTTTTAATGAGCCAACTACTGAGCTTTGGTGGTAAATGAGCCGAGCCATGAGCTTTTGCACTATATACAAGCCCAAGCCTAACTTTATTAAGCTCAAGCTTGGCTTGTTTAATAATCAAGCCGAACTCAAGCTTATTTTTTAAGCTCATTTAATAAGTGAGCTTAGCCGAGTCGAGTCGTTAACAAGCCGAGCTTAAAAAACTCGCAAGCCGGCTTGGTTTGTCAATAACCCAATTTACATGTATTTTATAATGATTAGGCCAAAACCCATCAAGGTCCTCCGATGTAAACACTTTTGGAGTTTTTTTAATTAAATTATGATTGCACATACTTTGTTTTTTTAAGTGTTTTAATTGGTTTAGCCTTGTATCTGATATGGGGTAGATGACGGACATCTATTCTATATTAGATACGGTAATAATATCCCATTTTTCCTAGGTATTTTTTTGCTTCCATTATTTTTTTAATGAAACCTTTTGGTAGTAAAAAATGGGGGTGTTACAATATAAGGCTTAATTAGGGCTCTATTTGTACTCCCCTAGATAATTCTAAAATAAAGGTGCATTATTGTCATTTTTGGTCGACTGTGAAAATTTCTCACCTCAAGGCTTCCACAATTTCCCCTTATTCCAAATTTCAATTTTTGTGTTGCTATGACTAAAAGAAAAAACTACTACTTCAAGCACCATTTGTAGAGGTGTTACCCCCCTCTTTACCAAAGAAGTTCACACCTAGCCAAGTCGTCCAGCTTAAATAGCCATGAGGATTGAGAATCCCACTGTTTCACTACACTCCTCTTCATCTTAGGTATCTGCGAAGGTATTTTATTTTGTTTTAGCATAGAAGTAGCACATTCCTATGACTTGTACTTTTCCATATGTACTCTATCTCTTGTTTCACTGAATGTATATGATTAATGAGATATTAATTTTTTATTATATGTCTTATGTATCACTTATGTTAGCAAATTTTGATCATTATTTACTCATTTATCCTTTTAGGCTATCAAATACAAGCTTGTTATATATCCATTGCAACAGGGAGTTCTTTTGTGTCTTTCTCTAATGAGTATCTTTTCCTTAACACTCATATGCACCTATTCAGGGGGAGCATTTCCTTAAAATTTTGAGAGTGTTATCTCCTTTTCCTATAGGTTTCTCCTTATTCTCACCTTTTGGTTGTTGACAAAAAGGGGAGAGAATTCAAAAGATCAGATTAAAAGATGCATGATTGATAAATGAAAAAACATGTGGTAAACATCTCGCCTAATTCATTGTCATCATCTCTCAACATTTTACATTATCAAAAAGGGGGAGATTGTTGACTTCATAGGTCAAATAATGCCACTATTATTGTCCAATGGAACAAACACAATATAAGGAATACATTTCTAATGTCTTAAGTTTTTTTTTAAAGAGTTAAGTTGAGAAAACTTACATTTTTATAAAATAAAATAAAAACTCTTTAAAAATAGTTTCAAAAAACTGATTTGAATTCACTTCATCATAATTCATGGTTGATCTTGATTTCTAAATCTTTCAAAGTGTTTTAAACTTATTAATTCATTCTATTCAGAACCAGTCAGTTGGTTCATTTTAATCTAAGAGCATTAAATGAGTTAAATGCAGGCGAATCAACAAGAGCAACAAGCCAATCAATTTGTTAGGGAAACTATAAATTAGTTTGATCAACTAGTCCATTAATTTCACTCCTTCATAAACCCATTCATATCTATTTAAACTCATTGACTAGTTTATAAAACCAATCAACTGATTTGAGATAATCAATCCACTAGTTTGACCAACCAATCCATGGTTTTCACTCATATAAAGACCAAATCATCTCTGGTTAAATGCATCAACTAGGTTTTATAAATCAATCTACTAATTTGACTTGTCATTCTATGTGTTTCACTTCTATAGAAACTCATTCATTTCTATTTAAACACATCGACTAGTTTTCCCAAATTGATCGACTAGTATGAATAACTCAATTGAGTAATGACATGAAAACATCAAATAGTTTGACTAAGCCATATATACTCATAGAACTAATAGGGTACTACACAAAACTAATCTAGTAGTTTTAATAAATCGATAGATTATTTGTGCAATAGTAACTTTTTATTTCAGGTCTTAATATAATCAGTTAATTAGTTTAAATCACTAATCAATTGGTCATACTATCGACTAGTTTAGTTAAACTGATCGATTGCTGAGTATTAAATGCTTATTTTATGCCCATTGAGTGATATATATATTTTTTTTGTGGCTTTTTTTATCTAAAAGCTATACAACAAGGCTGGCCCTTATTAATAAGGTTCCTCTACATTTATTATGGAAACTTTTCAACTACATTGATTATGTAATTAATCATCTACTCTTAAATCATTCAAACTCTCTCAATTTTTAAATTCAAAGTTTTTATTGAAAATTATTCATTGGAAATTCCTCTTATTATAATGCTCTTCAATTGTAATATCGTTTATTATATATAGCTAGGTTACTTCTCATCCAAAGTTCTGTAATTTTAAATCTTTTATTCTTAGTGAGCACTAATTATAATCACAACCATCTTACAAAATTCATTACAAATGGGTTAGTGAATCCTTGCCTATGATCCTTGAGAGACTCTTGCGAACAGTCTAGAGAAGATAAATAAGCTAAGTTGTAAATTATCTCTTAAATGGTCATTGAAATTGTAAGGTTCATAAACTGAGAGAATATTCATCATCAACAAAAGCATGTCACTATTCAAAATATAAGGGGGAGAACCTTTTGGTAGTGGATTTAGAGAGTATTTTGCTCTTAAACTATTATACATTATGCATAAATTTTTATTTATCATTTCTATTATGAAAAAAATCATATTCAACAAAACCAGCATGTCACTATCATTTCTTTTTCATTTAGGTGCATGACCGTGCACTTATCGCACGCCCCAAATATTCCCTCTCATTGAAGTTAGGTGCATAGTCATGCACCCTCGCATTCCCTATCCATGTGCTTTCATGCACAATTACACACACAGTCACATGTGCCCTATACCCGTCCATACACTTCATGCACACTCGTGCGAATTGCCTACGCCATACCCATGAGCCTTCCCAACTCCCAACCTGTGTATGCATTACATGAAACTATCATTCCATTCCTCTAGTATAGTTATACTCCCTTCTAATCACACCAATACTCCATCCAAACACCATCTTAGCACAACCATAACTTTCGCCACACTTTCACGCAACCCAAGCTTCCCACTTAATTTGGTTATTTTCATTTCCACCATCGTTTATCTTAACTTTTCCCTTGATTTTTATTCTTAAGTTCATATCATGAAATATCATTATTTTTGTAGGTAATCTTCTAGTGATCTTAGAGAAGGCGATTTAGGGTTTAATACTTAGAGTTATGTGTCCTTATTAGTAAGAATGCATGCCATAGTTAGCCTTGTATGTATAATATTTGTTTGTATGTATATCTTGTTTATATTGATCATACCATAATATGATATGTTGAAAGGGTGGAAAATGTAAAATTATATATTTGGGGTATAATATTGACATGCGGTATTTATGTATATACAATAGAGTTATGTATCTCATATGAATATCAAGGATTTATATTTATTGATATTGGGATTCATGAGGCATTTGGAAAATGTGAGTATCTTGAGGATATTATGGGCATATGATGGTAATATAGGAAATAATCATGGCCTAATGAGTTTTGAGGATGTTATTTAATATTTCATAAGTAATGGGATAACATAATAGATTGAGTAAAATACAAGTTACTTAATATGTTGTTTTGATAATAAAAAAGGGTATTTTGGTCCATCAATGTTAAAGTGGAATGTTTGGTATTTTTTGGAAGGAAGATGGAATTATACTTAGAATATTCTGGTAATTATGGACCTATTATTTGAGGCTAACTTGATAATTATGTGGTTACGTTTACATGTTTATCAACTTTATGACATGCATATTTGTATGAGCCTTATAAGATGACATCATATAATCTACACTAAATAAGACACTAATTATTTAAATTGAAAGATCATGTGAGTTAGGATAAAGTGTTATATAGGTTCGTTTTATAAGACAATAATAGTGGTCTATTTGTATTTTTCCCCACGAGGTTCATTAATCCATTCTATCAGATTAAGAATAGTGGGATTTATACTCAACATAAACGATTATATGATTTGATATAAGTAACTAATGGATAAGGCATTAACTATTTAAAGTAAAAGATTGTGTGAGTCAGCATCGAGGTATTGGGTATGTTCCACCTAATGATAATAGTAGCTCAGGTATATTGTCCCATTCCATAAGTTTAAGATGAGTGGCTCAGGAATGTTTTGCCCTAAGAAGTGATTGGCCCATTCCACTATACGATAATAGTGGCTTGAATGTGTTTCTCCTAAAAGGTACTTTAGGCCATTCCACCAGTTGAAGAATAGTGGAGACCCTAAACTCAACGAAATAAAAGAATAGATCATACTATATCTAATAATGAAATCCATATTAGTAATTACCTTGTATTGTTTATGTATCTTGCATGTATGCTATTTTCTTTATACTTCCTCCTTACTCAACTGCATTGTTATCTTACATAGTATATAATGTATTGATCATCCTTTCTATGAGTTCTGCTCATTCATACGAGCATATGACCCTGATGTCTGTGTGCAAGTCAATTAGGACCCGCTGGATGATTTTGTAGTTTATGATGCTTTGAATAGGATGGAGTAATTTTTGGTATTAGGGTTTTGAGGGTAAAGTCATATTATCTAGATGATAGTTCACCTAGATTCTTTTTTTAGACTCTTAGATCCATGGTATCCCTTTATCTATATTTTGAATATTGTAATCGAAGTTAATTTCCAACTTTTATTCACCTTTATGAAGTTTCTTTTGTTTCATATTTATCATGTTTTATATTCTAACTATTTTATCTTGTGATTGATAAAATGATGGTTTGGTAAGCCAAACTTGTGTTAATTATGATGGTGATACCGGACTATCTTGGAATATACTTCCATTGTAAAATGAAATTTTTTAATAGTAAAATTTGGGGTGTTATACTTTTTTTATTTGATCCTTTCTCCTTTGATTTGTTTTGTAAGTATTTATTTGTCTAATATTTTATCTTTTTCTCTTAGGTTTCAAGAATTTAATTAATGGGGTTATGTTTTATTCTTCCATTTGCTTAAAGTGTAGGCCTTCAGTAAACCTCCTAAACTCATTTAATATAGATTATCATGCTAGTTTTGAGTTCTAAAATTTTATCTTTGTTTGTGGAAGTTCAGGTTGTGTGTGGTTTTAGTTTGTACTTGTGTAATATTTCGAATTAAATTTTAATATGACTTATTTTCAATTCAACTCTTGGTTTGTAATTTAGTTTAGTATATAAAAAGTTATGATCATTTTCCCACAAATGCACAAATCTATCACATATTATCATCTTTGGTTTATACATGGGATTTAGCCTATGATGTTAGAGTTGATTTTTGGTCAATATAATAATTCCATGATGTTTATTAACACTTTTAAGTGAGAATTGATGTATAATATGTTATCATTTGAATTGATATAACCTAAGTTATGATTTATGAAAGTTTAACTAAGTTTAGATATTTTAGTTCTTCATGGTTTCCATAAATATTCAAAGTGTTATTCACTAATTACCCACTAATCACAATAAGTAGAGTTAGTTGAGAATTGATCATGTTAATTATGATTCATTAAAGATTAACCAATTGACTTCGGGTTAATGATGGATTAATCATGAATAGAGATAATAGGAATAAATTAGCCTTAAAATGATAAAAAGATGAATATGTGAACAGTAAAAGTCAAACATTGGCCATTGACTTTGAATTTGGCCCAACTTTAACATTTTTTCCTTTTCCATTGTAAATAGTAATTTTTTAATGACATATGGCCTTATTTTACAATTTTGACTCAAATATATTGAATATATTGGCTCATTCAACCCATATATTTTCTTTTAAGATTAATGGTATTTATTATGAGAAACTTTGACCAATGAATGGCTTTCACTTTTTCCCATGAATAGTATTTTTTTTTTTCAAAAAGCTCCTATTTGATTCATTTTGGTATTCTAAATGGTTTCCCTTTTCTGATTTGATATTTTATGGCCTCAAAGCTAAATATTTGGTATTTTAAGGGATTTTGAGATTATTTAATGTAATCTACTTTTATTAATTATGGTTGATCTTGTTTTAGCCTTATTTCCTTAGCTTTGGTTTGTTGGCTAGTATGCTAATGGGTTGGTGTATGATCTCGAATGGTTAATTTGTTTAAATATTTATTAAATGAGAATAGGGTTAAGTTAAGTTAACATTAGGTTGGACCATTGGCCACAACATTAGTAGATGAATTTATGTTAATTTTTGAGTACTTAGAATTAAAGGATTAAAATTAGAATAATTTGGTTATGTGTTGAGAGGTAATGGCTTAATGCCTAATCTTAGCCTTTTATGGCTAGATACTATTTGCTATATGATGATTATTTGTTGCCTAACCATAGCCTTTAATGGCTAGTTGTTGTTTTTTTTTTATCTTGAGTAGCAATAACCTTTCATGTTTAGGTGTTTATTTGAGCATAAGTAATCAAGGCCTTTCATGGCTAGTTGTTTCTGACCATGAGTAGTCAAAGTGGTTAAGGACTTAATTAGTTATTTTATATCGATCTTTGTATCCCTTATGGAATAATATGGTAGTTTAAGATAACTTGATTAGAGAAAGGAATATCGTGCCTCAAACTTAAGCCCCTAAGTGCATAGTTAAACCTTTATATCAAAGGGTTCACTTCTACTCTTTGAGATTCACAACTCTATAGAGGATGCACATAATTAAGAATTTGATGCCAAGGGTCTGTGTATACATGACTCTATGTCATGTGACTTGATTTTCTACCATGAAAGTTAGAGATTTGATTATAGATTTATCCCTAATAATCATTGCCTTGGATTATGACATCATATTCCTCTCAAGGTTGAGTTGAATTCACTAGTTTGATCACCTTAATAAAAGCTTCATAATTGAACTTGGATTGAGATTGATGTGTGTTGATTTCTTATTTACTTTGGTTGGCTACCTCATATTAATGGTTAATTTAACTAATTTTGAATTGTTTGGTACAAACAATAAACACCATGTTGAATTATTTATTATAAATAACAAACACCATACTAATTTGATTATCAATTCATCATTAGCACATATTGCTCTAGATAATTTGAGGCTTGTACTGGGTGGTGGTTTCCTTAGTAATCACTGCCTTAGGTTGTCGAGATTAGTTTGTATTGAACATGTCTTGTGTTTTGGTGATTGTTACCTTTTGTTAATCATTGATATGGATTAATATTGTTATATGTTAATGCATGAGTTTACACATGACTTGATATTATTACATGTGAATGATCTCCATGCATAATTTCACATCTATTTGTGTTGTATGTTTTGTGAGTATGTTATTTGCTCTGAGTTAGGTGTGCTTACTAAGCACCATTGTATTGAATAAATAAAATTATTTTTAAGTGTTTTTAGTGTAGGTATTTGTTACTTCTAGAGGTTTGAATTTGAGTCAAAGAGTAGGGCTTTTGGTGTTTTGTCTCATGTTAGAACCTTCTTATTTTTGGTTTTTTCAAATTTGTTCAACCTGGGTTGAGATTTTATAATCTATAAAGAGTTTGATTTTCATATTCATCCTTGCATATACCATGAGTCAGGTGATGGTTTCATTCCTGCTTCATGTTTTAGCTTTAGCATTATGCATCAAAACAAAATAAAAAATTTGTTGGTAAAAATAGGGGTGTTATAAGAAAAGGTTGGAGAAAGGTATTACAACATTATTAACGGAGCTAATTCAACAATTTAAGCATGAAGCTAATGAAGGATGATGGGCAGCTAAATACTATAAATAAAATCAATAAGTTAAAAAGTCTGTTAAATAGAAGAAGCAAAATTTATATTATATATATATATATATATATATATATATATATATATATATTCTATTTTATTTATGACAATATTAGAAATTACATTGCATTCCCTTCACACAGGCACTCACACACACCCACACACCCACACCCCCATGTACACCATTTGTTCATTAAAAAAATGATGCAAACAAATTAAATACAATTATTGGAGGCTTGGATGTCTAGTTATTATTTTAAATGATTTGGGTTGTGATGAATACTTCACAATTATCAATCATTAACCTACTTCACTTTTCCTAGAAGTATGTGGAAATCAATTGGACATTAAATTATATTTTGACCATAGAATTTACTTATATATAATTCTTTTGGTTATTTTTCAAATTATAAATATTGTTTGCTTGAGATAACTAAAAATTGTATAAAACTTTTGTAAAAGGATTTGGATCATTTTTTTGTTTATTATATATTTTCATTTTGTACTGATAGCCGATGGATAGAGAAGATAGTTTGTTTTTTGTGTTATTGTTCATATGAGCCACCATATTTTATAGATTTCTCCCTCTTATTAGATGAATGGAATTTATATCTTGCTTTATTTGATATATGATTATTGATTTAGCTAACTAGTTATATAAGGAAGAAGAAGATATATGTAATAGCCCATTTTAAAAAAAAAAACCCTAATTATAAATTAGTAGTTATATGTAATTAGTTATAATAATTATTGTAGGATATTTTGTATTAAGTATGTTAATTATGTGTATTATTATAACATATTAGATATAAATTTAATTAGACTAAAATATGATATAAGTTGGATTATTAAATTTTATCCTAATTTAGACTCTAACCAATATTGGGTAACCCTACTCCTAGCCAATAGATGTCTTTACCTCCAATTAATCTTCCTAAAATATTACCCCTTACCCTACTAGATTCTGATCATACCCCTACTCCCTCTACTCGGTGTAATCATATCTACACCATGCCTCCATGTTTTCCTCCCCTTGTTTTGCTTGACCCTTCCTTTCATGCCACCATCCCTTTGAAACCCTCCATCCTCTCACTTTGTGTGTTATGTTTTAACCCCAAGAAAATCCTACACTTCCTCCCTTCCTTACTCCAATTTTTCTATTAAAATTCACCCCTATCAAATGTAACGTTCTTCTTCCCTTTCCCTCCTTCTTGTCATCGCTAAACACACCCCAAAACCACTACACAACCTAAGCAACGCATGTCACCACCACTCCTTCTCCCCTTACAATTTCCACAACATTCGTTCCTTCTCCCTTAACTTTAACCATCTCTACTAGAGCAGCCCTCCTCGATGCTCACACTTCCATTGAAGCTCCTACCACACCTTATTTAACAAAACCCTATACATTCATACGTGTGAAATATGGGATCACCCTATAATTTACTAAAATGGAAGACTTTAAGTTCTAAAATGGTTTCTCTCTAGGGGTAGCTAACCTAAAGATAACGTAGGAGCCCTCAGTTTGTTTGGTTTGTTGGCGTGTCGTTGTGCCCTAGTAAAGCCCTAATACACTCTATAGGTAACCTGCGAGCTTTATAGGGGCATTGATATTTTAGAATTAGCTGTCCTAGGTGTACATGGTATTGTGTTGCCTTGTGCACTAGTATAACCAGAGTGTTGGTGTGCCTCTAGGTTGGATGGTTGGGCGTACCATGTTATCTTATGCATTAGTATGTTCGATATATTTTTTATGTCTCTAGGTATTATTGTACCCTCTTGAGTAAATAATTAAAAATAAAAATGATTATTATTGGATTATTAGATTAGTTGGTGGCAGCCTTTGTGCCCTACCTTAGTATTTAGAATTGATTTGATAGTTTTCTTTGTGCCATACCTCAATATTTGGAATTGATTTAGGAGTGTTGATTTGGCAATTTCCTTAGTGCCCTATCTTGGTTTTTGGAATTAATTTAAAATTGTGGATTTGGTAATCGGTGTAGTGCCCTACCTTGGTATTTGGAATTGATTTGATTAATAAGATCTGTATATTATGTGCCTTGATATAATGTGAAGTGATTTATTATGTTTTACTACTTAGCTTAAGACTTAGTATAATATACATTATCTCATAATTATTGCATGTGTTTATGGTATGTGATTTGTGCTTTAAGTATGATTTTTAAATTATTGTGATTATGTATAATATGTGTGTGTTGCCTCTTGTGAAGTATAGAGATTTACTTAATATAAGGAAGTCATACTAATACTAAATTTGTAGATGATTATGTGAAGGGCATAAAGTGGCCTAAGACATATTATAATAGCAAGGATAAGTGGG
Source organism: Tamarix austromongolica (assembly GCA_039764185.1). NCBI lineage: Eukaryota > Viridiplantae > Streptophyta > Magnoliopsida > Caryophyllales > Tamaricaceae > Tamarix > Tamarix austromongolica. The sequence continues at coordinate 33,298,536 of CM077817.1, forward strand.
GCCCTCAGGAAGATGTCCCATTTTTGGAATGAACTTATGGGTCTATGAGTTAGAGCAAACTGATATTGTATCTTTGAGTACTAGATATTATGGTACTTCGTTTTCCTTTAGACTCTCATGTCCCATGTTGTATTTTCATTACCATTGTTGAACGGAGAGTATTATTCATAAACTTTTATCTATGTATTATCTCTTATTTTCTTTGTTTTATTTTGGGATATGACTTATTTGAGTCATAACATTTAGTATGAGAATGGTTGAGGAAGTCATACTTATACTCGGTATGGCGATATCACCCAATATTTTAATAATTAACTCTTTTCCAAAATAAAATTTTTAAGTAATAAATTTGGAGGTATTATAAATATGATTAATAAATTAAACAATACTACATGTTCACCCTCATTCCAATAATGTTAAGTTATAAATTACAAAATAGGGGGCAATTGTTTCAAGCTTTTGTTATCTTCTTTGAGAAGAAATGATGCCACTTTGTTTTACTCAATTTCTTTCAAGCTTATATGTGATAGATATTCTCTGATAAACAATGAATATCATGTTTAATAAAGTGTTTGATTAGGTATATAATTGAATTTTTAGGTCATATTTTTCTCATACTATTTTTAATTTAGATTAGATCACATTACCATCAATTAGATCAAATCATATTCAATCTAATAGGATAATAGATATAATGATTATCTATGATAATTACATATGATAGTTATAAAAATATTATTTATAATAAATAACTAATAATATGTATTTTTATAATAATATAATTATTTCTAATAATTATATATAATCATCATCATAATAGTAATATTTATATTATTATTATTAATAATAAAGATATAAATATATTATTAACATTCTTATTATTATTCATTACCAACAAATTATTGTTGTTGTTGTTGGCATTTTGTTAGATTGATTATCACTTGCTTGGACACAATGTTGTTTTCCTTGTTGTTTAATGGTTTGTTGACTCCTCCTTTAATGCTAAAAGAGGGTTGAAGTACGGAGATTAATTTCTCCTTACCTTTTTATGTTGGCCATGGACTACTTTAGTAAATGTCTCAAGCTACTATAGAATGACTAGTGTTTCAAGGGCCACTTGAGGTAAAAAGCTTTGAAAATTGTCAACCTAAGCTTTGTAGATGATCTTCTATTATTTTGCAAGGGTAAGGTCTAAAGTGTTCAGTGCTTGTTGGATACCTTTAGGCATTTCTCCCAGCTATGTGAACTAATGTTTAACCATCATAAGTGCATAATATACTTTTTTGGGTTTCCAAGAAGGTACCTTCCCAAATACTTATTTGGGCATGCCTCTATCCTTAGTAAGAGGGACTACTCATCTTCAACCAATTTTAAAGAAGCAACTTCTAGACTGAGGCATTAGCACAGCATTTCTCTATCTTATGCATGGAGAATACAACCGAGAAATTCAATAATATTCAATATATAACTCTACTGTAGCTAAGTCATATTACTCCCTAAGAAGATCCTACACAAGTTAATTGGCATTTGTAGAAACTTCATATGGTTAGGGAAACTTTTAGAGAGAGAAATGGTACTTATTTATTAGGATAAACTTTGTATCCCTAAAAATGAGGGTGGTTTGGGGGATTCTAGATTTTGGAATATAGAATATCAATGCTTTAAGAAAACTATTACAAAACATTTACACTAAGAATAACTCCTTTTAGATCAAATGGTTTAATGCAATTTACCTCAAGAGGGTAATTTTGTAATATTATACTCATACTACCTATACTTCTTGTTTGTTTTATAGAATTATTTCAACTAGAAACACGCTACAACTATTCATTCAAAGTAGATAAAGCCAAGATGATTATGTCATCAAGAAGACTTATGAAGTTATTAGACCAAAATAAAAGAATAAGAGATTGTTACACCTAGTTTGACACCCCTTACACTACTAAGACATAGGTTTCAATTATAGTTAGCATTAAGGCATAGATTATTTACCCAGGTCGAGGCTCTTGTAGATGGGTATGGTTATTGATGGTAGTTGTGTATTCCGTCAACAACAACTAGAGATGCAGAAGCATTTGTGTATGCGTTGCCCTTTTACTATTGGCATTTGGCAAATAACTAAATCACTTGAAGGAAGAAGGGATATCATTGATGGATGGAAAAAGAGATCTACACTTTTGTAACCAAATCAAGGTAGGGCGCACATAAGAAGCGGGTGTTAGGATCTCTTTTCGTGTCCAATGTATTCAATGTAAGGCATGAATACAACCTAAGTGTGTTTTAAATTTATATTAGGGATGCCTCATCTCTTACTCATGATATAGTCCTTGTTGTGGCTAGGAGAATGCTCCACCTATACCTAAAAGCTAAATATGAAGGATAGTTGAGTGTGCTAAGTAGCATAATCAACTAGAAATTTTATGGAACTGCACATTTCCAAAGTAATATATCTGCTTACTCACCAAAGAAAATTTTATTTATAAAATATAATGTTGTTATTGTTATTATTATAAATATAGTTAATTATTATCATAAATAATGATGATATTATTTTTATTTTATTAATAATAATAATTATTATTATTACACATAAAATAGAATAATTATTATAAATATAATAATATTATCATAAATCATAAATTAAAATAGCAAGTATGATCATTTTAATTATTATACCTATAAATTTGAAATATTTATCATTATAATTAATTAGTATTATATTTAGAATCAACATCATCATTAATAACAACAATAATAATAGCTATAATAATTAGAATCATTATTATTATGATAATTACAATTATAATAAGAGTAGGCATTATTATTACTACTATGATTAACATAATTTTTTAAATAAAACCAATCATTGAACAAGTATTATAACTGGTTTACTAGTGTAGTGGTTGGACCAGTGATATATATTAAGTAAAAAAATAATATATATATATATATAAAATTAAACTACACATGAATTTATCTGACTTCTAATTAAATTTTTACCGTCAATTTTTTAACCGATTCATCAATTTGTACTAGCCGAACTAGCTATTCCAATCCGGTTTTTAAATATATGATAATTAATGTTACTTTTCTTTAGACTATCATTATCATAAACACTATTATTGGTGTTATTATAACTATTACAATTAACATTATAATAATAATAGAAATAAAAACTAGTAATAATAATTATTATTAGTTACTTTATGTCTAATTCTCATCAAATCATATTACATCATCATTAAGGCTCAATTTGGTTTTTTAAAAATAGCGAATAAAAGAAATTAAAAAGGAAAGAAAAATGAAAGAGATTAAATGTTTTATCATGTTTGGTTGTTATAAAAGTTTTTTAGGAAAAAATATTAATTTTTTTATTTGATTTAATAGAAAGAAAAGTTAATTATTATTACTATTTGAATACCCTTATATATTAAAAAAAATATAAAAACTAATAAAATATTATATTATTACATGAAAATTTTAATGAAGTTTATTTTAATATATATAAATATATATATATAACTATAAACTCAATATCATATAAAAAAAATTAAACAAGAAGTTGGATTTTAAAGGTCTTGATACACTATCTCAATGAAACTAGACAAAAAATATCACACACATATCAATGATATTTATTGTGAAAATTATAAAAATATACGTTGTGGCATAAAATATTATCCGTGACAACTCAATATAGCCTTACCGAAACCATAACCATGATTTTGTTGCATGATCAATACTAATGTCGTATTCTAGTTCACTTTAAATGTGACATAACAAACATAGGAAAATAATAATAATAACTTTATGGTTGCCAATACACTCGTTAGTTTTGTAAAATATTAATAACCTATTATCCCATTTTTCATATACTTGTTTGATACAGACCTTCAAATGCCTACTAATGGATAATTAAGCAAATGAAAGTACTTGCTAAATTTAACCCATAAAGTCAACAAATTTGGTGTCATATCCATAAGGTACATCGTATCAACAAGAACAAAACAAACCAACATATAAGTAGATTGGACAAACAATCATATTCAAACTAATGAACCCAATTTAACACTAATAGCAACTTATGATGACAACTAACAAAATTGCACATTCAACCAACATATTCCAAGAAGTGTAGAAAATAAAGCTAAAATAACCACTATTTGGGTTTCAAAATCAACCAACACAATCCTACACCCATTAAAATGAACTAGCAGAGCATAGATGGTAGTGAAGGCTCAAACAAAAGCCACATATTCAAACAACTAGATATGTAACAAACACATGAAATCAAAACAACCAATTGAGGATGAGTCCTTATAGAAAACTTCTCCAGTACAATGAGTATATACATATAATGACATCATGCTTTCTTTTCCGTGGTCAATCATAGCTATTATTTATCAAAGGCGTCTCTTTCATTCTACTGAAGACACCTTTGGACACTAAGTAAACATGAAAATGATGGATTTCCTTTACAAAAGAGGATAACAAATTACAATATTTTAATTAAGCTACTTTTTATCAATCTATTACATATTAATAACAAATTATGGGTCTGAGTCCATTGACGCACAAAAAGGATAACATATTATGCTTAGAAAGATTTTAATGACAATTGGGAGGAGACCAATAAATCTAGTGTTGTGGTCTAAGAACACACAACTAGATTAATAAACTCGAGCAAACATAGAATTAAGAGAAATCATACCAAGAACATTATGAAAATCAAACTAAGCACACCTAGATAGACTAAAAAAAAACTAGATTTGACCTTGAAAAGTGGGAAAATCATATTAGAAGTGTGAATTGAAAGCGCAAGATCTTCAACCATAGAAAATCACGAAGCATTGATTCAGTTGATTTACATAGCTAGATCTTAACATAATGAAGTCTTCTTTCCTTGCTAGGGTCAAAGAAAAAATCATAATTGAAGCTCTCTATTAGTTTTTCAAATAGATTTTCTTATCGAGCTTTCAAATAGTGGTTACAAAAGAGATTAGTACAATTTGAACAATACTAACAACTTTGGATCGGAAGAATTATCGTTGTGTGGCCACGAGAGACGAAATAAGGCTTATAGAGAGGAAGCTTTAAATTCAACCTCAATGAGCACCCAATGAGAAGTTTATGTGGAGGACCCAACTTCAAATTTGAACTTGACAAACGCCTATGTGAAGGTTACGTGGAGGATTCATTAATAGTTATAGAAGATAGAACATGCAACTAATGAAGATGGAAGAATGAGAGATCAATGGAGAAAGAGAAATCAAGGAAGATAATAGGATGTTGAAGTTACCAGCCTCAAAAAACATTGGGCAATGCCCCTAAAAAAAATTTCCAACATATTTCATATTTTCCTCAAGTTTTGGTTAGGAAAGTAGTACCATATCTGTTTCCTGAATATTTTACATGGTATTTTTCTTAGCAAAGCCAAAACCTAGAAATAATTTTCCTTGCAATATTTTCTCCTTTCATCAAAATTTTCCATGAACCACCCAACCCTAAAAAGTTAAAATCAGATTAGAAAAATCAAATGGCAAAAATGGGGTCTTACTCTCTATACTTTCCATTTTATAGTACTCAATTACTCTATTTGTATTGGCATATTATTTAATATTAGTTTTAATAAATAATTTAATTAACAAAAATTCAAGTATAACCGTATTAAATTACCTCAATGAATCACATATGTGAAAATCTAGTTACTATTAATAACTTATGATGCATAAATGTTGCATTCTCAACCTCTTTTGTTCCGTAAATAATTTGAGGAGGAAAAATGTGAGTGTAGATCCTTTAAAATGGAAATGAGGATCAATATAGAGATTGGGAGTATATTTAATATGTATATCAATAAAATAAATATAATAAATAACAAAAAAATCACTAAAAGGAAACTTTCAAATTATATAATAACAACTCTTTATGAACCTTCTTTTATATTTGGAGCTTCTTCTATATAAATATTGTTGATATCAATGCCTCACCTCTCACATCAGCCATCTCTAAGCTTCATCAATTACTCTATTTTTCCATTCTTCATTTATTCTTTCCCTACCATGGCTCCTTAGTACACACTACTTAATCATAAGGATTATAGTAGTTAATTAATAAGGAGTGTTGTTTATTGTTAATCATTAGGGTTATGAAATGCCCCAAAAATTATAATTCTAAAAATTATATTTAAATAAGTTTTTATTATAAATATTAATTAAATTAATTATTTTATTTCAATAAAAAGGGACTTAATTAGGACAAATCAAGAAGAAATTTATAATTCTTTTCATTAGGAAAAATTTGGGTATTTTAGCTAATTAAAGATTTTATTTTGGAATTAATTAAATAAATTATTTTATTTAAAATAAGAAGGAGAAAATAGTTCCAAATTAATAGGAATTTTATAAATAATTTAATTGAAGAAAATTAGGGTGTTTTGCTAATTAAAATGGAATTTATGAAAAACCTTTTAAAAATCCTAAATTAGCTTAAAAAGGGATTTAAATATTATTTTATTTAAATATTATTATTTCTAAATATCTCAAATATCCTAATTAATTTAATTAACCTAACCCTCATATTTTTATTTTTCCCTTTTCCCTTTTTCTTCCTTTTCTTTCCTTTTTCTTTATTTTTCTTTCTCCTTCTTTTCTTTTTCCTTCTCCTTCCCGATTGGGCCAGTCGGCGACCCAATTCCCTTCTTCCTTTCTCCTTTCCGTGGCCCACCTCCTTTTTTCTTTTTTCTCCTTCGGCAGCCCAGCAACCCAAACTCCTTTTCTTTCTTTTCTTCTTCCTTCACCATCCAGAACGCCACGTTCTTCCTCTTTTCCACCCTAAACACCGCGTTTTGTTTAATTTTACTTCCTTCTCGCCCGATCGATCAGTTCCTGTCTTTTTCTTTTCTTTCTTTTTCCCCTAGGCCGTCAATCTAGCCCTTTCTTTCTTCTTCTTCTTCTTCCCCCAACCCTTTGCACCTGCTATTCCGACGACCTACACCGCCGCCCAACTCCCTGGTTTTTCACCACCGATCTTGCCCATTTGACCAGTTGTTTCTCCCTTCTTTTCCCCATCGTTCCGCCGGTCATGCTGACCCAAACCATTTTCTCCCTCTTCTAGCGCAGTTCTTCCTTTTCCTATTCATTCCATTGCCACGAGTTTAACTACCACCAGCCAACCATCACCGCCGGTGACCCTAACCCTACTTGCCTTATTCCCACGCTGACCCATAGAACCCTACCCTCTCATCTAAGATCTATAAATATCCCCCATAATCAATAAGGGTCGAGCTTTTAATTCCTACCCATAATTTCCCGACCTTGCCACCGCCGCCCTTTCAAACACCATTCTCGCCACCTCCGGCCAACTTCGATACCCTCTCTGCCTACCAAACTAATACTTACACCGCTCTCTAATTAACTGAACCACCCCTATCCCTCAATTCTTCCTGCATAAACCACCCCGACTGTGCAAAGTTTCCTCCCCGATCAGCCTTCCTTTTTATCTCTGTTGCCCTTCGAACCACCATTAGCCACCACTTCTGCCGCTGCCACCGCTCCTTTCACCTCCCAACCTATTCTACAAACCACCCTCTACCTTCCCCTACATTTCTTTTCCTCTTTCTCCCTCTCCTCCTCTCCTCCTCTCCTCCTCTCTTTCTCTTCTTCTTCTCCATTCAGCCACCGCCGCCGTCGCTACCGTGCGCCGCCACCTTCATTCTACTCCTCTCCACCTGAGCAACCCTAAACACCCCAACCCCACCTTCATTCTCCCTATCTTGTTCCCAGCTTTCAACTTTTTCCTTTTTTTTCTCTTTTTCCGGCCACCGCCACCATCGTAGTACACTACCGCCAATGCCACCTATTACCACCAGCCTAAGGTTGAACCCTAAACCCCCTCAACCTTTTTTCACTATTTATACAAGCTTTAATTTATTTTATTTCATTTATTCAAATATATATATATATACTATTATTATTATTATTATTACTACTACTACTGCTGCTACTACTACTACTACTACTACTACTATTATTAATGTTATTATTATTTTTTTATTAATGTTTTTATTATTATATCTATTGAGGGCTGAAGCCCTATTATATTTTTATTTTATTATTATTATTATTATTCTTATTGTTTCTATTATTATAATTATTATGCGATTATTATTATTATTATTATTATTATTATTATTATTATTACTATTTCGAAATTATTATTATTATTACAACTATTTTACTATTAGTGTTGCTATTATTATTATTATTATTATTATTCTTGTTATGCGATGATGATGATGATTATTATTATTATTATTATTATTATTATTATTATTATTATTATTATTATTATTATTATTATTATTATCATTATTATGTATTGTTATTATTATTATTATTATTACTAATAGTATTCTTACTATTTCGGAGTAGGGTTGAAAACCCTACTTTTTGTTACTCTCGGTTTAGATTATTCTATTATTAATATTATTATTATTGTTATTATTATTATTATTTTGTAATTTTGATTATTATATCATTACTATTATTATTATTACTATTTTATTAATAATGTCCTAATGATATTATTAGCATTATTTTGGTGAAGGGTTGAAGCCCTTATCTCACCATCCGTTTCGAATTATATTAATATTATTATTAGTATTTTTAGTATTAATAATACCATTATAATTATTATTATTTTTCAATATTATTATGGTTTTTTTATCATTTATATTATTTATATTTTTATTATTATTATTTTTTTTTTAGTGTTATTGTTATTATCATTATTATTATTTTAGTAAAGAGGCCAAAGCCCTTATTTCACTTTGTTTTTGAGTAATGCCTTTTTATTATTAATGTTACTGTTACTATTATTATTATTATTATTATTATTATTATTAACATTATCATTCTTATTATTTTTAGTATCTTTTTTTATTATTTTTTTAATATCATTATTATTATTAGGGTAAAGTCTTCAACCTTATATTATCAACTTTTACAATATTACTATTATTTCTTATATCTTTAGCAAGATAGTAATTAGTTAATGTCATTTTTATTAATATGTTATTATTTTATCAAAAACCTAGTCTTAGAATAAGTTAGTATTTAATAGTATTTTTGGTAGGAGAAAATCTAATTTTAGCTTTTTCCTCATGTAGGTTCAAAGCTTTAAGGAGGCGTAGGAGCGTGCTCCAAGACCGGTGTCATTTTAGGTAAGGGTGTTACTAAGGCCTTATGTGTGTTGATGTGCATTATATGCTTTGTATGTGTTGTATCTTATGCCTATCATTATAATTATTTCATATGTGGTATGGCGTGGAGTTGAAGTATATTTCTTGGTTATTATATGGCATATGTACTATGTGTATGTGATGAAATATTGTGGTATGTGATGTTATGTATTGTGACCCTTCAGACATGTATGTGAGGATGAATAAAAGTGGTATTATATGGAAAAAAAGGGTTGAAAATGGAAAATGGGAAAGAAGATGACCAAGGGGAATAAGTTGACCAAGGGATGTGAGTTAACCTAAGTATTTTAATGATCTATAAGTGGAAGAATAAAATGGAAAATTTAGGGTTTCGTGTAGAAGAATCTAATCTATGGTTTCGTGTATGAGAATCTAATCTATGGTGTTACATGGGATAATCTAATCTATGGTTTTGTATGAAAGAATTTAATCTATGGTATTCCATGGGAGAATCTAATATATGGCGTTACATGAGAGAATCTAATCTAGAGTTTTATGTGGATTGAATCTAGAATTGGTATGGACGAATCTTGAATTTTGTATGGAAGAATCTAGGGTTTTATATAAAGAAATCTTGGGTTTTATATGGAAGAATCTAGGGTTTTTATGGAGGAATCTAGAGTTTTGTATGGAGGAATCTAGATTTTTGTATGGAAGAATCTAGGGTTTGTATGGAGGAATCTAGAGTTTTGTATAGATGGATCTAGGGTTTGTATGGAGGAATCTAGGGTTTTGCATGGCAGATTTTATGGTGTTGCATAGGAAAATCTCAACTAGGGTTTTGTATGGATGAACTTAAGGTTTTGCATGGCAACTTTTATAGTGTTACATGGGATGATCTAATCTAGGGTTTTGTATGGCTAAATCTAAAGTTTTGTATGGAGAAATTAAGGGTTTTATACGGATGGATCTAGGGTTTTCATGGTTGATTCCAAGGATTTTACGTGGGAGTTTTAGGATTTGCATGAAAAAGTTCAAAGGTTTTCATAAGGAAGTTAGCATCTGCATGGGAGTAAAGTTTACGTATGAAAAGTTGATTTGGGGTGTGAGGAAGGTAATGTAAGTGTTGTTTGGGTGTTTGAACACTTTGGATGAAAAATAGTACTTGGAGTAATATAAGGGTACATAGGAGACCGAGCTAGAGTTTGTGTGGACAATTAAGGTTTGGTGTGGCTGCTTAAGGTTTTTGTGGTATCATGTGTATTTGGTGATTAAAGTGTAATTATGAAGATGGAATCTGTAAGTTGTGATGTATAGAGTGTTAAAAATGATTTGGGTCGTGTGAGGTGGAGTAGGATGGGTCACTTAGGCCTAAATTAGGGTTTATGGGGGAAAACCCTAGAGTAAGGAAATAAGCGGACTTGGAGGTGTGTAGTAGTGGGCTTTGACCCACATATTTTGGTGTTAGAATTCTAGTGTGAATTTGAGTATAGAGGAAGGGTTATTGGGCAAGATACGAGGTGCAGGGTTATTATGATAAGATGTGGGTCAGTTGGAGGATAAGTGTAAAGAAAGTGAGTCATGCATGTTTAGGGTGAAAATTTCTGAATAAGATACTTAAGACATTAATCACGTAAAGTGGAAGAGTATTGAGGCGGACCCAGACCGATCCACCGGCATAATAGTGGCTAGGTACTACGGTATCCTGGAGATCGATCCACTGGCGTACAATAGCGGTAGGGTATGTTACCCTAGTGATTGATCCACTAGCTATAATAGTGGGAGATCCCGAGCTCAATAAACTAAACCCTACAGTTTGCTAAGATAGGGAAAAGACACTAATTACTTACAGTGGAATACCATATGAAAAGGGGCCAGACAAATCTATCGGCATAAAATAGTGGTAGGGTATGTTACCCTAGTGACCGATTCACCGGCTAAAATAGTGGCCAAGCGCCGGAGTGCCCTGGAGAATAATCCACCAGCTAAAATAGTGGGGTTTCCTGTAATATCCCAAAATCCTAATTTCCGAAATTATGGCCAAATAAGGAATTATTAGGAAAATTAATTATATAAATTCATTTATTAAAATGTAGAGAGTTAATTAAGGTAGATTAAGAGGAAAATAATAAAGAATTTAATTAGAAGGAAATTTGGGTATTTTTCCTAATTAGCATGGAGGTTAAGGGAATTTATCTAAAATAGTCTAAAATAAGCAAAAAGGAATTTATTTCATATTTTATAAATATTAATATTCTAAATAACCCAAAAATATCCCAATTTCCCCCATAAGTTATTTTAATTATTTTTCCATCCTTTTTATTTTCTTATTTTCCCTTTTCTTCCTTTTTCTCCCTCCTCTTTCCTTTTTTTTCTCTTCCTCTCCCCCCGGCTGGGGCAGCCCACCGGCCTAAATCCCCCTCCCCTCCCCCGTCTCGCGTACAGGCCGCCCAACATCCGGCCCTTCCTTCTTTTCCCTTCCCGCGACCTAGTGTCGTTGGACGCCTGCCCTGCATCCGAACGCAGCGTTTCGGCCCTCCATCCGCTGAGACGCTGCGTCCGATCACTGAAGATAGCCGTTGCCAAACGGGCAACGCGACGCGGCGCTCTGTCCCCCACAACGTTGAAACGCCGCGTTTAGTTTTAAAAAAACCTTATGAACGCCGAACCGGACGGTTCCCCTTCTTTTTCTTTTTCCCCTGGACCACTGGTCCACCCTGCCTGTCTGCTTCTTCCCCGACCTGCACCACGTCTTGCAAGTCGACGCCTGCAGCGCGATCTTCGCCGGCAGCCACCAGCGCCGACCGTCCTTCCCTGCCTCTCTCCCGTCGTTTTCTTCCTCTTTTCGACCCCGACCAAGTCCCGCTCTCCCCTTCTCGCGTGCCACCTTCTTCCCTTTTCCTCTCACCTTCCCCGACCTAACCTGCCATGGCAGGACCTGCACCGCCTGCCACCGGCCGGCCACCTACACCCTTGCCCCGCACGCCTCTTTCTTCCCTTGTCGTCTTCCACCTCCCAATCGCCTATAAATACCCTCTTTCGGCAGCCATAATCAGCCCTTCCTTCGATTTGGCCCCGAAACCCTGCCTCTCCGCCGCCCCAAAAAGATGAGCCTTCCGCCGCCACCGCCACCGCTCCCCACCGGGATCTTCCCTGCAACTCCCTCGACAAAACCAAGCCGCCACCACCCTCTGCCTTGCCCTGCACGTGTCGCCCTAGCTGTGCAAAATTCCTATCCCAAAACCACCACCTCCAGCCTTCGCCGCCCTTGCGCCGCCTCCCACTGCCAGCCCAGCCACCACCAGAGCCTCTTTCACCCTCCAAAATGCCCAGCAGACCTCCCTCTACCTTTCCCTGCCTTCAACTTCCCCTGCCTCCCTCTCCTCCTTCCTCCCTCATCTTCCACCTCTCTCCACCACCCTCGGCCGCCGCCGTCGCCGTCGCGCGCCGCCACCCCTTGCCACGCCACCACCCTCACTCCACTCCCCTTCACCTGCTCCTTCTCCCCCACCTCAAACTTCTCTTTTCCTCCTGCCATCCAGCCCCCACCTTGATCTTTTCCCTTCTCTTCCTCCTCCACCGCCGCCGGACCACCACCGACCCTAGGTGGTTCTCCACTCATCCGAACCCTAATACCCCTTTTATATAATTGCTACTATTTTCTACTAATATTAATACTAATATACTTATTATTATTATTATCATTATTATTATTATTTATTATTATTATTATTATTATTATTATTATTATTATTATTATTATTACCATTATTATTGTCTTTATTATTAATGTTCTTATTTTCTTACTAATACTAACATCCCTTTTAAACCCTAACTTATATTATACTTAACTTTGGTTTTATTTTTATAATTATTAGTATTAACATTTTTATTATTATTATTTCTATTATCCTTACTATGGTTATTATTATTATTGCTTAACCTTACTTGGTTGTACTATTGTTATTATTATTATTATTATTATTATTATTATTATTATTATTATTATTATACTTAACACATTTATCACTATTGTTAATAATAATACTAATTTTGTTCTTATCCATGTTACTTAACTTAAGCTAGTAAATATCATGTGGTTGTTAACTAAGAAGAGTACTTGAACCTTATTACCATACCATTTAACATTAACCCTAATCTCATTACTATGACACTATTATTAGCTATTACTATTATTACTACTATCACTACCTTATTGTTGTAATCAAAAGCATTTGAACCCTTTTATTATTCAAGAATATACAACTATTATCATTATCACCCTTAGGAATAGTTACTTGTAATATTGTGACCTTATAATAATATTATTTCGAATATGAGACCATTAATAGACTTAGCCTTAAAAATGCTAGGGTTTCTCTCACTATAAACATTAGTGTCACTAGTATTAGTTTTATTATTATTATTATCACTATTTTTCTATAGTTAGCATGAACATTATTATTATAAGAATAGGGCTAACGGGTCTAATAATATAAGTGTAACAATAGGTATTAAAAATAAACATATTTTGACTACTAATATTTAGTATACTAATTCTAAGGTAAAAACCCTAGTTTTTTGTATAAAACCCTTTTTAGTAATAAAAACCCTAACCTTAAACTAGAATGAGGATTGATAGTAATTATAAGGGAAACTAATACTTAGCATTTTTCCCTTTTATAGGTAACCCCGACCAAAGCCCTAAGGAGTTAGAGGAGCATGCTCCAAGCCCGGCGTCGCCTTAGGTAAGGACGAAGCTATGGCCTTGCGTTATGTGTGATGTAATGTGTTGATGAATGATGAGCATGCCATGTTGATGTGTATTATGCATGTGTTATGAATAACCTGCTTTGTGTAGCGCAGCATGGATCATGAGGTATGTTGTGTGTGCCTTATGTTATACATGTATGCCATGTTCCATGTTTATTGTTGATGTTGATGATGTGACATGTTATGGCCCTCTAGGACATGCATGCTAGGGTTTTGGGTAGCATGAAATGATAGTAAAAGAATAACGGGGAGGTGAACGTTTGGGAAGTTTGCATGGGGGATTTAGACCTTGCATGGGCGTGATCCTTACGTGGGAAAAGTTGATTTGGGTGGTAAGTAAGAGCTTGGGAGAGTCTTGGAACGATTAGAGACTTAGTATGAAAATAGTATGTGCGTTGGTGCATAAGAGACCTGATTAGGGTTTTGCGAGTAAGTGTGTGTATTGGGGAGTCTGCATGGAGTATTTAAAGTCTGCATGGGGATGAATCTTACATGAGGAAAGTTGATCTAGGAAGTAAATAAGATAACGTCAAAGTTATGGGTCCATTGGAGACTTGGGTGCAAAATTTTACGCGGGTCGATGTAAGGGTGTCTAAGGGACCCAATTAGGGCTTGGGAGAAATTGGGGAATTTGAAGGGGTACAAGAGTAAAAATGATTAAGGGAGAGTAGAGTATGGGTTAAGAGTGAGAATTCTATTATATAAAATATGAGTATGGGTTTCCTTGTGAAAGAAGAGACATGGGGATGAAAAGAGAGAGGTTACTTGTGGAAGAAGTAAGGTGCTAGGGTCCGATGTGGCCAACTAGGGTTTTACCGAGTACATACGAGGTCGAGGAATAAAAGGATATGCTTTGGGCTTTGACTTAATAAGGGTGAGATGTGGGGTGAAGAATGAGTAATGGTAAGGTAAGTGAGAAGAGGTTGGGCCACATAAGTCCAACTAGGGTTTCCAAGGGGAAAGCCCAAAAGGTTGAGAATAGGCGAGATCGATGTCGTAGGGTGTTGGGTTTAACCTACACTTCCAAGAGTTAGCCTTTCATTATGTGTGAGTTTAAGGGGGGAAATAATGTCGGAGTGTGATTTGGGGTGCACGAGTCTCAACATATGGGACGGACCCTCTTGGAAGGGAAAGCAGTGGAATGTAGTGGGCATGCATGTTAGGATGTGATGTGATTTAATAAGACACCGATAAGACATTAATCGTGTAAAGCGAAAGATGTCGAGCCGAGCCTGTGATCCGGTCCACCGGCTATAATAGTGGATTAGAGGCGTTTTGCCCTGTGCGTTTATTTCCGGTCCACCGGCTATAATAGTGGATCAGAGGCGTTCTGCCCTGTGTGATATCTTCCGGTCCACCGGCTATAATAGTGGGGGATCTCGTGCTCGACAAACCAAACGTATAAGTTAATCCATGGGAAAGATACTAAGTACTTAAAGCGAAACACCATGTGAGTCGGGGCTGTGATCCGGTCCACTAGCTATAATAGTGGATCAGAGGTGTTTTGCCCTGTGCGTTTATTTTCCGGTCCACCGACTATAATAGTGGATTAGAGGCATTTTGCCCTGTGCGTATATCTTCCGGTCCACCGGCTATAATAGTGGGGCTCCCGCGCTCACATGGGTTATTGAAGAAATGTGTGGAAATGGACTTATTATCATCAATGAGAATAAAGAATAAGTCACCAGAAAAGTATTCAGACCTTATCTCGCATGTTGTCTACAGGATTGTGTTATATGTGCTATGTGGTATGACTGTATGCTTGGCCTTAGCGCACCAGCACCCTTACTCAGTATTGGACCCATACTGATATTACCTTGATTGAATGGGTCCTGTGATGATCCACCAATGGTGGGGAGCAGACCTCCTATGCAGGTTTGATCGATTACTAATTTAGGGTGGAAGGCTTGACTTGAGTGAGTAGGCGGTCCGGATATTGGTCCCTTGGGATCTGTTTTATTTAGCTATATTTTGTACTACGCTTCTTGTTTTGAAACTGTACTCTTAAGTTGTATTCCTAAACGATATTCTAACTGTTGTTGACTCGTGTTTTCGTGAATGGTCTATGTTAACTATGTACCTATGTTTTGAGGATTTTTACTTAACGACTGTTTAGTTTAGCCTTAGCACTTAGTATCAGAACGGTAGAAGTGAACCGGTCTGGTACTAAGTGTGGCGGTAATACCCCTAAGTTTACGGTTTTAATTCTTTCGCTTCCGCTAAACCTTTGGATTTAAACGAAATTTTTCAGTAGTAAATTTGGGGGTGTTACATTTCCATACTCATGTGGACTTGATAAAGAACATGGTGTGAAAAGAATTTCGATAAGAGATTAATTAAGTAATTAATCTGGACTATATTGGACCTTTGTATATTCACCGGAATGTTCATATGCCTTTATGTTATTATGATGGACTTTATGATCTTTTATTTATTTTGCATGGTTTATGTGATTTTATGTGTTAGCCTTAGTGCATCTGTTATCTTACTCGGTACGTAGCGTACTGACCACTCTTTTTATGGGTACTGTTCATTCCCACGAGTAGTAGGCCCTTCTGACTTTGTGCAGGTGGGCGAAACATCAGGCGGGGCTGAGTGTTGAGCTTATGGTTGGCTCAAAGTTCGAGAGTGTCGTGGCCGTATTTACTCTTGATGTGATTTATTCCTTCACCATTTCTTTTATATCTTATTTACCCGTTTATGATGTATTACCTTGTATTGAGTATCTCAATTAAACCTTTTATCGATTGTAAGATTATTTCTTCCAAGGAATTTTGATTTCGCACTCTAATTTCTATCTTATTATTTATTATAAACTTATATGCGTACTCTGATTTCTATGTTATGATCTTTCTAGTTCTTTTTATGAACTCTCGGTTTAAGTTTGAAGATAATCTTTTTAGCCTTAGCACTTGGTACTAGAACGGTAGGAGAGAACCGGTCTGGTACTAAGTGTGATGGTAACATCCCTAGAATTCATGGGTTTTAATTTAATTGCTTCCGTTTAAAAAAAATAGTAAATTTTGGGGTTTTTTCAGGTTACCTTTTCTCTTTTCCCTTATGTTTCAAACATAATTATTGATTTAAAAGAATAACCAAAATATGCAAGAGAATTATTTCTAGAAGTTTGGTATGTTTATTCGATTCCACTTATGTTTATTGGTCTCTAAAATGGTAGTAATTCATTGTTATTAATTATTATGTTATATCCACATGATTTAAAAAATTCCCCAAGGTGAATAAAAATGAAGCTAAAGAAGGAAACGTTTAGTTTGATAGTGAAGAAGTTAGCACTCCATTGAAGCTTATAAGTAAACATGATAAATACAAGTTTGAGAAGACAAGTGACAAGGCTAGACAAGTTATGAGTGATGTTTGTTGACTTCTAAATGACTAGGGGGAAAAACTAGAAGTTTGTTTTTAAGTTGGGTGTTTCGGACAATCTAATCCTCTTTAGTGTCTTAGAATAAATATAATCTAATATTTGTTTTACAAAAAAAGTTGTGAAAGCTAAAATGAGAATGGTTGTAAGGCTGAACCCATTCAATCAAAACTCATACCTCATTTATATTAAGGAAATAAACTCTCATATAAAAATAAGATAGATGAAAAGTTATTAGTTATCTAAATCAATCATTGCTTATAAAGTAAGTGAAACATGTGATATATGCTTAAATTTTCAAAACCTCAAAAATGCAAAAAGGAAATAAAGCCCAAATACATCTCTAATGAAAATACAAGGTAAATAGAGGCAAATCAAGTTAATGGTTTACAAACCAAAATAAACAAATTTGAAATACAATAAGACATAAGAAACAAAGTTAAAGGAGTATCCTAGCAATGTGATCAAATAATCTTTTCTATACATAATTAATGTTATATATCATCGGTCTCTAAAGTGTACGAAAGATTATATAATATGTAAATATAAAAACTTAGAATTATATGATGTGTTTTTAACAACTTAGGTTATATGATGTTATTATTTAAAACATATAAAATGTTATTTTGCTTGTATTTGTCAATACTAAAAATTAAATAATACATTTCTGAAAAATAATATATTTTTTTCTAAAATTCAATTATTATATTTTGTGAATATTATGTACATTTCTAATTTATCTTAAAAATACTTTGCATAGGCTAAATAGTACTATATAAGTTCAATTTTTTTTTAAATTTTACTAAAAATAGAAATTCAACTTCGAACTATAAGTTGGATATACACACACACGAACCTTATATAAATATACCTCCGCCACTTTCTATTTACCACTATTTTGCAGCTCGATCAGTTTGACTTTTTTAATCAGCAGGGAAGTTCAAATTCTGGACTGGATTATTTGTTTTCCTGAAAAATCATAAAAAAATAATTTTCCTGGAAGATTAAATAAATAAAAAAAACAGCATAATTCATACATGCAAATGCAATGGAAAAACGGATCTGAATATACGATCAATGCAGGCAGTAACAAGTAACGACGAGATTCCATAACCCACTACAGCCCTCCAATTAAAGCGTAAATCTAGAAATTATTCGATTTACACGATTGTTCGTTTGGTTTTTATTTCTTTTTATTTTTTATTTTTTTGTTGTGTGACTAAAATTGCATTAACAAATAATATTTATATTATAATCATGTGCTCTAACTGTATAACAAGAAATAAAAAAGGATACTTATATCGGTTGTCCTTCGGGCTTGAACTTCAAGATCATCTCAATATCCCTTTTACTGCTCAACTCCGAATAACCCTTATAACTCCGGAGAAATCATTCAAAGGTATCAGATCTAACCTATCCAATTAAGCAAATCCCCTGCGAACTAGACATATCTATAGATCCCCAATTCTATCCCTAGTTCTCTTTCCTTAAACTACAGAAATCAGGATTCAGACATTATCAATAAGACGAACACATGTTTGCAAATCTTGTCATCTCTGTCGCTTATCATTTTTATAGAAAAAATTTCCGTGTGGCAGTCTCTGTCCCTGCCAATTTGATTTCTTTTTGTTTTGTCGTACTGCCTGTTTCAACTTGCAACTATTGATTTTATCAATTATAAATTGATTTTGGATTCCGTGTTTGTCGTTTATGTCAATTTAAGAGTAGAAGATGAAGGTGTCGAAGAGTCAGGTATGGCAGCCTTGTAAGAAGAAGAGGATTTGATCAATTAGGTTGAATAAAAAGCTGTCGAGTTCAAGAACTATAGCAGGCAAGAAATTGGTGGGTTTTATCACCGAGAATTTATGGCTTCAAAGGGGACCGCTGAAGGGGGAGGGGGAGGGGGAGGGGGAGGAGCAGTAGCTGGGAGTAGTCATACCGCTAAGACGAGAGTAGGGAGGTATGAGTTGGGAAGGACTCTGGGGGAAGGAACATTTGCCAAGGTTAAGTTTGCGAAGAATTCCGAGACGGGTGAACATGTTGCCATTAAAGTTTTGGACAAGGAGAAGGTCCTCAAGCACAAAATGATCAATCAGGTATGCGTTTTAGAATAGAAAAGGTACTAGTAGTATTAAAATATTTGTTGTGGTTTATTTTTCTTTTATTTGTCGTTTCTTTTGTAAGTAAGTGCGAAATTTTCCAATGTTTGTTTTGGGCTTATGAATGTTGATTTAGTGCATGGGAAATTTGTTGCACTTGGTCAATTTGACTGTTATAGATGCTGGGTCATTTGTATTGCTGATTAATTATTCATCTTCAAATTGGTCTTCATTTTAATCTTTTAGGTGATGAGTTTTATTATTGTTATAACCTATAAGCGACCATTCTGCACTATGCTGTTCAAGATTCACAAGATTGAAAGTTTTGCTGGTAGTGAGAGTTCATTTTTGTTTTGAGTTCATGTATGATATCAAATTCCCGTACTCACTTCTGTTTGAGTACTTAATATTCAATGAAGTTCCCCGGATCGGATATGTCTGTTCAAACGAGCTCCATCACTTACATGATAGGCCAAAGAAGCAATACTTCTGGTGGTAGATATCACATATTATTCTGGCTTTGATTAGATAGAACAGCAGATGTTCGCCTCTTATCACGAGGGAATGGCTTTAATTCGCCTTTGTATTTTTTTATTTAAAAAAAATGCGTTATATTCTGTACTTTTGATTCATTTTACATGTATGATGGGTATGACTCCTTTTTGATTTCATTGATCTATGGATCCTTTTTTCCCCCCTTTTTGCCTGAGTATTTGCTATGTTGAGCTCTTTACATCGCATCCATGATGTTATGCTTGAAATATAAAGGGCAATGAGAAGGAATGACAAACTCATGTTGCTTTTCTGCACTCTTTTCATTTGATAGAAAAAATAAAGAAGGAAGTAGGTTATAATTTTGGTTTGTTATTTAACTTCCCAACTTAGATAAGAAGAAAAAGAATATTTGTACTCTTGACTTTGGAATGGTACCTACTGATTTCACCTAGAGTATGGCTGTTGATTGGTGAATTTACTTTCGTCATGGGAGGGTTTTGGCAATCCTGCTCTATCATCTCATCCAGAAAGTTTAGGAAATAGTAGATTATGGGTCCTTATTCAATTGTTTTGAGCTTCTCTCACTTTCTCATTTTGCTAGTTCTTGTCACTTCCTGTGTCAAGTAGCTTTTCATAATTTCTTATTGCTATTGGGACAGTACTATATGATTTGCCTCATTCTTAAAAGTTTTTGCTTAAGTTTGTGAACTAGTCATTTACCTTTTTAATTGTTAATACATAGTTTTGATTTTGTAGTGCTCGTCACATTCTCCTATATGTTAAAACAACATATGTTGAAAAGCTTAGTTCAGATCGATATTTAATGTTGCTATAACCTATCCAATAAAACTGATTTGTCTTTCTTTTGCAGATCAAGCGTGAAATTTCAACCATGAAATTGATTCGGCATCCTAATGTCATCCGGTTGTATGAGGTAAGAAGCAGATAGCTAATGTATGGTATGGACTTGTAATGCTGTAATTTATTAATGTGAACCTTCATCTTCAATATATACATGCCACTTGCTACTGCTGTTTTTGTCAATGAAGCTACAGTTGAGAGAGTTTTTCTGTATCATGCTTTGACAGAGAGTCTTGTGTTCATAAATGCGCTGCATTGTCCTCTCTTTCTTTTATATTTCTTGACTGATCAGTCTTTCGGCTGTACTAAGTGTTATACTGGTGCAGGTGATGGCCAGCAAGACCAAAATATATATTGTTCTGGAATTTGTCACTGGTGGTGAACTCTTCGATAAAATTGTAAACTCTGTTCTATTTACTTCTACCATTTGATTATCAGTGTATTATTTAATTGATTATCTATGGGAATGAATATGTTTATGTCTTGCTATCTTGTACACATGCCATTAACCAGGCTAGTAAAGGAAGGTTGAAGGAAGACGAGGCTAGGAAGTATTTTCAGCAGTTGATTAATGCTGTTGATTACTGCCACAGCAGAGGGGTTTTTCATAGGGATTTGAAGGTCATGTATCTCCTCTCTTGATGCTGTAGTATTATCTATTAACTGAAGATATGATGCAGTGGATCTCTTTACCATACATCTAAATCCTCTATTGAACTCTTATACAGCCAGAAAATCTTTTGCTGGATGCTAAGGGAACTCTTAAAGTTTCAGATTTTGGATTGAGTGCGCTGGCTCAACAAGTGCGAGTAAGTGTTGTACATTTCTTCAATGTGTGCAATATTTCTAGATATTTTTAGCAGCACTTTCATGATAATCATTTGGTCTAGGAATCTTTTGTGCGAACTCAAATCTGATTTTGGCTTGATTTTGGTGCAGGAGGATGGTTTATTCCACACAACGTGTGGTACACCCAATTATGTTGCACCAGAGGTATGCCATTGGTTCAAGTTTAGATGGCAGTGTTTTGTTGACCCATTTCATTCAGTGTTTGTTGCAACATGCTATTCCCCCCCCCCCCCTTGTAGTAGTCTGCGTCCCAGAGTTTCTGTGCAATAAACGTGCACTGCCTTCCATTGGCTCTTGTGCTGATCTATATTATATATGTTCCATTGCAATTCTAGGTGATCAACAACAAAGGTTATGATGGAGCTAAAGCTGACCTGTGGTCTTGTGGTGTAATTCTCTTTGTCCTAATGGCTGGCTACTTGCCCTTTGAAGATTCCAACCTTATGTCTTTGTACAAAAAGGTACTTCAATGGATAAGATATCTGCCTCTTTGTATTATCGTGCAGAAAACAAAATGAAATTAGCAGCCTAGCAATATCTTTTCATTTATTTCTGCACATGTATCTGGTGCCTTCCTTTGTGCCTTCAATGGACAAGATATCTGGCTCTTTGTATTATCAATTTATCATGCAGAAAACAAAATGAAATTAGTAGCCTATTCAATTAGATATCTTTTCATTTATTTCTGCAGATGAATCTGGTGTCTTCATATGTGTAATTAGATATAAAATATCAGTTGTATCCAGATAGCTCTGCTAAAGCTTCTGAATTTGCTTTTCATTCAGTTCTGTTCTTGATTGTAGCTCATAGTCCTCTGAATGTTGTTTCTCAGCCAAATTTAAATTGCAGTTGACAGTGAAGTAGACAGGAATTTTCTACTGTTACATGTAGTGGTCTTGATTGCTGCTGATGAAATAGTTGTATGCTTCATTTGCACAGGGAGTGCATTGATTTTGAATTAAATTGTGTATTGGTGTTGAAGTATACTCATACTTTGTACATTCATCTTTGCTTAACTCTGTATAATCAGTTTTTTTCTGACAATGTGGGTTGCTTTTTCCTCTCTTTTTCGGCCTTGGGGTAAAAGCTCTCTTGGTCTGGCTTTTCCTTGGTTTGCTGTTCATATTTTTTCTCTTCTATCCCTTATTATGAGATCTATTTCTGAACTTTCTTTTTGTTGAACCATTTTCTTTTGTATTTGCTTACGTCTACTGGTTATGAATGTTTAAAGGTTCCTCTTATGTCTTAACCTCTTTTTCTGATGAGAATGTCATAAATATTTGCTTGCTTGATTTTTGGTGGCACAATCTGACCTTTTCCATTGTTTGACATACATGTAGATACACAAAGCGAATTTCACCTGTCCACCATGGTTTTCGACCAGTGCCAAGAAACTAATTCAAAGAATTCTGGATCCGAATCCCTCAACCGTATGCTATTTTGCTGTCTTTTGTCTTCTACTATGGCCTTCTTTTGAATTTAAAGCTACCATTGCATATTTTGTGTGAAGCAACTGCTTGTACATATATGCTCCTTTATTTTTTGCAGTTTTGAATTTCCTTATTTTTCTGTGGTGGTATGTTACAGAGAATTACGATCGCTGAAGTGATTGAGAATGAGTGGTTTAAAAAGGGCTATAAACCGCCTGTTTTCGAGGAGCCGAATTTCAACATTGATGATGTAGATGATATTTTTGAACGATCAATGGTGAGTAATCTGATGTTTCAATTTACTGTCATTTTTTTAATGTTGTTTCTTTAATGACGCTTAACTGATTAATGTCCTTGTTGTGATCAATGATGTACAGTATTCTGGGAACCTTGTTGTTGAGAGGCGAGAAGAACAGCATGTGCCTACTCTGCCCCCTGCATCCCCTCTTTCAATGAATGCTTTTGAGCTTATCTCTACTTCTCAGGGTCTTAACCTTGGAAGCCTCTTTGAAAAGCAAATGGTAGGTTGTGACCTGATATGGGAGAAGCCATTCTGATTCTCTGATTGAGTGCCCTGCTGTTAATGTTGATTTCTACTTTGTAGCAATTTTAAGGAGCAATCTGTGTTATTAGTATGTCGATTTAAAGATTTGATCAGCATTGAGAAGTTTTTTCCTGATCTGGTTGTGCCTTCCAAGGTGAATCTATGGTGATGGTGCAGTTTATTTATTTGTTTTCTGACCAGGGCCTTGTTAAGCGGGAGACCAGATTCACATCAAAATGTGCTGCCAATGAGATTATCTCAAAAATTGAAGAGACAGCTTTACCTTTGGGTTTTGGTGTGAAGAAAAACAATTATAAGGTATGGTAATTATTTTTTTATTGCTTCCTGCTTTGACCCATGTCATATTCATTCCTGATAATAGCTGGTGGTATCTTATTACTCCTACAATTTAAACAATTTGGTACTTGTTCTTAGAGTTGGCAATTGGGTGAGGCAGGACTTTGGGTCATTTTATTGGATTGGGTCCAGGTCGGGTCATTCTGTGTCATGTCATTTTGGTCATTCTATCCTTTTAGTTTAGGCTGGTGACTTGGGTTGGATTCATTTAAGATTATTTTATGGTTGAGGATGTAGATCAAGTGTTGGTCGGGTTGGTTACTCTCAAGTTGGGATCATTTTGAGCTATTTTTCCTTTCAGGTCAAGTCCAGGTTGGGTCATTTTGAGATTGGGTTTGCTTGGGTTTTAGGTTGATTAGGGTTGGAACTTGGATCATTTTGGATTTGGATAATTTTTGGCCATCTTATGCTTGCAGTTCAGAGTTTGGTATTGGGTTACTGTGAGTTCAGATCAATGATAGTTGGGTCAGATTAATTCTGTTTGATTTTGTTTGCCACATGAAGTTCATATTGGACTTAGGGCAGCTTCATTAATTATGGTCTATGATATCAGATTGAGCACAATAAAGAAATTGATGCATTCTTTACCAAAATTTAATGTATTTTCAATGTTCTTATTAATCACGAGTCTCAGATAGGTCTCACTTTCACTGTTAATTTTTAAATAGAATAGACTTATGGTGAGGGGTTGAGTAGTCAAATTGTGTTTTGGATTTGTTTTTCAGATTATATTGGATCTCGAGTAAGCATTGATAAATGTTTAGGTTATATTGGGTTTTAGGTAAGCACTGGCATGAGTTGGGTCATGTCTGGATTTAGAGTTTCTGAGTTATATCATGTCTTGGGTAAGTATTTTGTAGAATCGGTAATGGGTTTACACTTTTTTAGGTTATCTTGAATATCGGGTAGGTGCTGGTTCATCTTTGGTCTGTTTTGGCTTAAAAGCATTAGGGTTACATTGGTTTTCAGGTTAGCATTGGTTTGGGTGGGATTAATTTCTAGTTTCTGCTGTTATGCTGTATTTCAGACATGTTGGGTTTGTTTGGGGTAGCTTTCATCAGCTTAATCTGTTCTGCAAAGGGTTCTATGTGTCTGGTGCACCCGTGATATGTTGTGGCTGTTAGATCATGAAGAAGATTGATTTAAAAATTCCAAGCTGGTATTGGGATATCTTAGTATAGTTTTATGCCCCATTATATACAGGTAGAGCATACTTGTAACTGCAATTATTCCTATCCAGTTGATATAGAGATTCTAGCCTGGCTGCGACTACCATTACATTGCTGAACCACATAAAACTCATGTCGTTTGCCTACAGTTTTTCTTGGTCATTGTTCGTCGATCCCTTGGTCAAGCAGTCAAAATCAATACACGCGTAGACTTATGCCACTACAATCACTGTCCGATAATTTCTGTTTTATTTCTTTTAGATATGTCCTGATATCAAATTGTGTAGCATTCCACTTTGCTCTGGTAACTAGTATTGTTGATGAGGTATTGTCTCCTTGGATGTTATGTTCAGTTGGTAGCATACTTTAATTTTATTTTTCAGATGAAGCTTCAAGGTGAGAGACTTGGACGCAAGGGTCAGTTAGCTGTTGCAACAGAGGTATTTTGCCTGGGAGACTGGAATTGGCATTTTTCCAATTTCTAATGGTATTTGTCATTTATCATGTGATTAATCCCTGTTTGACAGATCTTTGAGGTAGCCCCTTCTCTGCACATGGTTGAGCTTCGCAAGTCTAAAGGAGACACCCTTGAATTTCACAAGGTATATAATATTTATATTTTTTTCATTACTATTTGATATTGTAGTAGCAATGGTCTGTAGGTATTGGTCAATTTGTTGCAGCACATCTTTTACCTGCTTTGGAATCAAAGTATGCTGATGAGGCTGCTCATCCTCTCAGAACTGCTTTGAGTTATAGATTCTCCGTTAAATCCTTGTCCAAAGTTTTGCAATTGCAATGTGGTGGTTAACATTGGTTACTTTATGCATTCATGGGTGACGTGTGTAGCTGTTTTCTTGGAATTGAAAATTTTTTAGTCTCTAGTCTTTACTGCAGGTCGGAGGGGTGGGTCAGAGCACCTGTATGGTGGTAATAGGGTAATTAAGTGCCCTGTGCTTACGTCTCATCTACAGTGTGTTTGAAACATAGTAAAACCTTGCAAGATGAATACTCATTTTACATATTTGTCCCATGTAAAAAGAGTATTCTTCTTAAAATATTTGTCCCGAATAAAAAGAGTATTCTTCTTAAAAGGTTCTTCCATTCCACAAACACTATACATGACGCTTAAAGTACAGATATTTTTTGAACATATGTTATCCTCATACCAAACGACCCCGTAATGAGTATTCCGTTGGCCACAAATGACTAGCAAGGGGGCATGATTGAGGTATTCTCGGGGTTTTTGTTAGAGGTTTGGGGCCCATGGTTAGAAGGTGGAGAATATGAAATTGTAAACTCTATTTTGTGTATGATATAGTAAATTTGCAGCTTCTCTTTGTCTCTCTGTGTTTCTACCCATTTTGAGTTTCCACCTATATCCTTGCATTCTCTATTTTTTTCCATTCTCTCTTGGTTCTTCGTTTTGCTTGCTTCAATAAATTTTTCGCCATTCCTTTGTTGCACTATATGATGATACCTTCTACCTATCTGCCAAAGAAAATCTGAAGCTTACGTTTCCTTCTATATTTTGTGGATTTACAGTTCTACAAGAACCTGTCAACCGGGCTAAAAGATATCATCTGGAAAACTGGAGAAGAAATCAAAGAGGAAGAAGTTTCCAGCAAATAGTATGTAGTACTTGCTTTAGTCTGTTCTATCATTATGATATATGATATTTGATTTCTATCTTGTCATTATTCCTGACAATGAAAGAAGCAGGAAAACAAAAATGATGCCTTAGTACTTTTGAGTCGATAGGAAAAGAATATTGCCGGGCTTCACTTTATTAGGGTAAAGGTAAGGTGCTTGCTTTGAGGGTAATAGATGAGTAACAATCTACGATATCAGACACCCCTATGCTGATAAAATAAATAAATTGGAGGTTTGGACTGGTTAAGAGGAAACCCTTTTTTTTTGTTTAATATATTTTATTTTTTTTCTCTCTAGTTTTTCACCCCAAATGGGGGTGGGACCATTGGAACTACTCTCATGATATGTGCTACATAGTGAGGAAATCCTTCAATGCTGTATGGGCTAGCAAGAAATAAGCCCAAGTTTAGGTGTATTCCATAACATAGGATTTAATCACTTCGATGTTTACTTTGTCAAATATTATCCAGTATATTTACATATTATTTAGTTGATTTTATTACACTTTACTATTATCATTTTAGGATTTGATGTTAGTCGATATCTTCTAGGCTTCTGTTTTCTATGATCTGATTTTATTGTTCACCTGTATATATATATGTGTGTGCGCACCCGTCCCTCTCACTATATTTGGTATCCTATTTATATATTGTGGGTGTACATGTCTTGAACTTGTATCGAATCCTAGGTTTAATGTCCCTATTATTTCTATCTATTGTGACTGCTTATAATCCTTAACTCTTCATATCATCCACCACTTTATATCTCTAATCCCTTATGTATGTATTTAATAAGTATGGGATATTATAGAAGGGAAGATGGAATTTATACATGTATGAGTATTAATTAGAACGACACTTCTTTCTCTCTTTTGTTATTCTCGTTCCTTTTTGAGTTTCTTTATTATTCAACAATATTAGTTATATTTTACAAACTTAAATGAATTCTTGAATTGATTGTTTAGCTGAATGTTTTCTGTCTTGTATTCTACTTTCAAGTCCTACATCAATTTAGTATCTAAATGTGTTCCCTACATCCGGTGCCACACAAATATGCAGATTTGGCACAAAACAGCTGCACAAACAGCAGCAGAAATCACCAAAACCAGTTTTTAAAACCATCTACTAGCCTGCTCACAAGATGTTCGTGCTATTCATCCCAGACTGTTTGGCAACCATCATCATTTTGTGGCTTGCATGAACGTGCAGCCACACAACCACCCACTCAAAAACCATCAATACACTCCCCAAACACAAGCCACACAAAACAGATAAGAAAAATCTGCAAATATATAATAAGCCCACTCACACCTCTGTCAATTCGCTGCTGAACTGTGCCTGCCATTTGCTGCAACCATAAAATCTTGCCCAAAACCATATTCGCTTGTTGGTGCTCCACCTGTGCGTCCTTGGCCAGTGGTGCTATACTGGTCACCATCAACCCTGTCATTTGCTCTGCTTGTCTTCACCTCCAATGCTTTGCAACAACGTTCTCCTGCCATTCAATCGCTGCTCATAGTCGTAGCACCTAGATGTAGCATCAAAGCGCTAGTTGAAGCTCACCAACGACTCGCATCACTTTTCCGCTGTCTCCTGCTGCTGGCTTAGCTGTCGTTCATTGCATCTAAGCTTCTGTTCTCCCTCTATCATGGATGTCAAAGCTTGCTTGATAGTCCTTGGGATTGCTGCTGTGGGTAGTAGATTATCTTTGTTAGGCCTTGTTTTCCTCACCTTAAGCCTTTGGAATGGCTTTTGGTGCCGAAGTTTGGATAATTTGATTTTTCAAGCGTCAAATACAAACATTTGTTTTCTAGGTAATCACCTAATCTTTTCACTATGTACTATCCCATTAATGATTAATCACATAGTATTTGGGAGAAAGGTGCCGACATTAGACATGTTTGATGCATGGATTTGTTTGATATGCTAACGGGTCTATTAATGTTGCTGATATGATGGGTGATATATTGCTGATAGGCAGAGCCCAAAGTCTAGTGAAATGTGACAGACTCGCCTGTCTATTACCTGAAGCAAAATGTGTGAGCATGGCTTGTTGTGTGATCAATTCTTCAATGATTCGTGTTACTTAATCAGCCATTTGATCAGTGATACGTTCCAGAAAGTTAGGTGTGGTTGCTCTTAAATTTGCTGTTATTTGTTTTAGAATTTATATAGCACTTGTCCAAATTGGCGATCATGAGACTGGTGGAATGCCACGTCATTTATAATCCTGTCCCTGGCCGGGGCAATTGGGTGGAAGGAGCAGGCCGTATTGTTGTCCTCGGGGTGAACTTCTAAATGAGTTAACGGTATAAATATTATCTGAATGACAAGTAGGAGATGCATTTTTTTCTTCTTTTATTTTTATTTTTTATTTTTTTGGGGAAAAATATCAAAGACCCGAATATAATTTACCTGACTTGTATAGAATATTTAGAGCGACTTTAATTTAGGATGATTCGATTAGAATTCTGTCCCCCCCCCCCCACCCAAACCTTTCACTCCTCCGCCCAACCCAAAAACCTAAGCGCTTGTTTTGCCATAGAGATCTGAATCTCTGTTGCCTGCCTGACGTGTTTAATAAAATCTGTTTTGTAGAGGGAGGAACGTCGCTGAAAATACTCTCCTTCGTTTTCCTTGAAGTCCAGGACCCGGGATTAGTAAGAAACGTGGCTTCGTTTCGTGCTTGTTATTCACACGTGAGCGGTGACCATTTCCACGTGTTATTATTCATGTAACAATGAGTCTCATTAAATCTGTAATTGTAATGAAATTTACCGCAATCTCTCGCAGGCTTGAAGCTTATAGCCTTACATAAAACAAAGGTTTGTAGTATGTATACTTACGTTCGGATCCGTGGTGGTAATATCGACGGTCTTTTGAGTTGATGTAACGTGGGTTTTTTCTTGTTTGTTTATGGAAATGCATAAAGAAAAATGAAAATGCATCTCTTTTGACTTGTTAAGTTATTGTAGCCTTTGGTTATGTAAGCGACCAAACTGTATTCGGCCTATTTTCCTCCGTGTGAAGTAAGCCTTCACCACCATCATCATCATTACTAATAATAATAATAATATAATAATAATAATCATTATTATTATTATTTTCTGACAGCGATTGATTGATGTCGACGACATAGAAGTCGGTTGCATTTGGACGGTTGATGATTTAGATGGATACTGGGGTTGCTTTCGGCTTTGTTATTGTCGAGGTTTTCTTTTTTAACATGATTTCCTTGCACGAAGAGCTCTATATTTGTAAGTTGAGATTATCAAAGGCTCCAAAACAACTAACGACACCAAGACGCTAAAATTTGGCAATCATTATTTGGGGGGGGGGGGCTTGCCGGTCGCTAGCCTAGCTTACTGAGATTTTTATTCAAAACCTTATTGACTTATTTTTGAGTGGAAATAATTACTATAATATATAAATAGTAAATAAATGGTATCCATATATAAGTACCTGGTTTGCTTGAAATGGGTAGTAGCTGGTGGGGGAGCATCTACCTAAAATAATTATAATTTTTTTTTTAATTTGAACTAAAATCTTCTTACTTGGATGAAGTTGATGAACTAAATTAAACCATGAATGAAATATTAAAGCCATGTGACATGCACGACTTTCCAGCACCTCTCAACAACCATTC
This sequence comes from Tamarix austromongolica, assembly GCA_039764185.1. Taxonomy (NCBI): domain Eukaryota; kingdom Viridiplantae; phylum Streptophyta; class Magnoliopsida; order Caryophyllales; family Tamaricaceae; genus Tamarix; species Tamarix austromongolica. The sequence continues at coordinate 33,328,995 of CM077817.1, forward strand.
TTCAGCATTTTATTTCTACTTCGTAAAACAAAAGATCGAGGCATAACAATGGAAGGAGTCAACAACCATTTTTTTTTTTATGCATTTTTGTGGACGAAGAAGGCATTAGGTGCTGATTGTTTTCAAGTCACTATCAAGCAAGGATATATCCTTTTATCATGGAGCCATTTGGCTGTCCCAAACAGCCCTCGAGGCACAATTGCATGGTTTTTAGGTGGCATCATGTCAAATCAAGTTTTTGACAAATTTTACTATTTATAGTTTCAATGTGCCTTACATCACATTTTTAGCTTCAAAAATACATTTTTGTTTATCTAGAAATTATGAAAGTTTGAGGATCCTTTTATTTTAATGTTTTAAGGCTAAAATAGTTCTAAATTTTTATTTATTCATTTTTGGAATATTTTAATCTTTTCCCGATGCAATAAATTGTCAAAACTAAATTGTTTACTTCCAGCCTTTTCTAACTTTTCTTCCAACTCATCTCCACCACTCATTTAACCTTAGGTGGATGGAAATATCTTCCCTTGGGCTGTAGGGGGTTGTGCCACCTTCCTTCTTTTTGTTTTATTCTTTTATTGATTATTTCCTAAGCTTAATGTTTAAGATTACCAAAATATCTTTTACACTTATCCTCCTTTATTTCTGATCTTTTGCCAAGTCTTGAGATTTCTTTATCCTTCTCTAAATTTACCAACCCTAATCCATTTCATCTTCCCTTATTTCTTTTCCTAATATTTCCCGTAATCTCATCATACTTAGATCTTAAATAATAGAATATTTGGTTAAGGAAATGATTGAAGAATTTGGGTTTTAATTGTCCTTAGGGTTCAAAATTTTAATAGAAATCTTATCTTGATTCTCTTTATCTCTTGATTCTTTTGGTTTAAGCTTTTGTTTGTTTGATCTTGATTTTATCTACTCTTTTTTCTTTTGTTTTCAAAGGTAATCAAGGAGTAGATCTTGGAGTTGGAGGTGTAGCATTTAACTCCTTTTTGTGTTACTTTTTGTAGAAAACCATGATAAGATGATTCCATGAAATGTGCTAAATTTGGGTTGACTTTTTTGTAACTTGGTTGTTCAAAATTTTAGGTTGTTTCGGTGATTTTAGTTGATTGAAGGCTTACAGAATTTTATCATAGAATAGTAAGGTTATTTAGAAATTTTTTGATAGATAACATGTTTTGATTTGATCATTTTAGGTTATGTTATGTTTGATTGAATTTTGAGCATGAAATTGTTGTATTTTGTGTAGAATTGGCCATGGGTCTTATTTTTATGTTAGAACTATTTTTATGGAAATCTAATAATACCATGTTATTTGTTGGCATGTTTAGATCAAATTTCATGCATAAATTATGTTGATTTGAGCATGTTTAGCTTATCTAAATTTTGGTTAAAGTTAATGGAGGTTTATATTTTTCTCAGTGTTAACGAATATTTGGATGAACATCAACTCGTTCTTTACTAAACTTATGTTAATGACCTTAAGTAAGGTTCAATTCAATTTTTATAAAGTTTTACGGGTTCTTGGAAGTTTAAGTATAATAGTGCTTTTAAGGTAATAGTGCATAAGGTTAATAGTCTTTTAAGCTATAATAATCTTATAATGTTAATAGTGTATTAATGTGAATAGTCCTTTGATATGAATAATCATTTTGCATGAATAGTCTTTCTATATGAATAGTCATACAATGTGAATAGTCTCCTAATGTGAATATTCTCTTAACTTTAATAGTGGATTGACGTGTATAATCCTTTCATGTGAATAATCATTTTGTGTATAGTCTTTCTACAGGAATAATGTTTTTACATGAATAGTCATTCAATGTGAATAGTCTCTTAATGTGAATATTCTCTTAACTTAAATAGTGCATTGACCCATATAATCCTTTGATGTGAATAGTATTTTTTGATAATAAATTTTTTGATAACTTTTAGATTGAAGCTTCTTAATATAAAGTAATATTTTCAATCACCTCTAAATATTATTTTTCAAAATTAGTTCCAGATTGGATTGTTTCGATGTTTTAATTATTGTTTTGAATTCAATTTAGCCCTAATGACACTTGAAGAAAAGTTATGATCCTTTTGAGATCTTGTGAACATTAAATTAAGTTGTGCTTCTTGTTTGTACTTGTAAATCATTAACTAATCAAGTGAGAGAATTCAAACGAGACTAGTTTCTCCAACTCTCAAAAGTAGCTAGTGAAGGGTAGTAGGGTTGGTATGCCTTTATTCATTTTTATTGGTCTCCTTTTATGAAGGAACCTGAGTTGGTTCTAGTACTCTTCTTACTCTACTAGACTGATGTTTCTTTAGGGGGCATTGACACTTAAGGGGTAGTACTTAGGCGGTTATGCACCATTGCTTATTTCCATTGGTTGTGATTGTTACATACTTGTTTACCTTTTCCATTATATTTTGTACTTGGGTGTGGACTTATATGTCTCTAGACCTTCTTGTCCTTGTTATCACTCCCATGATCTATGTACATAGTGGAGGAAATAAGGTTGTTACTCTAAATTCTTAATGGGTGGTTTATGTGATCATAATTAATGGTATCTAATAAAAAAAATTGTATAATAGAGATGCCTTTGGAGACCCTTTTCATTATCTAAGTGAATTATTTTAATTGCATGTTACCATGTTATTTATCATGATTTATATATATATATTTTTTTTGTGAGCATGATAATGTGTTAGCATGCAAGCATGTGTTATTACCAAATATATGTTATTAGTTTAATCACATGGTGTAGGTTACCAAGTTTCAACGTGTACTATAAGACTTTACATGCATTAGGGAGTTAGATTTACTTAGTATGGCCTGAGTTGATGCTATGGTTGAATTGGGTCTACTGTGATGACCCAACTTTATGCATAAGAATAGGTGGAAATGCGCAGGAGATTAGGCCAATGACTAGGCCTTTGTTGTTATCCAATGATCTACCTTACATGAGTGTGCATATGATGTTGAAGAGTCGGGTACTCCAGATAGTTCTTTTACCCCTATATGAGATGTGTGTGGTGTTTTGGTTTAATTATTTAACTCTCATTTTTTATATTCTCTAGTCTTTGTATCGGTTAATGTTTTTTGATTAACCATCTACCCTTGTATACATTTATCTCTCCTTATGAGAGTCCTAAGTATATTTCATTATCTCTTGTGTTATCATTTTAAGAATTTAATGCTTTATTGCGATACTTCTAGCATGGGGTGAGCGGGGAACATTTATCTTGTGCTATATATGGTAGTGACACTCCCCACGTTTTTTTTTGCTTCTGCAAATGTATGTTTAAATCTAGAAAAAAAAGTTGAGAAAATTAGGGGTTTTACATATTGTTTTTAGCATTTTTTTATCTAGTATTTTTAACTCAAAAACTGAAATACAAACAAGACTTGTTAGCAAACAAGTTAAAGCCTATATACATGGACTAAGGGAGAGGAAGAACATCATTTACAATTCATTTTCATGCATGCTTAAGCCACTTTGTTGAGGTCATTGACAACCCATATTGTAAGGTTAGAAGACACCTGTTACACATTTTAATTTCTTACAACTTGAAGAGATTGTGTTCCCCTACCCCTTTTTTGTAATAGGGCTATTGTAATTACTTTAGGAATGCATTTTCATATTTTTATTAAGTATTTTATGTCTTTTATCTAGTTTAGGAAATCAAGTTAGCTCCATATGGCTCATTTTTGAATTTCATGGCCTCTAAGGTCATATTTATTTAGTTCCTAAGCAACTAGGTGAGTTGGAGTTATTAGTTAATTATAATGGTTGGTTAGTTTATAACTATGGTCTTACACATGCTATAAGTGTTAGGAACACTCTCAAATGAAACAAAAAATAACTAATTTACTTTACATATATTTTCTCTTAAAATGAGAACCAACCCATATTCAAACTGTAGTGCATGTTTTTTGAATTTCTGTCATCTATATCTTGTTAGATTTATGCTAATTGTTAAAACCTTAGGCATTTTTTGCAAGTATATGATTTAAGGAGTTACCAAAAATCATAAAATCTTCATATTCTTCACCTCATTTCTATCTTTTTCATTTTAGGCTATTTTGGTTCAAAAACACCACAATCTAGCTAAGACCTAATTTGTACCCTATATTCATCAGTATCCTTACAATTTTCTACATATTATTGAAGTTTTTCTCTCTATACAAAGACCTTAAAAATTAGATTTTCCACCCCCAAAAAGATATTTTTATTATTAGAAGTATTTTCATACTTATTATTATTGGTAATCGAATAATCTTAAGTACTAGGTTATTTTTTTTCATTTAGTACTTATTATTTTTAATGTTGTTACTATTTTTATTAATTTTATGTTCTTTTTTTCTTGTTGATATTAATTTGGGAATCTTACAAATAATAAGTGTTATTCTTAATATTATAATTTTTTTACTACTAGTATATATATATATATATATATATATATATTGTTGTTGTTGTTGTTGTTGTTGTTGTTAATGAAATGAAAATGTCTTCCAACCAAAATACTCTAAATGGCAAAGGTAGAGAAATGGGAAAAGGAAACAATTCGCAAAATCATCAAACTTTACATAATCTATAACTTCAACAAATCCATTAATTCAACAAAATCATCCATTTTTATGAACTAACAAAACCTTCAACAAATGTAGCAATAATATCTAAATCTTATGAATTCAGACGTGCTCATAGTTTTTTTCTCAATTACCAACTATGGGAAATTCTCAAATCCATTCTAGTACCCAAATATTTTTAGAAATGAAAATTTAGGAAGTTCTCAAATTATTTCAAGTAGCCTAAAAATTTCCCATACTCAAATTCTACCATTGTATCCCAATTTAGGAAGTCATCAATTAAATTTCAGCTAAGGATGTATGAGGTTCATGGAGAGGTCTCTGACTAAGACTGATATGAATTCTATGGATCAAAATCCTACCACCCTTGATCATTTAATGACCTCACAAATGTTAGAATCATATCTTTCTATACTTCCATCTTAGCCACAACATGAGGATGATGATGATGAGATAGTTATTAAACAAACTACTATAAAGGTTGGACATAATCAAAGTGGTGGTGGTTAATTTTTGTTAAGTTTTATGATCAATATCAAGGTGAATGTGCAAAAAGAAGTTAGAGTGAGTGCAAGAACCATTTCAACAAGGCTTTGCTAGTTTTTTAGAAATTATTTTGGTGCCTACAATCTAGAATTGAGGAGTGGGGAATTGGATTAAGATGTTATGGTCAAAGCAAACTATATTTATCAAGCACATGAAAGAAAACACCTTAATGCACATATAAGAGATTATGAGAAAAAAATCAAAGTAGAAGGCCATATATTTTGATAAGCAATCATACTCTAGGATTCGTCAAGCAAAGAGGTCGAGGAACAATGAAGGTGATGCCTAGTCAAACACATCATCAAATTCTGATACTTTAAGAAGTGATGAAATAATAGGAGAGTTTGTTTTATGTCCTCCAACGAAGTAAAGGAAAAGAAAATGATCTATGAATGAACAAAAAAAGCCTGACTCGCAGGCCATTTTAACCTTCTTTGAAACATTAACTTACATACATAAGGATTTTTTTAGCTCTAGAAAAGAGAGACTACAAGATAAAGAAGTATGACATGCTTTTGAAAATGGAACATATCACACTAGCTCAAGAGCCGATGATGATAGATTTGGAGGAGGAACTATTTGATAATGAAGATGAATTGCATATTCATACCTAAGGATGCTAAAGACCACATCCTATCATTATATATATATATGATACTATAATGTATTAAGTTGTATGTATTTTGGTTTAATGTTGAATTTTATGTTATTGTATTTCAAAGTCATCATGTGTTGTATATACTCTTATAATATCACTATGATACTAATCATATGATTGTATTTCAATTTAATGTTGTATTTTGTGTTATTATGATATTTCAAAGTCATGCTATGTTGTAATACTCTAATAATATTGTTATGACATGAGTTCTAAGCTGGTATTTTTGTTTAATATTTTATTTAACATGTATTGTATTAATCGATATATTAATAACGTATGTTGTCTATATTCTATCTATTTTATTAGTACTATCCACATGATAGTGTTGTCTCATTTGAAAAATAAAAATAAAAATAAAAATAAAAAAGTTAGACAAGCAAATATCTTGAAGTAAAAATTGGTTCCACATCCTCTTTTTAGTAAATATCTTGAAAGAAATTAACAAAGGCATTTGCAATGTTGTTATGATAATTGAGAACAATAACATCTTCTATAGTGATCTTATCAATAGTGTTCTTCCTTGAAGATGTATGAGCATGGAAGAATTTGGTACATTTATTATTCCCTTGTATCTAATTCTCTTTATCCTTAAGATATTTTATTCAAAATCTATTATTTATGATAAAATTATATTAGTTGATGATTGTTGTTGTAAGCGGAAGTGAAGCCTTCAACTTGGCAATTTGTGAAAAGATAATGCTAATATTCTTTGCACTAAAAGATTAAAGTATTGAAAGACAAGTCTTGATAATACTTTTCACATGGTTAATATATTCTTTTCTCCATCTAAGAAACTTGGGTGTTCAAGCTAATATGCTTCAAATCTAGAAAGATTCCCCCCATATCCTAATAGTGGTATGTAGTCTCAAAAGGATAGGGAAATGGTCACTAGAGATCATCATAAGTAAGTACAATAGCCAATGTAACCCATTGATTGTTCACAAAATGAGAGGATTTTGATTTTTTTTAGGTGGGATTGGGCGGTGAATCAAGGGGTTGATGTTTGTAAGGAGTGGAGGGAATGCCATCATGATTGGTTAACAGGGTAAAATACACGTGTTTATCATGGTTCTTCCATGCCTTGAGGTTAAAACATGGGGTGGTAGTGAATATTTTTAGGAAGTTTTCAAATTGGCAGTTGTGGAAGGGAATGTTAAAGGTTGATTCAAGAATCATAAAGTCCACGGTAATCTTATAGATATTGATAGTGAAGATATTGAAAGGATTAATGAGGGGGGTGTTAGTTGAAGTGGAGTTAGAATAAGGGATAGTGTCACTATGATATGGTAGTATTAGGTTTTGATGAATAGTGTTACACTTTTTATATCCCCTTCAAGTTAATAATAATTAAATCATCATGGGAAGGTTGAAACATTTCATTGAAGTTATATTGTTATTCCCCATACCACATAAGATTGAAATTGGATTTTAATAAAGTTAAGGCAGGAAATTGTTCAACATATATACATTTACAATTTTTCACGTCAATGCATTTGTGATTAGAGGCAGCTGAAATTCCATAAAATCTTCACTTCGATAAAATCATACCAGTACTTCTCATCATTAGGGGTGATTGTTCTAACTAGTCCCATCTTTTAGTCAACATCTTCAACTGCCTACTTGCTGAGAAGATTACCAGGAATATTATGCATTTTCACTTAGAGATCAACATGCATTAAGCTAGTCCTTTAGGCATTTATTTGGGAAGCATCTCTCAAGTGCAATGACATCTCAATTTATACACTATATTGTCTTGATAATAATGTACTCCATTTGATTATGAGATTCAAATGACCCTGAAAATTTCTTCACAAATAGTATAAATTCACATACTCATAAACATCTTCCGTAGCCTTTTTAGAATGGAATGAAGAATAGAAATTTGATAAGCCCTAGTTGAGTAGGATTTAAAATGTAAGTAGTTATGCCATTCATCACTATGTTTTACATATCTTGAGAAAACTTTCATCGAATATGTGGTTTTCATATATTTCATAAGGTCTAAAATGGATGCTAAGAAATCGTTAGCCATTGAAAATAAGTGGGGATGAGAAGGAGTCATGAAGGATAAAAAGGAAAATGAAGTGAAGAGAAATGAAAGATGAACAGGCAATTTTGACATTAAATATGTGAAGGTATAGATGATTAATAAATTTGAAGATTAGAGGGAATGGTAGTTAGGAGTTTGAAGATTCAAATGAGTAGAGGTTGCAATCTAATGTTTGTAAAAGAAAGCATTTTCTTTTGAGTGAAATAAAGACATTACGTAATCATTTCGTTATATCATATATCATTAATCAAACTGATGTTGTAGTATATACTCCTATGTTTCAAATTTCATGTACAGATTATCCTTATGTTAGTGTTTCTTACTATCATCATTAAATAATTTAGCAAAGCACAATTATATCTTCTTCTTCTTTTTATATATATATATATATTATTCATCTCTTTTATCTTTCCATATTTTCTCTCTTAATTATTCATACTTTTCTTCTTATTCCACTTGTATCACATCCAACAATTCCATTTATAAACTCTAACTCTTTTATCAAACTGATGGATGTATTATGATAAACACCTCCCGTCAGCCACAACCCAAAACCAAATATTAAAACACACACACACATAATTGCTACTCAAACTATTCATTGTTGATTGCTTGTAATGAGCAATAAAAAGAGGTGGTAGTCAGTGAACTATAGGAGGATTCTTCTATCCTTCGTCATTGAAGTCTACTACTAGTTTATTTTGCAGTTTCTCTCACACTAGTATGTGGCTTCATTTGTTTATCTACTATGATGAACTCTCTCTTGTTGGCTCATTTTCCATTGATAATTGTTGCTTCTATCAGTCATTTATTTCTTTTTAACTTATTTGCTATCTAAGCCCCTCTTTTGTTTTCCCTTTAGTTTATCTCTAACATTTGCTCACATATCTATTTTTTTGTTTTGGCAATGGAGAAAGAGGAGACAAAATGAAACTAATGATCAGTGTGGTGGTATAAAATATGATGATTTTTTTACTATTATCAACATATTTGATAGACATTTATATGATTTATGGCATAATTTTAACGTTTTGTCTATTATTTGTTTGTTTGTTTGTTTGTAAATTAACAATTTAGGTGAATGAATTATGAACTAGGGAAAATTTGTAGCTAGATAGGGGTATTACTTATGGAATTGAAGATGCATTATGGTTTTTTGGGATGGTAGTTGTGGTGTCTTTTGAAATTTTGAAATAAAATGTTAGGGTACTACAAGTTTTCCATTTTTAGTTCTATTAATTAGACTGAACTACATAACTTAATTTTATTGAGACAAACAAGTACGGTGGAGAAAGTGGAGATATCTCTAATTTTTCCCTTCAAATTTTCATCCAAGGCTGCTTGTGATGGTTTAGGCATGTTTAAATCTACCACTATTATACTAGCTTTGTTGGCATGAATTTGGTTGTTCTTGATTTGCTTGCTTAGTTTTTTTTTTTTTAAATTTTAAATTTAGGATTTGCTTGAATTGGTATAGTAGTTAATTTCTTATATTTGTAATATAGCTATGGTGAAGGAATTAACTTTTAATGTCTCTATATAAAGGACAATGATGATAGAATAAGTACCCTTTTAAATTGAGATGCATCACGATGAATAAAATCATTTACTTTGATTAATCTCCTTTGAAAACCTATTTAGTAGTACTTATCTAAATTAATTGAGGTTAATAATTTATGTCGAATCACTCTAAATTATCTCATTTTCTTTATCATTGAAATTGGGGGTAATAAAGATGAAGACTAAAACTTATCTTATATAATTTTTATTCATATCGATCTATGCCAATCTAAACAGAATAAAAAATAACTATTTTTAATGTTAGGTTAATATTATCCAAATATTATTTTAAAATATTTATCTTTATTTTTTTTATTTTCTCACCTAGATAAATTTTTAATACTTATTTTCATTTGTATATTCTCCGATCCAAACAAATTGAGACTGTAAAGGAAAGACGATGGAATAAAAGTTATTTTTGTCTGTTTATATTAAAGTATCATTTAATTTATTTATTTTTTAGTAAAATGGACAAAATTTTTAGTAAAATGATAGTTTGTATGTTGCTATTATTATATAGATAATAGAGAAAATTTTTTAAGAAAAAATATAGGGACATTTCACATTTGATACAACATAAATTTGACAAAAGATACATAATACATTATGTTAAATTATAATAATATATAATGTATTATTCCTAATAAGTTAATAACAATAACTAAATGACAAAATAATAATAATAATAATAATAATAATAATAATAATAATAAAATGAGAATAATACGAATTAGATCAGATAGAAAAATAATGCGACAAGAATTGGCCCTCGGTACTCGGAACTCGCAAGTCCGCTATCTACACGGAAATGGACAGCTGTGCGTGGTGGTGGCCCATATGATCTAAATAAAATCCATCCGTGGCCAGTGATTGCTCTCCGTATGAGATAAGTAAAAACCAGTCAGATTACAATATCACTTCGTCTGCTGGACCCGGCGAAATCAGCTACTTAATCTCTAAAAGTCTGATTTTCCCTTCCCAGTAAAAACGATAATGCCACCGCCGGCGGGAGCAGCAGCAGGAATTGGAGCTGTTAATTCTTCCTCAATGTGCCTACCTGCCCAGAACACACCAAACCACCCGCTCGCAAATTCTCAGCAATTAACTACACTATCAGCCACAAAACCACCAAAGTCCGTATTACACAAGCACCCACTCTACTCTCAAACTCACCCTAACCTCTCTCTCCAGTTCAAAGAAAAAGTCCTCTGTCTTGAGATCTTGGGGATTGATTCAGGCAAAGCCTTATCCCTCAATCCATCCCTACATTCCGCCTCACTTGATTCCATCCACGCAATCATCTCTTACCTTCAATCCAAAGGCATACACCAAAAAGACTTGCCCAGAATCTTTGGCATGTGCCCTCAAATCCTCACCTCTAATATAAAAAGTGGCCTTGACCCAGTTTTCAAATTTCTCTTACATGATCTCGGTATCCCAGAACAGAGCTTTAGAAGGGTGATTAACAAATGCCCAAGACTGTTGAATTGCAGCGTGAGAGACCAGTTGAAACCAGCTCTGTTCTGGCTGCAGAGACTTGGGTTTGAAGATTTGGATGCCTTGGCTTATAATGATCCGATATTGTTGGTTTCTAGTGTGGAGAACACATTAATACCAAAGCTGGAATTTTTGATCAGCTTGGGTTTTTGTAAAGAGGAGGCAGTGGGTATGGTTTTGAGGTGTCCTGGTTTGTTTACTTTCAGTATCGAGAATAATTTTAAGCCTAAGGTTGAGTATTTCCGTGAGGAAATGAAAGGGAAGTTAGATGAGTTGAAGGAGTTCCCGCAGTATTTTGCGTTCAGTTTGGACAAGAGGATTAAACCTAGGCATTTGGAACTTATGGAAAGCGGGATTGTAGTTCCCTTGCCGATAATGCTTAAGAGCACCGATGAAGAGTTCAGGGAATTGATTAGGCAAGGGAGTGCATGATTAGTTAGTGGTTGAGTTTTCTTTCCTGGATTCATGCGTTCACAGTCGGTCCTTTTTGGGTCTGCTAATTGTTCACTCGTTTTATTTTTATGTTTTTCTTAGATTCGGACATAAATTGTGCGCCGATTGAGCTGCTGTTGGTTAATTTTGTTGTTTGCATAATTGTAATTACGCTGTTAATAGCCCTCCGTGAATTTCAAGAAAGCCTCCAAAATGGTTTATTAGTGGGTGCATTAGTTGTGCCCAATTGCGCATACTCAACTGTTGTAACTATATTGTATTTATATTTTTAGTATAATTATATTATATTGTATTTATAGTTAATTACGTTATACTTATAATTATAAACGTATAATATGAACGCTAAAGGTAAAATATAATCGTACTTCTGTACTAGTAGTTAATTGTGTCATAGTTATAGTCATAAAAGTATAATAAAAAAAACTTAAAATACAACATAATTATACTAAAAATATAATCGTATTTTTATTTAATCTAGGTGTAACTAATGTGCTCAATAATTTGACCTCTAAAATATGCATTGTATTGAGCGATATGATGAAAACAAAAACATTAAAAAAAAAAAAAGATTCGCATTTTTCCTTGTATGTGCTCGTGAGAATTTGAAGCAATCTAGTTACCTACGCCAACATACCAAAACGAATGCACCGCGGAGCCAAGAACGTGGGAGTTCCGCTCATCTGAGATTTTCGTACAGTGAAAGGGTAAGTTATACTATTCGATCGTTAACCAGCCAAACTTTTTCTTACTGAAATTAGTCTCATTTGTTAAACAGATTAATAAGTCAGGCCGACTAACGCGGACGTAAATGACCTCTAAAGTAATGCTCTAATGAAACACAAATTATGCCTTCACATAATAATATCTTCGGAGTGTTGGCATAGTGAGAGACACCTGCTTGCAATATCTACTTGCTTGAGTGAGATACATGGGTGCCCGTTTCAAACATATACTTCTACGAAAATTAAGAAGATTAAGAGGATAGTCATAAATAAATGAACAAAAAAAAAATCATTTCTGCATGCGAGTGAAGAAAGTTTTTATATTCTGTTTTAAGCGACCATAGCTAACATCACAAAAATCAAGCGACCAACAAACAAGAACTATGATGCCGGCTAAGTCTAGTAATCGGAGTGCGTAACAAACCGCCCCGTTAACATAAAATCTTTCACTAGTAGGGTACACAAAAAAGGAAAAAGCAGAATCCACACACATATGAGAATGATCACCAACAGTAAGGCTTTCATCAAGCCATCACGTCCAGGTGCACATAGGCAAGCTCCAACAGTTAACCAGTAGTTCTAAAATACCTAGAGAGCCACCCATATGAAAAAAACACATCCCAGAAACAATGCGTATATAGGAAAAATGTGAAAATCTGCTCATGATCATTTTGTTTAAGGAAACGAGAGCACGTAATCAATATCAACCACCAGTATACATTAGAAGAAAGAACAATGATACATTATCGAACAGCCATCCTTTAAATTGAAAAAAAAAACAGCCGAAATAAAACTTAAAATTAACATTATACAAAACTAAACATTGAAATCCACTAACAGCAGGAGCCACAAGTTCAAAACAAACCTTCCTAAAAATCTGAAACATCAACAAGAACCCAAGACATAAAAGCATTTACCAATTCTTCTCTTTATGTTTTTTCAATGATGCAAGATGAAAGGGGGGAAACTCAATCGGAATTAGGTTTAACAACTTCAAACTTGTGCTCACGTATGTGCTACTGCAAATTTATTCAAATTATTTATAAAAAAAAAACTAATACATTTTTAGTATCCAAAAGAGAGAAATCAAAACAATAAGCGGAAATTCATAATTAACAGTTTTGGTGCCCTAGAAATTTAAAAGGGGCTAACAAAAAAATCATCACTCCAAGCAAGCAATGGTATGGAACTTTTTCAGCACTAGAGAAAGAAAATGAAATGAAACTTCTTATAAATAAATGCCTCTTTGATCGACAGAAAGCAAACTAAACAAAAATCCTAACAAATCAATACTTGTTCAAATATGAGAGAGTAGATGAAGGGAGAAACCAAAAAAGCTAAAAATTCTTACACATCAATACATGTTCGATCAAGAGAGATCTAATGGAAAATAGAGTAGGTGAGAGGGGGGAGACTAGATGATTCTATGATGGTTGCGAGAGGATGACCAATGTTGAATATTCAAGATTAAGATGAAGAAGAGGAAAGATAATATGGATGTGTCTAATGGAAAGTGGAAGTGAAGAAGATGAATGAGAAGAAAAAGGATGAGCTGAAGATAGTAAGAGGAATGATTCTTGGGCTTGTAGAGGTTGGCGATGAGGTAGAAGAGTAAAAAGAGATAGGTGCTAAAGGAAGAAAATTATGTTGGATTATAACTAAATAAAGGGTAAGATGGGAAAAGAATGAGCTATATTGTAATGGGTGGTTGGGTAAATAACTCTAGTGATGGCAAAAATAAATAAATATCCATGCCACTAAATTACAGAGAGGTGGTTTTGAAAATTAAAATTTCATACCCAAAACAAATTGGAGCAATCATATTGTTAGATAGTCACTAAACTTATTGTGTGCCACAAATTCTTCAAGATAAGTGAACGATGAGATGACTATACTATTGAAGAAACTTCCACTTGGAGATCAATGAGTTCAGTATGACCTATAAAAGAAGAAATGATTTTTTATCTATTTTTTTTTTTGTTTCATGACATTTAGTTTCACTTTATTTGGTAAGTAAAATGAGCATCTGCAATAATTCTATCTTGAAGCCATTTTTGTAAAATTTTGCGTTCAATAAACAAATAATAGAAAATAATATGCCATGAACTCAATATGCCTCATATTTTGAATGCAACTCTCTATATAAACGTCATCTATTCTGCAAAGAATGCAAATCCGAGCATTATAAGGGTATAAACTGAAATACACAGATAAGAGGTTGATGGGAACATAGATAGGAGATAGGAGAGAGTGAAAATAGAAAGTGATTACAGTGATTTTAATTTCCCACAAATGGATACAAGACCTCCTATGTATAGAGGCAACAATTAGGGTAAAAGAAGGGGAGGAATATAATGTGGCAAGATATAAGGTAGACCATTCTAGGAGTCGTGTAGATCAAGCAACCCAAATGCAAAATAAGGCAATGGTGTGTCCAGGGAAAACTAAGGGCTACTTCTAGGCTAATTTTACCTTTTGGAATAGCTTTTGGAGGCTTAGTAGTCTAGGTGGAAAAATACCCTTATCATCACTCGCTTTAAAATCCAACCTATTACATTGCACTCCTCCTAGAGGGATATTACAAAATGGTACAATCATAATCCATACAAGGGAGTCGACCTCAACAATACATCAAAGGAAGTCCCCCTAACCCATATAATTAGGGAATCGACCTAAATCATGCAATTAGAGGGGTAGGTCGGCCTTAGCCACAACTTTGGGGAAGAGAGTCACACCAACATTTTAACAGAAACTAGACTAATGTTGATGTTCGGGAGAGGTGGAGAACTAATTATTAAAACAAGGGTAGCAAGACCAGATCCATATGGTGCATATCGGGACACAAAGTATGTTGGACCGAATTTCCTACTAGAGGAATATATAGATAAAATAAAGTGGTTGGTAATTTTGAAATTAGAGTAAAGATAGGGAATTGAAATGATGGCTTGGTGAACAAGCTTGGGCAAACACACATCAACGAGGTGTGATTTTCTAGAAAATAAGGAGCATTCATTATTTATTACTGCCATGTTATATAAAATGGTATATATGATATGATGTCTCCCCTTCTTGCAAAACATGTTGGGATATTCAATTATTACAAAAATGTTAGAATTTTTGCCCCAAAAAACTCCCCATGGATGTTCTAGGCAGTGAAAACCCTTCAAATTATAATGTAAAACTAAGGTATTTTATGCATCCTTTACTTCTACTTATACATTGATCCTTTTTTTTTTTTTGCTTTCCTCTTACTTCCTCTTATTTCTAAAATTTTTTCACCTTAAAATTCAAACTTAAATCTTTTGTTAGAAAATTTTAACCATCTTCCTTTTATTGTTAAAGTGTTCCCCCTTTATGTTGTCTGCATCTTGCTAAGCTTCCAGCCACACCATTACCATTCTTGTTGCCGAATCCCTGTGAAACTCCCCCAACATTGAATTGAGTGGCATAGTGCTAAGGATTATTAAGTTGTGGAATTCATGTGGTTATTATGAAGAACACAAACACACTTAAAATGCTCAGTAAATCTCCAACTTAGCTAAATATCCTTTATCTTGAGCACTTCACATGCTATACTTCTCCCTTTGCTTCAGTATGTAAAAATACCTCAACTAAAGCATCACTCTTCTTGAAATCCTCAATATCATTCTAGATGGATAACATACAAACCTAAGCCTCTTCATAATTTAAAGATTCAGACACATTTCCCCCCAATAATATCATCAATCCTAGGATCAAGAAATTTCATATCTTATACCATTTTCCCATATTCACAACATCGTAAGGTTAATATGCCTTTCCCCATCAGACAGAGATAATAGACACCCAAGAGAGGTGTAATGCTATGTATTTTAAGGCATAATATGATAGGGTTTGTCTACCTCTCCACCCCTTTATTAAGGAATAACTCCAGTCATGTCAACTTAGTATTGCATAATTTGTCTCCAATTCTTGGAGGATAGTTTTCGAGTTCCTCTACAGCTATCATCTAGTATAGTTCCAAATTACCATTGGTATATTTAGATTATTTTTAAGTTCTTGAGCTACCCTTCCATCTTAGGTTTCTACTCCATTCAGATGAGGAGTGACCATAAGTTTATAAAAGAGCCTCGACGTAATACACCAAATTTACTACTAAATTTTTTTATTTATTTTTGTGGAAGCTAAATATAAAATAATTAGGTGTAACTAACACACTAAATATGAGTTTGGTTTACTGTGTTCTTCTTATATCTCAATAGCTAGTTTGTTTTCTTGTGAGAATGAGCATCACACATAAAAAATATAGTCAATACTTATATATTTGGTAAGGTAATAACACATATCAATAGTTAAAGGCATGTACAACACTTAGGGTTACATGAAGGAAATACTATGTGTGCACACTATTCAGGTTATGAGATAACCTAAGAATGAAACTATATTAAAGTTAATACTAAGGTGTCCATGTAATTTTATTTATTTAGACACACTAAGACTAGGAATCCACTAACATGTTTACGCTCATATCTAGGGTAAAACATTCCTAGGAACCACAAAATTAGATTCCTAGTCCTTAAGTATGCACATCCCCTATAAGCTTGTGGAATGGATAGGGCCGTAAATGAGCCGAATCGAGCCGAACACTCCTAAGCTCGAATTCGGCTCGTTTATCTTTTATAAAGCTCGAGTTCGGCTCGAGCTCGTTTAGAGTTCGATTAGTCATGTTCGGATTCGGCTCGTTTGATATTCGCGAACTATTCGGCTTAGCTCGTGTATATTAATCGAGCCTGTTGGGCTCATTTAATGCTCGTTTTGATTCTCGATTGAAGTTCGTTTGGGGCTCAAGTTCGGGGTTCGTTAAAAGCTCGTTTGGGTTCGTTAAAAGCTCGTTCGGGCTCGTTAAAAGTTCGTTCGGGCTCGTTAAAAGCTCGTTTACGCTTTATTAAGGGTCGTTTACAACTGGTATAATTACCCTTAATAAATCAATATTTAACTAAATTCAGGCATAATTTATCTTAATTATAACCTGAGCTAATATTAACCTATTTCAAAAAAAAAATTGTCATGCACCTATTGCACACAAATTTAGGTGCAAAATTTCTCCCCTGTTTCAAAAAAAATTTGCCATGCACCTATTGCATACAAATTTAGGTGCAAAATTTCTCCCC
Source organism: Tamarix austromongolica (assembly GCA_039764185.1). Classification (NCBI taxonomy): domain Eukaryota; kingdom Viridiplantae; phylum Streptophyta; class Magnoliopsida; order Caryophyllales; family Tamaricaceae; genus Tamarix; species Tamarix austromongolica. The sequence goes on from CM077817.1 coordinate 33,346,222, forward strand.
AAAGCCTGTTTAATATTACAATAAATCCATAAAAACTAAATACAACTAGAGATGTAGATACATCATACATCAATACACAAACAAAATGGATTCAAAGCTCCATAATAATCATCACAGCCACATCCATTGCCATTGACCATTGAGTGATATGATAAAAATAACCTGCATCAAATTTAAAGTATAAAAATAATATTAGCATAGCTTGGAAGTTATGATATAATAAAAATTACCATGATAAATATAACAATAATAATAAATCACAAATTTAATTATTGTTCATATTAAATTGATAACAATCAATGTGTGGCTAGAGGGATTACATTGGGTTGGGAGTAAATTTAAATAGATTCACAGATAAATTACAGAAATCTAGGACCATGGTTCCCACACTGTCGATTTATAGCAAATAATATTTAATTATTTTGTTTTCCATTAAAAATTTAGGAAAATAGTTTTCCACATAAAGCTGAGAAATTGTTTTCATTTGTACATATTATAAAAATTATTTTGTAAGTATGAAATTACTTTGTTTTAGATTGGGAATTAGAAAACTAAAATATAAATTTAAATATGTTATTTTGAAGATTATTTTACATCTGTAATAGATTATTTTACAACCAGTCTAGTGATTGTTAATCTCCATCTGTAATAGATCCACATCATCCATCTCTGACTAGAATAGCTTGATTTAGTCACTTATGGGTATAGAATTAGATAAAGAAAGAGCAGAGTCCAAAATTGGAGAATTCCATGAAAAATTAATGGAAGAAGAAGAGATGTAGAGAGGAACTGAGAAGGGAAGCAAAGCAACAGGGATGAACTGGAAAAGTGACTAAAAGATATAAAACAAAATAAGTACTACAAAAATCAGGCGTTGCACTATCGGACATCAAAACTAGCAAATATGTTGCAAATCATTGGTTCATCCTATTCATACAGATATCTACAAGAAAGGATGAAATATTTAGCCCAAAGCAGCCTTGACACTCAAATAAAACCTGAGACGATGACCAAGTGATTACACCTCAATCTCCATTTTTTCAACCACTAAACAAGCAATCTATCCATTCATTACCTGATTCTTTATATATCACAGTTACATAATTTTGCATTCACTAATTCTGTAGATTTTTCATGAAGTGGAAGCTCTACAGCTTCTCTTTTGCTCTTGCCAGTAGTCACCACTCTTGATAAGACTTTAAGTAGTTTCCATTACCAATACCATTCAGCAAAGCCCTAATAAGACATGGGATTCTATTCTGAATATCATATTACATGGCTAATAAGTCCTCAAATTTCTTTCAAGTATAAATATCATGCATATCATAGGAAAAAGTAAAGAACAAACCCTGAACTGAAACTCATGTTTTTGAAACAATTCCAGCCACTTTTAAAGGAAAATAAAGGCCATCGATTGAGTTTGAATGAGATCATGGAGCATAATAGGATAAATTTAATGCAATGAGGTACATCAAAGCAGATCCATGGACAACAATGCATGGCCATGCCAACATCAAGTAGATATCAGCTAACACCTATAGGTTGTATGCTAAGCCTAAGTAAAACAGAAAGATTGCTCAAGTAATTAATTGACAACTGCTGCAACTACAAATAGCATTGGGAACAATTTAACGCAAACTAAATACTTAATAGATAGGAAAGGATATAAAATTTGTTCAAATAGTCTGTATGGATTCAGCAAGCGGAATAAAATTAACGTAACATGTGGGAGGGAGAAATGAACAGGGAGCAATGCTACCTGTATTACTATTTCTAGAGAATCTTAATAATCTAAATAAAATTTGAAAACCATAAAATGAGGCTGGGAATGGAAAGGCAATGGGCTGAGAAAACTTGGAGCACAATGAGAATCATAATAGAACAATGTTACATGAATGAGCTAGTTTTAGAAAACATACCATGATACCAAAATAAATCATAATGAGACTTCGGTAGCCAACAAAAAAAGACACGATCCACAATCTGCAAAAACAAATTATTAAAATTATAGTCATCATAGAGGCAAGTACCTTTTATTAGAAGTTAGAACATTACCAACCAAATTATGGCAAATCAATTTCCTGCATAGCTTCATATTCTTGTGTGTGTGTGCGCCTATTTTTTTATTTTATTTTTACAAAAAAGGGAGCAAATAAAAAAATTAGTAGCTGCACTTAAATTGAAAACATAGATTAAGTAACTAAATTTAAATAATAGTAAAATAATTACCTTTTTCTTAGGCAAGTCATTATTACAAACCCAATCACCAGTGCAAAGTAAAACTTCAACAGTCTTGGGATCTAAAGAGACCCGATATGGATCAATTACCCTCCCACCGGCACTAAAAGTAGCCTCCGAAGCAACTGATGTGATAGGAATTGATAAAATATCACGTGCTACTTGTGATAATACAGGAAACTTCAAGGTATTTCCCTTCCACCAGTCGAGTGCAGAAAAAGGAGAACCTAAGCCATCTTTACACATATACACACCCTCCTCTAGGTATATATCCAACTCTGATTTGCTCGAGTGTTGGGTGCTAGCACTCATAACAAACTTTTCAAACCTTGATTTCCTAGATAATAATCCTTTTTCAATCACATTACTAGGCCCAACCTCATTCATGTCCTTCTCCAATGCATTCTCAACACTACTCACATAATGTCCAGCATAACAATCAAAAATCTCCCTCAATGTTTATTTTTTACCTCTCTAATATTTTTCTCAACCTCAAATTATTTGTAAATGATAGGAAATGTATAATCAATCAACATCATTTTGTACCGAGGATCTAAAATAGAAGCAAGAGACATCAACATATTACATTCACCCCAATACTTATCAAACTTTTCTTTCATTTTCATGGCCATTACTTGCATAAAAATGTCATTATCATTTACCTTCTCATCTAATGCCTCTTTTATCACCCAAATCTCCGAAAGATACAAGTTTGATGTTGGATATTCACTTCCTGAAATAACTTTTGTAATCTCATTAAAAATAGCAAGAAATCCACACACACCCTTCCATTCATCATGATCCAGTAACCATTGGTATCTCATATCTTGTTCAGCATATCTAGAAAATACATCTTTAAACTCTAAAGCTGTGGACAACATTGCATAAGCCGTATTCCATCTTGTTTTAACATCTAACACTAATTTTTTTTTGTCAAACCCACTTGCTTAGCAATCTCACTAAATAACTTTAAACGTGCTTCAGAATCTGCCAAATACATCACACTTTCTCTCACATTTGTAGTAATATGTTCAATACATTCAAGCCCATCTTGAACCAACAAATTTATTATATGGGCACAACATCTCATATGAAATATTTTTCCATCAAAACAAAGCTTATTCTTAGAAGCAAAGCTATCTCTTGCTATCTTAAAAACCCTATCATTACCAGTTGCATTATCAACGGTAAGACTACAGACTTTATCCTCAATTCCCCAATCCATAAAACATTTGTATAAGGCATTGAAAATTATTAGACCAGTATAAGGAAGGGCCAAGTGGAAAAAATTCAGGATATATTTACGTAAGACCCAATCATCACAAATAAAATGTCCGGTCACAACCATATAATGGATTTTTTGAGCATCCGACTTCCACAAATCAGTGGTGATACTAATCTTCTGCGTCTTATCCAACACATTCTTAATTTTTTTCTTGTAATGATCATAAACAGAAAAACAATCTTGTTTGACCATAGCACGAGACACTTTTTTGTAATGAAGAGTCAGGGTTTTTAAGTATTCATTGAACATTTCATGTTCAACCATATTAAATGGGTGCTCGTGGACTAGAACGGCTTTAGCCCAAGCCTCTCTTGATTTTGCATAGTCAAATCAAAAGCAGGTAGCAGAACTTACCCCCATTGATTTTGTTAAAGACAACTCTTGCTAACCTTTTGGCTTGCGGAGTGCATAGGTAGACAAGTGTCTTCTCAAATGGGAGGTAGTACCGCCAACGATGATGGAAAGCTTGTCATGACAATGATTACATTGTGCCTTCTTCGTTCCATCTTTTAATACAACCTCTTTAAATTCTTCCCATACAAGTGAAGTTTTCTTTTGAGCCTTTTTCTTTATTGCACAATGCTCATCATCTTCGTCAAATCCACTACAAGCTTCAACACCTTGCTCCCCATCCTCATTACAAGCCTCTTCTTCTCGAACTTCGACCATATCGTTATTGTCTTCTTCCATAACTGGACTTGTAGCAGAAGATTGTGAATGTGTTGAGTTTGATCCTTGTTTAGAAGAAGAAAATTCTGAATATATTAATTTTGACATAGTCAGAAGTTATATATGGTAATTGAAAAAGAAAATAAAGAAATTTGGGTGTAGGAGTAATAGCAACGCTTATAACACTAATAATTTAATAAACAATCTAATTGTGTAAGTTATACATACAATTTAAGCAATTTGATCCTAAATTTGAATAAGACGAGGAAAAAAAACTAGAAGAAATTACAAGGCTTAATTTTTTATTTTATTATACACGAGAACAAAACAAATAATAGAATAAAAAAATAAGAAGTACCTATAAAGAAAAGTTCAAACTTCTCAATGCCTTTTTATTAAAAGAAATAAGAAGATAAACACATGACATAGAATAACAATTATAAATAAAAATATCAAAAAACTAATAGCATAATAAAATATTCTTAAAAAAAATAAAAAGTACCTACAAAGAAAAGTTCACACTTCTAACTTTTTTTGTTAAAACAAATATAAATCAATTATAAATAAAAGAACAAATATCTATAAAACAAAGTATAATAAAAAGATAATTCTTTATTAAAACATGATATAAAAGAACAATTATAAATAAAAATACCATAAAACTAATATTGTTCTCTTATATAAATAAAAAAATTAGAAGCATCTATCAAACAAAGTTCTTTATTAAAACAAAAATAATAATAAAACATGATATAAAAAAATAATTATAAATAAATATACCAAAAAACTAAAAGTATAATAAAATAATTCAAAAAATAAGGCGTTGCTAATACTACCTATTGACCAATTTTTTTTGTTGACTTTAATTCTTCAACCATCAATGTCTGTTAACTTCTTCAACCTAAGACCAAATCAAAAAAATATTATTCAGATAAGCTTTAATAAGTAATTTAAGCATTAAATGTTGATTATATATTTAATAAATACGTAGGTCATAATTGAAAAATATAATATATACTTTTACATCTAGTTTGATTTCACTATGCAGCCAATATTATTATTATTATTATTAGCCGTAGTGTGACGTAATTTTTTAACTCAAGCTGTACTAAATTATCCCTAGTTTGATTGAATTCTATATTTTTCATGCCCATATTTTTGGGTATTAGTGATACTAAACATTTAAATTCACAACAGAAATATTTTTGGTAAGGACATGAACGAAAGTATGCAATTGTCTCAAAACCGAAACAATCATGAGCCTCTTTGTGTATATATATATAGGCACAGTAACTACAATACCACACAATCATACTTGTGCGCATATTTATACAAATATAAACTTTTGATGTGCATTTATCTATAATTACATGCATGTATACAGAATTATTTGCTATTTGATAAGCTACCCAAAAAGATAGAGGACAAAACAACCATGATACAAAGAGGTCAAGTTTTTACCTCCTCTCCTAACCACCCCGTGCAAAGACAACAAAATGGCTGCCCTATGCTCCACTATGTGATTCATCCATCTTTTCATTGATATTATCAGTTCATTTTTCTTCAATCGGTAGTCTTTTAGTTAACTTTATCTAAGCTTATGTATGTTATGAATAGCACCAATTTTAATAGGCAGAGATAGACGTAAAGGAGAGTTACATTAACCAGCAATGGAACACTTCTTTGGTGTTTCCAAATGGGAGAACACAATAATACAAGGAGATTATTTGTTTTGAACATTTAGGGAAAAAATAGAAATTATCTCGAGTTTCCTTTGTTAAGTTAGCACATTGTTTTTGTTTTCTAATATAAATATATCAGAATATATAAAATGAACATGTTTTTAGATTTTTCAGAAAACTAGAGTCTGTTTAGAGAAAACACATAAAAATATAAAAGCTTTTGCAGATGGTTATTGATTGAAATTGGCTATTTGTGTATATCAGGAAAGTGAACTTACCGAACTACACATAAAAATTGGAAAAATGTTATCAAAAAACTGTGTATATGACCAAAAAGCCTTGCAAACTAAGCCTAAGACACACTAGAGAGTCAAGAGACATAGAAACTTATAAGAGGACAAAAAGTCCTATTCATAATAATAGCAATCATAAAATATACCGGACCAAGACCTTCTACTATTTAGTCACAGTTCATATTTCCTCTTAAAAAATTACACATAGAGATGTATACATGATATGTACTGCTGCACATCTCATCTCCACTGAACCCCTCCTTGAACCAAAAAGTAAAAGAAAGGAAATCTTGCGTCTGTTTCAGACTAGTAAACAACTCTTTGACGATGGAAAGTTGCAGAACCCCATCAATTAATCACATTATTAACATGTCCAAACCAAGATATCATTACACAATGTAACCAAAAATAGTCATGAATGAAAGAAGGGTTATATTATTGATGGCAGTAAAAGAAAAAGATGCATATGATAATGCCATTGAAATTGCAAGCACTGGAAACATGAACATCCATTTACCTTCTCAAACTCATGTATTTCTGGGGAAGGTGCGACAGAAGAGCCTACAACAAGAGATACTTACTTAGGACATAAAAAAAGACAATAAATTACTATTTTTATGAAGAAAAGAGTGCATCTCTCTCTCTCTCTAAATGATAGAATAAAATAGCAAGCTCATAAAGACAAACATAATTTTGAATTCTCGATATTTTTCACTTCATTATTTTGATACTTTGAACTCTTCACACACATATTATCTACATAATCAAATGTATTTTTTTGATTCTTTTCCATGTCATCAAATAACCCAAATTAGTAACTCAGAAGGAATCTGTATGACAGGGTGCCCAAATCTCCGTGTAACATCCAATGTTTTCTAGAATTAAACATACAGCAAAGGCTCTACAGATTATTGACAATGATCCCTAGGTATGAAGTGAGCTAAGCTAAAGCCACCAAACTTCAAACCTGCTTCATTTGACTTTTACTTCATTTGACAATGATCCCTAGGTATGAAGTGAGCTAAGCTAAGCCACCAAACCACACAAAATCACATAAAATAGGGCTCTTTAAGATCAAATTAGTGAACCCTAACCATTATTTGATAGAAAACAAACATCCTTCTTCCTCTTAGGTTCGAATTTATGGTAAGCTTTCACAAACCCTAAACTATCAATTTTTTAACAAAAAATTGGGATTCTCTCATCTAATTTAAGTGCATACATTGGAAATTTGGAATTGGATCATGTATATGGAATTATTCAAGCAAGCCACACAAATTATTCAGTCACAAAATTAAGCATAAACAACTGGAATACAAGAATAATTGAGGAGAAATATTACCTCACTACAAAATTTAGTCCACACAGAATATGGAAGGTCTTGCGATTCTGTGACTTCAAATCGAACAGACTTGAGACCTAGAACACTTCAAAATCAAATTAATCATCTAACTCGTCAAAGAGTTTTGAAGGAAGAACACTTGTGATTCTTGCGATAATGAAGAAGGAATAACATATACCTGGGGGCAAAACCAAACGAGTGTGAGATTGGTGGCGATTGGTGATTGACTGATTGCTGAGTGTGCGAACTGTGAAGGATGCTCAGGCAGGCTAAGATTCCAGTTCGACTATGTCGACTGTCCAGTGTCGACAGTCGAGACTCGAGCAGAGAGATGGGGTGCGACTTGGGAGCATGGGGGACTGGGAGTCTGGGGCTGTGTTTGGGAATCGTTCGGGGTCGGGTTCAGGCGTTCAGGCAGCAGACAAGGGTCAGGGACTAGGGGTTGCTGAGAGTGTCGACTAGTGTAAGTGTAACTAGGGCTCTTGCCTCCTGTAACTTTTGCACGACATAATGTAAGTGCACGACAGGCGGGACGGGAGAAAAGAAGTGAATTTTTGTGCTTCGACGAAAACGCGGCGTTTTAATGTAAAACGCTGCGTTTTGGTTTCCAACTTAAACGAGCTTTTAACGAGCCGATTTTGAGCCGAACCTTAACGATTACTAAACGAGCCGAGCCGAGCCGAACATACCTATGCTCAAGCTCGGCTCGTTTATTAAACGAGCCAAATACAAGCCTTAATTTAAGCTCATTTAACTAAATGATCAAGCTCGAACGAGCTTTTAACGAGCCAAACCAGAGCCGAGCTCGAACTGGCTCAGATCATTTATAGCCCTAGGAATGGATAATATAGGGTAGATATAGGGCCACTATGTTTATCATAATAACCAAGAAGCACATGGGTGCGGCAACAACCCAATATAAGATATAAATAAAACACATTGACTCCAACTTATGCAATTTTCTACTTTAGATATTAATATCTTATTAGCTCATTAATCCACACTTAGCACATAATAATGCATTACTTCATTTGATTAATTTCATGGAACTTTACTATATACTACCAGTGTCTTAATACATGGAAAGGTATTTATCATCTTATTACAAGGATCTAAATTTATCATGAATTAATTCCATTGCTTATATTTACTAGAAACCACTATAATTTGCGATTAAGTCATAAGTTCGTCTATGCGAATCACCAATGCAACAAATTTAACACATTATCCTAATATGTTATTATAAACATCATACCAAAAATTAGAGCTTAAATATAATGTTTCACAAATAAAATATTGATTATACTCCTAGGGTTTCTAAGTCCATTTTAAGCCATTTTTGCATAATATTAATACCTATATTAACCATAATTAATCAAAACAATACATATGGCACACTTATTATATTTTAAATCTAAACACACTTGAACAACCCCAAATTATGATAATTATCCCAAAATGATCATAATACCCCTATGTTAACTAAACACCTCAAAAACAATTATTATCATCTCAATCCACAACCAACGATGCCTTAACATAGTATATAACACATTTTTAAGTAAAAATCTCAAGAATATAACATCTTACTTATTTCCATTTAGAACTAATAAATTGACCCAAGTTCCCTTAAGGCCTAAAATCACCCAAGCTCATAAAAAGTTCACATGTTCTAACATTACCAACACCTCCTACCTCAACATATTTTTTACAACAACAATAATTAATCATATATAAAAATACTCCTCCATAATTTATTAAAATAAATTCCACCATCATGCTTTCAATTTAATGTCAAGGCCTACCAAGGCCAAACATATAACAATATCACATAAAATCATAAGTATATATAGAATCGTCTGTTTACCAAGTAATACATAAACACATATAAATTAAAATGAAACCTAAAAATAATTTCTAAAATGACATGCTAACATGGAATTTACAATTAAAAAATACATAAAATTCAAATGCCATAATCTAAAGACGTGTACTCTTACTACACACACACAAAAAAAATATAATCTCTAAGCAAGCAAATTAAATAACCTAATATGCACCTTTCTCTAAGGCCATATAATAATCTAAAAGAAAATAAGAGGTTCGCAGAAGAAAAGGTTAATAATAAAGCTTAAAGGAAAATAATTAAAGAGAACTAATGTAAAAATTAAGTGCGGTTGAGGATGGCTTAGCTGTGTGAGGCTTAAGTGCCTCTTGGAATTACTTTTGTGACCTACTCACTTTGTAATGGGGCACTAGCATGAGTCTTGAATACTGCAAAGGGGCACTAAAGTGACGTATTCATGTTATGGTGGTGAAGGTTGTGTGTGGTGGTCATATTAGGTGGTGTTAGTGGTGTGACTAGTGGTGGTTGCATAAGATGTTGGTAAAGATGATGGTGTGGTTGGGTGGATCATGTATATAAATAGCGATGATGTTATAACTCCCCAGCTATACTAGGGCTACAGGTTACTAGGATCACTTTTAGAATTTATGACTAGTCTCATATATCAACACGAGTCCTTTTAAGCACATTTTTTTCATCAACTCATATACATCCCGGATAACTTCCCTAGAGGTCACCCATCCTTAGATTACTCTAAGTCAAGCACGTTTAACTGTGAAGTTCATTAATAATAGGTTTTCCAAAAAGAAGGTATACCTTGTTGTTATTTTTTACCTTTTATTATCCACCACTAATTTGACAGTGTTACATACACCCTTACTTATGAACACAATATCCTCATTGTGCCTTGACCATTAACTGTTTCATTAAAATCTATCCCAATAATCATCCCACTAAGCGACTACTTGTCTCCTCTAAGTTTGGCTCTCAGGCTTGGTTTCACTCTAATACAATTTGTAACACTATGACATCACTAGGGTTATAAATAGTTACTATAGAGTACTTTCATAATTGATAATTAGTCCTGCAGATTAACACACATCCTTTTGAGTGTGTATTTTGTCAACTCATATGAATTCTAGAAATATTTTCAAGAAGTTATCCATTCATAAATTATTCTAAGTCAAGCATATCTAATTGTAGAGTTCTCTAATGGCAGGTTTCCTAAAAAGAAGTTATACCATGTTAATATAGGTAATCTTATCAATGCGAAGACCTAAATAATATATCTTTAGAGAAAACAATCTATCTATAAGTTGGTTCTATTAGGCCTATAATATCCACCACTAATTTGGAGGTATTATCAATGTTATGTAGGAATGTTATAGAAGAAGAAGAGAAAATGGTGACGTTCTAATGGAAACAATATCAAACTAAGGGAAAACGATTAGAGAATAGAGATGAAAGAACTTTAGAGAAAAGGAGTGAAGGGTTCTAATTTAGGTTTAAAATAAATGGCATAAAGGTACATGAAGAAATGATATATGGTGCTTAGTTACGTGCATTTGATATTGCATGAGATTGGCTTGGTATGACCAAGTAAGGCAATGATAGAAGAAAAGAAATTAGAGGCATGGGGAAGGGTAAGGCTGAGTCAAATTTTAAAATGATTTTTTTGACATTCCACCCGAGAAAAAAAAATAAGGAGAGCTCGCATAAGGGGTGAGGTATAAGGAAAAGAAAAGGGGGAATGAAAGGCGTAAAGGTTTAGTAGATAATTATAGTTTAAGGATTAAGGATGGAATTAGAAGACTAGTTACCTAGAAATTAAGGTAGGGGAATTTAGAGTATTACATCATTATCCCCTTAAAAGAGACTTCATTCCCGAATTCATCAAGTCAGAGTTTGGAAAGAAGAGATATACAATGTGTGGAAGAAGATGTTCACTATGGTTAAACCTATAGAAGTTGATACAAAATATTGTGTAATACCCCCTTAAAAGAGAGAGAGACTCAAAAATTAAAGAACCTATGCTAAAGAGATTGAGTTGTGTCTCATAAATGTCATTCTCTATCTACTAAGTTGCATCTCCTACTCCATGACAACTCCAAAGAATCTTCATGAGTGAAATTAAACTCCTAAAGGTTCTTTGCACTTTGGTGTCAGTGAATCCTCGAGCTCAACATTATCTAGTCTAATCATACAGGATGGATTTGCAATTTACTTCCTCAAGCATGAGATGTGGAAGATATTGTGAACTTGAGCCAACTCCAATGGAATTGCTAAGAGGTAAGTATCCTTACCAACTTTGTTGAGTATCTCATATGATCTAATAAAATGGAGACTGAGCTTACCATTATTACTAAACATATGTACCCCTTAATCAGTATGACAATTATTTTAAAACCAAACTAGATCGAATAACCAATGAGGTCACCAACCAGATTTCATATAGTATGGCTTAGGTGCTAAAAATCGATTAGACCGATGAAAACTAGTGAACCGGTCAAAAAAGATCGGTTAAACTAGTTAAAAATCTAGTTGGGATTAGGTTAGATGCATATGTAGTTTAATGTTTCATATATTTTATATTTTTGACCTAATATGTACCACTAATCCAATCAACCCAAACTACTAGTTTGACCACTAAACTAGTGAAGTAGTTATGATATTGGTATGATGACTGGTCTGAATTTTAAAACTATGGGTGAGACCCTCAACAAAACTTTATCCCGCACCTCAAAATCATCACCGCATTTTCCCTGATCAACATGACTCTTTTGATGACTCAAAGTTGTCCTCATCTTATTCTGAATCAAACATATTTACTATTTTATCTCCTCAATCAATTCGAGCCTTAAGATAACATATTCACTAATGTTGCACCAACATCACAATCTACAACATGTTTGTTGCAGAATGCCATACCTATGTTGGCGTGGTAGTTGTTATTGTATGAAAACTCCATAAAATGAATTGTATCCTCTCATGTTTCAAAAAAAAATCTAAAGTACAAGCTCTTAAGATATCTTTAAAGGTACGATCTAGGTTTTTCTCTTAGTTTACTAGTTTATAGTTAGGTGTAAGGCAATACTCATCTTCAAATGCATGCCCATAACCTCTTGTAACTTCCCCCAAAAGTGTGAAAGGAGCTTAGAATCGCAATCAGAGACTATATTGGAAGGTGTACCATACTAACTCACCACTAACATCATATATGCACTAGCTAATTGTCCTATACTCTAGGTCAACTTCATCGGGACAAAAATACCAACTTAGTCAACCGGTTGACAATGACCTAAATCATGTTGTATCCATTGTGAGTCCTTGGTAATCCACACACAAAATTCATGGAGATATAATCCCTTTTCCACCCTATTACATCTAATGGCGGAATTAACCCTATACATCTATGATGCTCAATCTTGATTGTATAATAGGTCAAATATCTCGATATAAACTCGATGACCTCTTGATTCATGTGAGGCACCTTGTAGATTCTCTTAAGGTCCTTATACAACCTATCCCTTCTACGATGGATAATATGGAGTATAACAACCTTCCTCTAAAATCTAGTGTTTTAGATCAACTCAACTTTGTGACATACCAATGACTCCTGTAGTAGATGATACCATCTTCATGAATCTGAAATCCCTTAATTATACCCTTTTGTATCTTTTATTTTGCCTACTCAAGCTTGAAATCCCAGGTTTTCTTACTCTAATTTCATCAACTATAATCTGTGTAATGGTCAATGCACTCATCTAGACCTCCAACTCACCATGATAGACCATCTCAATCCCCATTTCACCAATCACCTCTAATAAATGACAAAGTTAAAAGAGTGAGACATCTTCCTACTCAAGGAATTTGCAACAACATTGGCCTTACTCTCATGGTAGTTCAATTTAATAACATAATCCTTTACCAACTTTAAGTGTCAACTTTGTCTCATATTAAACTCATTCTAAGTAAATATACATTTGAGCCTCTTGTGGTTGGTGAAGAATCTCTAATGTATCCTATATAGATAGTGTTTCTAAATATTTAATGGAAAGATGACTACAATCAACTCTAAGTCACGTGTCAAGCATTTATGCTCATGTTGCTTTAGTTGATGAGAAGCATGAGCTAACACCTTACCATGTTACATTAGTACATAACCCAATCTATGATTTGATGTGTCAATGTAAATCTCAAACTTGTTTGAACCTAATGAGTCAAGATTAATGATATAGTCAAAAACTACTTCAAATCCTAAAATACGCCCATGCAGGTATCTTCCCACTTAAATCTGGTGGTATTCTTCAAAAGGCTTGTCAAGGAATAAGTTACCTTTGAGAAGTCTTGAATAAAGAATCTGTAGCATCTTGCCACCCTAAGAAACTATAAACCTTGAATATGCTAGTCAACACTCTCCACTTTGTAACCACCAAAATCTTTGCCAACAAAATGACCGAAAAATGCTGCCTCTTATAGCCAAAAAATCCTTATCATAAGATCCATAAATATGGTAGGAATTTTAGTGAGCCCAATTAGCATAACCATGAACTTATAATGCCTGCACCATATCTTGAAGTTTGTCTTCATAATTTTTACCATTGCAATGCATAGTTATTGATACTTTGATCTCAAGTTGATCTTCAAAAGACTTAGCTCCCCAAAGTAGATCAAATAAGTTATTTATTTTTAGCAATGGATACTGGTTCTTCATTATCAATTGGTTCATACTCTAATAATCAATGGAAAGATGAAGACTCATTTCCTTCTTCTTTATAAAAATAATTGGTGTTTTTCGTGAAGACACACACATATGAATATATTTGAGAGCCATTAGCTCATCTAGTTGTGACTTTAAATACTACAATCTCTGTTGGTACCATCAAACAAGCTGGTCTTGAGATAGTTTCATCTCCCATTATTAGTTCAACAGTGAAGCCTGCTTCACACACTGGTGGCATCTTTAGTATCTCGTTTAGAAAAAAAAATGTTAGGGTAACCTATTTGCATGAGTAAAGTATACGTGCATATATAAAATTTGTCATAAGTTTAGGCTTGCATCTATGATAGGAAATCCTAAAACTCTAAGGTCCATACAACACTATTTTATTTTGTACATATTTATTAACCACTGGGCATCTCCATACCATATCAATCCTTAGGTTTACATAAAAATCTCACAAATCCATCTTGATCAAGTCCAAAAGGAAGTTTGCCTTACCTATCTTTAAGACCATATCTAAGTAAAGTCTAGTATAATCTAATATACGCCTATAAAATAAAGAAACATATATAAACACATGAGTAAATGGAGATAAACCAACTCTAGAAACACATGCACTAATAATAAATGAAAGCAAAACACCTTAATCAAATAATGTGTGTACTAGTAACTAAATAATGAAAAATGTACTAGTGACCACATCCAATTGTCGATCAGCCTCTGCCTAGTAAATGACATTCAAGCACCTGTCTGATTATCCTCAGTATACTCCATAATATCCTCTTGAACCTTGGATCTATCCTCCTCTACCCTTAGGAAATGGGTTAGGCCCATATAGTATCCCTTTAGTCTCCTAAGTTTCTACATTATCTGGAATAAGTGCCCTTTGTTGTTGTTGTTGTGGTTGAAATTATGTTTTTGGCAAGCATGTTATCCAAGTATTAGCGATGCCCATGATTAGTATTAACTTTTTTGTTGTCGTGGAAACTTGAAGGATCAGTGACCCCACTTATTACAAACTCAGCACTAAAAAAGTGCACCATAGCGATCTAGCGCTGGATGATCTAAGCCATAATGATGGTAAAGGAAACACATTGTCTAGACTAACCACTTGTCTAACCTCTAGGTTTAAAACTTAGAGACCCAACACTTTTGATATTCAACCCACCCCTTAAATCTCGTTGTCTCAGGCTTCCTCTTGCTCAAAATGTAAGTATACTCCTAAACAAAAGTGGTGGAAACACATGTTTGCTTATATAAAGTGACTAAATCATGAAAAACCATTATAGCCATCATCCTACAAAAACTTAAGTAAAGCCTCTACTCAAACTAATAGATCTTTGTAGATTACCTAGTGGTTATACTCTAAGAAAAAATCAATAACTCCATAAAGCTATCGTAGTACTTCCACATCATCAGACTCTCTTGAGTTAGCTACATGAACTCTGGAAGCTTATCTCTCTTAAGGCTCTTAGGATAGAATTATAAGAAAAGTGCCATCTTGAATTCCTTCTAAGACATTGGAGGTCCTTCTTGAGTATTTAAAATCCTAAAAACTAGGTATTCGCTAGTTTCCATAGGAAATACGTAGATATTCTCTCCCTTCTTACCCTTGAGCAATCCACTACCTTAAAAGTTTGATTAAAATTATGAAGCCATCCCTCCAAACAATAGAATCTTCCTCTCAACATAACTTGGTGGGTGATTATCAAAAACCCTTTAAAGTTATTCCTCTCTGATACCCTCCTATTAGTGATATAGAAGTAGTGGTGGTGATTGAAACTAATGTGGTAGCGTGAATACTTAATGCATTCCATGAAGGCCTTGAACATCTCCTCCAATCAACCAACACATATATTCATTACTGCGATAAACTAACTAGAAAATTAGAAACATTTTAAGATAACTAATTCTATATTATCATTATGTAACCATATAAGCATATTCAATGGACACCTAGGCTACCCATTCTTGATTACTCACAAGTTAGTTTAGGTTTTTGAATAATCAGTTTTATAAAATATGAAATATACTAATAGTAGAACTATTTTTTAAAAAAAAACACAAAATACGATAATAAAAACTAAAGGTTTGATACCAACTTGAGATACCCTAAAATTTACTACATATTTTTTTAAAATTTTTGTGGGAGCTACAAAAATAATTTAATATTACTGCCATACTAAATATGAGTTCAATTTATCATGCCATTCTTATATCTTTTAAAAGGCAAAACATTTTTGACATCAAATAAGATAACAAAATAATAAAAGAGATTTCATAAAGCATAGAAAAGTTTGGAGATAAACTTTGAGTATAAAGATAATCAAAATACAACAAGAGGGAGTCTTATGGAGCATTGGAGCTAAGATTTCATAAGGTATCTAAATAAAAATACTACCTAGCTGATAACTCAAACTATTTTCCTAATGTATACATATAAGTCATTCCTCTATAGGTAGTGAATCAAAGTTGTTAAAATAGTAATAAAAAAACCTATACATCAATAGCTGATTTGTATGCTTGTAAGAATGAGCATCACCCATAAAAAGAATAGTCAATAATTGCATATTGAGTTGGGTAACAATATATATCAATATTTAAAGGCTTGCACAACACTTAATCTTACATGAAGGAAATATTATGTGTGCACACTATTCAAGTTATGATATGACCTAAGAATGCAACAGTATTAAAGTTCATACTTAGATATTCATATAATTACATTTATTTAGATACACTAAGATAGGAAGTTACTAACATATTTACACTCATGTGTAGGGTAAAACACATGTGGGAACTACAAAATTAGATTCCTAGTCCTTAAGAATGCATATATTATATCAACTATTGGAAAGGATAATATAGGTAGATATAGGGCCACTCTATTTATCAAAACAACCAAGAAGTACATGGGTACCACAACAACCTGATAGAAGATATAAATGAAACACCTCAATCCTGACTCATGTGATCTTCCACTTTGAATATTAATATGTTACCATCTCATTAATCCACACTTAGTGCATAACAATGCGTCAATTCATTTACTTAAGGTCATAACACTTTACCGTATACTACCATTGCCATGATACATGGAAAGTGTTTATCATCTTATTACAAGGATATTTATTTATCATGAATTCATTCCAACAATTATATTTAGTAGAAACCACTAGAATTGCACCATAGGTTATGAAATAATGAAGAGGCATAAAAGGGATAATAAGTATAATGGGGAACATTATGCAATTGTAAATACCATAATGCCCTAGTAAAACCCTAATTTGTGATTAACTCATAAGTTCGTCCATAAAAATCATCAATTTACCAAATTTAACACATTATCCCAATATATTATTATAAACATCATATCTAAAAATTATATTTTTACTCCAATGTGTCACACATAAAATTTTAATCACGCTTCTGGGGGTTTTAAGTTCATTTAAGCTATTTTCACATAATATTAGTACCTATATTAATTATAATTAATAAAAACTATACACATGACATACTTATCAATTTTTCAACCTAAATACACTTTCACAACCCCAAGATACCATAAATATCCCCAAATGACTATAATACTCGCATGTCACCTAAAACCTCAAATTTCCTTACTATTATAACTCAATCCACACTTAACCATTTCCTAACATATTATGAAACAAAATTTAAGTAAAAAAATCAAGAATAAAATGGCTTATTTATTTCCTTATACAAATCATAAAATGACCCAAGTGCTCTTAAAGGCTAAAATCACCTAAGCTCATAAAGACTCCTCATGTTCCAACATTATCAACACCTCCTACCTCAACATATTTTCAAAACAATAATAATTTATCATATTTAATACTCCTCCTCCATAATTTATTAAAATAAAGCCCACCATCATGCCTACAATTTAACTTCAAGGCCTAACATATAACAATAGCATTAAAAAAATCATAACTATACTTAGAATCATGTTTTTCCCAAGTAATACATAAATAAATACATTAAAATGAAACCTAAACTTGATTTCTACAACAAAAACTTGCTAACATGTAATTTACAATTCAACAATGCATATCTTTCAAATGCACTAATATTAAGGCATATATCCTTACCACAAAAGAACTACAGTATCTAAGAAAGAAAAATAACCAACCTCTTATGCACCCTCCTCAAAGGCCATATAATCACCTAAGAATTCAAGAATATAAGAGATTAGTATGTGTAAAGGTTATCATGGAAGGATAAGAAATAAGTAAAACTTTGAATAGGATCAATGCAAAAACTAGGTGTGGTTGAGGATATCTTGGTTGCATGAGGATTGAGAATCTCTTAGAGCTACTTATGTGAACTACTCATGTTGTAAAGGGGAATAGTGTGAGTATTGGGTGCCACAAAAGGGTACTGAAATAAGGAATTCATGTTGTTGTGGTGAGGGTTACATTTGGTGGTCATGTTATATGATGTTGGTAGTGTGCTTCATGGTGGTTACGATAGATGTCGGTGAAGATCATGGTGTGGTTGTATGGGTTATGGGTGTCGGTGGTGTTGTTGTGGTGTAGGCAAGTTATATAATAAGAAGAGAAAATTATGAAGTAAAAATTAAAATAATGGCAAACTAGAGGAAGAAGTTGGGAAAACTATAGTAAAGAAACTTCAAAGGAAAGGAAAGAAGGCCTCTAATTTAGGTTTGAAATAAATGACAATGAATGAGAGGAAGGGAGGATGTAGGGTTCTCAGTTATATGCACTTGATGTTGCATGATATTATCTTGGTAAGGCCAAGTGATGCAATGTTAGAAGAAAATGAATTAAAGACATGGAGGAGCATAAGGTAGAGTTAGATTTTAAAATGTTTTACTCAACAACCCACCCAAGAAAAACAAATGGTAAGTATTAGGGGTGATGTGGAAGAAAAAGAAAAGGGGAAAAGAATGGTTTAAGGGTCAGGTGACTAATTACTAGTTGAGGATTAATGATGGGATTAGAAGACTAATTACCTAAAAATTAGGGTGAGAAAATTTTGTGGTATTACCATCGATCCTCTGTCAAGAGGTGTAAGCCTTGGTATTTCTTTATTTAAGGAGAGATGAGTTGGGAATACCTAAGTAGGGCCATATTAACTCGAGTGTGTGTGAAGAGACGCCCTTTTCATTAGAACTTTTCTATCTAAATAAGGTTAGATTGATCTCCAACATTTTTATGCAACTGTTTGTTGACCTTACTATTATTACTAGTTACTAATAATTTTGGTAAGTGCATCTACTTACTATGCTTTATTGGGATAATTACCACACACAAAATGTGATGAATATAAGGATTAGCTAAAGTTCATTCCCTAAAATCTGGTTAGCAGCATTAGGAAACCTTCAGTTTACCCCCAAAGCTACTACCAACAAGGTTCCCACAACAACTACTAAGGTACCTAAATGAAAAGTAAATATTCAAACCTATATTCCTTTGGTCAATGTGCTCTATGTTTTTTTGCTAGTTGTGGCTTAAGGTATTATTGACGTTGGTCCAAATAATAAGAAAACAAGACCAAGTAAGGTGAATAGCATTGATTCCCATCACATTCATTTTATTAGACCTATTGTTATCGAACCCCCAGTTGTTACCCCCAATCAAGCTTAGGGATAAGCTTATTTATGCCCTCACTAGTCTATTTGGTTAGAAGGTTCCACACATATAATATGACAAATTAATGTCTTTTAATATTCCCACCTATATTTTTGAGCTTATGTCTTAGACTGGCTCATGTAAAACAATAAATTGCACCTGTAATCACATCATGACACTTGATTCCCCCTCTATTCACATTATTCCTTAACCTACAAAGCTTTATTTCTCTTTCCAATCATCCTTTCAACTACAAGGTCCCAAGGTACCACCCAAAGTGGTGCAAAAATTGCCTAAAAGGGAGGCTAATTTGGATGAGTTAGTGACTTGAGACAAGATAGATGATATGTCTAAGTCTTTGTTGAAGGTAACCTAAAAAAGATAGAAGGAATGTCTAACCCCTTTACCAAATGCTTCCAACTTGTAGGCACCAAGTGTGGTGGTTAGGGGTGGAGAAAGCGTAAATAAAGACATGGAATTAACATTACATGCTAGTTCATTTGATATGCCCACAGTGGACCTAGAAGTAACTAAAGATGTAATTATTGTTCCTAAAGTGAGTCAGTAAGAATCAAGAAGGGATAAGTGTAGAACAACTATCCTGCCAAAAGTTAGAGGTTGAGCAGGTAATAACTCTAGTAGCCTAAAGCTTGTGGCATATGATATAGAAGGACAAGACGAGGGAGTGGTAAAGAGAGATACCTTCCCTCAAAGGAAGGTATCTACTAAAGATGAAGGGAAAACCCTAACATTACCCAATGACTTATTTTTTATTCTATTATCATCCAAATGATATTAACGTTGAGTTGGTTGAGACAATGATGTTGACTTGAGACAAGGATATAGTTGAGGGCTTGGAAACAACTAACCTTTTGAGGGTTGATTTGAACATCAAGTTTTACTTTTTTTATATATTTTTTCATTTACCTTACATGATGAGAATATGAGATCATAAATATTAACAATGACTTGGTTGATATTTGTAGCAACTAGTAATGTGAAATAATGTTTTTAGTCGATTCTATGGAACTTAAAGGGGTTTCACTAACTTGAAAAAGAATATGAGGCTCTGGAAGTATGGATACAAACATTAAGGGTAAAGAGGGAGTCCCTGTAGACAATAGTGGTCAGCTTATAGGTTTAGATGGGTTATTTGAAATCTACTTTAGCTGAGATCGCCATTATAAGGTCCTAGATTGCCAGCTTGGATGATCACCTAAGAAAATAGAAAAGGTGGATTGATTAGCTTTCCAAATTGAAAAGAAAGTGGATGGCTATTGATAAGAAGATTTACTAGCTTTTCGAGGAAACTATGACCTTCAAGAATGAGGTGAAAATTGAATTAATATGCAAATAACAAGATACTAGGGTACAACACCTAGTTTGATGAAGTCAATAAAGACTTGGTAATGCAATTATCTAAGACCAATTGGATGTGTTTCAAAGCTTATAATGCTCATAATATGGATATTGTGGAGATAAACCATTTGAAATGGAAGTTGGTTGAGGCCAATCAAAAAAATGAGTCAGTGTAGTGGAGCATGGTTTCCCAAGTTGAGATGGTTGTGGTTGGCACCAATATAAATCATGGTTAAGAGACAATAGACAACTACTTGAAGAGTGAGGACTTTGAAAAAAGGAACAACTCTAGTCTTGGCTTTATGTTTGCAATGCTTTGGTAGTATATGCCCAATTTAAGGATCTGATCAATCAAGACTAACTTTGTCAACCAGATGGAAAACTTTTCACTAACCAAGATTTATTTATTCTGAATCCTACTATCATGCCATTTCTTAGTCTTATTTTTACATAGTCTGGCATTGTATATCTTAGTTGTTTTTTTTTAATTAGTAAGTTATAGCTTTCTTGCCTTCCTATTATGGCATAATTAATGTTAATTATCTTAATAGTTCAATAGGAACTATGTTAAAGCTCAACTAGAAGGTGACAAGCTTTTTTATACACCATCCTGTAGGGCAACATTCTCAGATGTGTTTTAAATGTCATCATATAAGCCCATAACACATAATCAAGCCAAATAGATCAATCATTCCTTTGAGGGTTCACCACCCTTTCTCAAATTCTCTTGATCTCTCAATTGGAAAGTTCAGTTTGTCAACATGTGTTGAGGATGGTAGGTAGTAGAAACCCTATGGTGGAATTAAAGCTTAATTATTAGGGTAGAAATGGGTTCCACTATCACTAATGATAGTCCTAGAGGTACCCAACCTTACGAAAATGTTCATATGCAAAAATTGGGTAGCCACCCTAACGTCATTAATTGGTTAGGCAATGGCCTTTATACTCATTACCAAAATATACTCATTACTACAAGAAGATGGGAAGGGTCCCATGAAGTCTATTCCTTAGAAGTCAAAGATCTCAACTTCCATAAAGCCCATTTGAGGTAGTTCATTCCTTTAGGAAAGGTTTGACTTTTGGAACCTATCACACCCTTTCACATATTACATTGCACCCTTAAATATTATAGGCTAATACAAGCTACTTTATCATATCTTTTTAGTTTTGTGGTGCCTCCTAAGTATCCCCCATATGGTGATGCATGAAAAAAAAAGTATGTCTCCAATTTCCTCACCTCTTACACATTTTCTTACTAGACCATCAATGTAGTGGTGGTAAAGGTAGGGCTCATCCAAGTAATAGTATTTGGATTCATGGTAAAAAACCCTTTCAATTTTCGTCTACTAAATTCTAATGACACTACTCTACAAGCAAAATAATTCATTGAGTCGGTATAATAGGATGATTTTCCCTACTACAAGGCTAGGAGTTGCTCATTAAAGAACCATTCTTCAATATGTAATTGGCCAATGTTCACCGAATAGCCTTCTAATTTGGATAGGTGGTTTAACACTTGAGTATCCTTCCTTTTATTATCCATAATTTTGACATCAAATTCCTATAGTAATAAAAATCTAAATTATTAATCTAGGATTAACATCTTTTGTGGATAAGAGGAACCTAATGGCAATGTATTTTGTTCATACTATCATCCTTATCCATAAAAGATAATACCTGAATTTGTCACAACAAAATATGACCACCATAAATTCCTTTTTAGTGGCGGTATGATTCATCTGTGTTTCATTCAAAATTTACTTGCATAGCAGATTTTGTGGAACACTTTATTTTCTCTTAACCCTAACATTGTCCCAACAACATAATCACTGGTGTCACACATTAACTCAAAGGGTATGATCCCTTTTGGGTCAGTGATCATAGGCGCAATGATAAAATTATTTCAAATGCTTCCTTGTAGAGTTCATCAAACACAAACATCATATCCTACTCTGATAATATGAATAGTTTGGTAAATAAATCTTTCATAAATCTCCTATAGAAGAAAACATGCTCTAAGATACTTCTTACACCCTTAATGGAAATAAGGTCAAGCAAGTTCTCTATGGCATCAAATTTTTCCCTATGAACCTCTAATATAGTTAGGGAAATATTACATCCTAATAATATCCCCTCTTACACCATAAAGTGGTGTTTTTTTACAATTAAGTACTTGGTTTATCTCCTCACATGTCCTAAGAACTCTTCCTAAATTTTGTAGACATTCCTTAAAAACATCCCCAAACACTAAGAAGTCATCCATAAATACCTCCATTGTGTCTTCTACCATATCTAAGAATATGGTCATCATACACCTTTTAAAGGTGGTAAGGGCATTACATAACCTAAATGGCATCATTTTAAAAGCAAAGGTTCCATAAGAGCGTGTGAATGTTGTCGTAGGTTGGTCCTTGGGTGCTATGGCTATTTCATTATACCTTGAATACCCATATAGGAAACAAAAAAATTCCATCCTTTCTAGCCTTTCTGGCATTTGGTATATAAATGGGAGTGGGGAGTGGTGTTTCTAGGTAGCCTTGTTCAACTTTTTGTAGTCCATGAATATGCATCTTCTTGTGATAGTGTGGTTGGGAATTAATTCATTTTTATCATTCTAAACTACTATTATACCTCCCTTCTTAGGCACACTTTAAAAAATCCTTACCCATGTGCTATCAAATGTAGGGTAAATCACACTTGTATCCAATCATTTGATGATTTCCTTCATGGTAGGGTTGAGTCTTTGTTGATGCTCTACTAATGAAATCAAAGGGTCTTTTAACAAGATATTGTGTATGAAAATGTTGTGGTTGATCCCTTTTATGTCCGCCATGGTCCACCCTATGGCTCACTTGTATTGATGCAACAGCCTTACCAAATTCTCCTGCTCAAACACATATAAGGTAAAAGAAATTGAGATAGGTAGGGTATCCCCATTTTTTTAAATAAATATATTTTAAATGATCAGGTAAAGGTTTGAGATCAAGCTAAGGTGAGTCTTCTATACATGATTTGTCAGGTTTGACTACCCTACCACTCTGTTATATGGGCTTACAAGGTCAAACATAATGATTTAATATCATGATGTAACATCCTTTTCACCCTATGATGCTTAAGTATAACTTTGAATCAAATGTCCTTTATCAGGCACACTATTGTTATCATTAGGTAAATCTGCACCAAATTCATCAAGAATAACCAAACTCACACTATCTACCTTAGAAGATTCTTCAATATCCTTGTGAGGTAATTTTATAGAATTAAAAACATTAAAAGTTGCTTATTCATAAATTACCCCCATGTTAAGCTCTCCCTTTTTGAGGTTTTTATGTGTTTTACTTATGGATAAGAAGGGTCTACCCAAAATGATGGGAACTTTAGTATTAGCTTCATGATTTAACACTATAAAATATATTAGGAAGATTAACCTTCCCACCTTTACTAGAATATCCTCAATTTTTCCTTCTCAATAGCCATATGATTGATCAACCAATTGTAGTGTAAAAGTTGTAGAGTGTGCCTCTCTAAAACCTAGTTTTTAAAAAACATTTCATAAGCATGAGATTAATACTAGCACATGGGTTATATATTGTAATACCCCAAATTTTAGCTAACCCTATCCCAAAGCAATTAATATCTTAACATAATCCTAATATGGAGAAATTGATATTTTATCCTTACCCTAATTCTTTAATCCTAAATCTAAATCTAAACTTAATCCTAATCTTTATTTTAAGTAATTACTACTTTAACCTAACCCTAACTCCATATGATTACTATTTTAATCTTAACTAAATTCCCTAATCTAAAATTTTAACCTAAGTATAATCCTAACCCTAAAATTCTTTTCTTTTCCTTTTTTCCTTTTCCTTTTTCCTTTTTCTTCTCCTTTTTAGCCTCCTTCTTCTCCCTCTTCTTCCCCTTCTTCATGTGTGATTCTCTTTTATCCTGATCAACTTCCTTCTATCAAGCTTACACCCTAAACTTACATACCCTACCTTTATCATCACCGCCATCAAATCCCTCAACTCATGGGATGCGTTTCATAAAATTCTTTCCCCAAACCTTTCCTTCATCATGCCTCAACCCATGCTTCTCTACCTCACTTCTATTGTTCCTCCCATTTACATAATCCACATCTATATATACCCTCTAATCTCTATCTTTACCTCATTTATTACTTTACCTAACTCCTTCCCTTACTCCCCCTCTCTTTCCCTTTCATCTTTGTGCCTCGTTCCACCGTTGTCCGCTAATTTTATCCTACAAAACTTTGTGTAACATATATAAGCCCACACAACTCTACCCTTGGTAACATCAACATCTCACACAACTCACCCTTGGTAGCATCAAAATCTCATGCAAACCCTCCTTACCTCTCACAAAGTACACATATATCACCTAACTTAGCTTAGCTGTGTCAACTCTAGATGCCACCACCCTCCTAGAAGTGTCATATACCCATGCCAACACCATTACAGCAGCATCACACTTTGATGTTGCACCACCCCAAGCAACACTACCACCTCACGCAAATCCACCACCACCAATGTCACCAAACCATGCCACTCCACCTACCATAGCATCACCACCTCATGCAACACCCCTAGCTACATAAGTCCCTCATGCTTCCCTCCATTATTGTACCAAGTTCTATCACAGCTAGTTCAATCCTTGCGTGAATTGTTAGATTCTTTTTGCTCCATTTTCACCCTCTTTTGCATTAACCTTTCCTTGGTTGTATTATTAATTCTAACTATGTATTATTCTTGTTTCTTACGTGATTTTTTGGTGGCCTTCAATAAGGCATGTTAGGCTTATACGCACTTAAAGATAGGTATTTGTTGGTAATGATGAATATCGTAGTTAGATATTTTTGAATGTTATGCGTAAATTGTGTATATTATCATGTTGTTATAATTATTTTTGATAATTTAATGGTTTTAATGACATTTGTATGATGAGTTGTGTGGTATGATGGAAAAGTGAGTAATATGTGCAAGCATATGGATATGTATATCAATGAGCTAAGCTTATCATGAATGTCAAGTAAGTTATTCTGGACCACTATCTAAACTTTGATGTGATGGATGACTTGTATACATTTGTAGTTAGATATCCTTATGAGGTTATTAAGTGGTAGAGGTTGAAAACCAATCATGTTGTAATTTGTAGGGTTTTTATGAAAAGATGGGCTTTGTGGTATCCTTAAGATTATTTTGGTCAACATGGGATAAGCTTGGTACTTTTGGTATTTTATTATGTTAAATGGTTTTGAATATTCTAAGTATATCATGTGGAATTTTTAGAGTAATTATGAATGGCCTAAGTCCAATAAAATGAGAAAATGGCTTAAATTTAAAATAGTAATCCTAAAAGTGGGTCATTATTGCATGTGTAAGTCATTATAGTTAGACTTTGGTTTGTGGATATATTATTAATATCAAAATTTTAGGAATGTATTTCAAAATTGGTTGTTATATGAGCCTTATGGGAAAAGTTATACCAACCTTGTGAAATTTAGGTTTTGTAGAAGTTTTAAATAGTAGTAACTCTAGGGCTAGGGTCATTATCACATATGTAAGATGTTGGACTTGGACCTTGATATTAGGATATATTGATAATAATAATATTTTAGGAATGTGTTCCAAAAATAGTAGATAGATGAGTATTATAGAAGGAGTTATTATTATACTGTGAAATTAGAATTGTTAGGGAAAATGTTCCAATCTTCAAGTGGTTTGTTTTATGTATTTTGGATAATTATATTAACCTGGATTACGTCCCTTGAACATCTATATGCTAATTTTTATAATGATCTTGAGGTAACTAACAATGAATAAGACATTAATCATTTAGAGTGAAAGATCACATGAGTCAGGACCGATGTGTTAAGTCTGTTTCACTAGCTTAATAATAGTGGTCAGGTGTGTTTTTTCCTAGGAGGTGCTTCATACCATTCCACTAGTTTAAGAATAGTGGTCATGAGCTTCTTGTCCTGGGAGATGTTGAGCTCATTCCATGGGCTAAATAATAGTGGGGTCCTAAACTCAACATACATAAAAAATGAATTATAGTTATGCCTAATAATGGAATTATGAACTCAGTTGTTCTCTTACATTATATCATGATTAAGCATTTTGATTGACGAGTCTTTTATGTGATCTTATGTGTTTTGTACCCTCTTTGTGGCTTCATTGTCACCTTACTTAGTACATACCATACTAATCATCATTTTCATGGGTGATGCTCATTCTCATGAGTAGAGGGACGGGATGTTTTTGTGTAGGTCGATGAGGAATCATTGGATGACTTTATTGCTTATGATGTTTTACTTATGGAGGAGTGACTCTTATTTATTAGGTTTGGGTGTAGATCCATGTTATCCCATTATCGCTTTTGGTTCACATACATTTTGTGACTCTTAGTTTCCAATCTATCCCTTTTATGTATTTTGATATTGTACTCGAAGTTGAACTCCAAACTCGTATTTAAGTTTATGTAGTTCTCTCATTCTCTATTTATGAAGTTTTAAGTCTTACCTATTTTTGCCTTTTATTTAATGTAAGTATGGTATGATAACCTATCTTTATGTTGAGTACAGTGATAACACCTAATTATTATTATTAAGCTTCCACTAAAATGAAAATTTTCAGTAGTAAATTTTAAGATATTGCATATATGGCCTGACCTCTATACCTATCTCCAATTAAGTAAGGAATTATGAAACTCTAAAGGTCTTAAAATATTTTGGGTAGCCTTTGTTGTAAAATGGGGCTACAACCCTAAGTCAGAGACACCATTTCATATCACCTCATTTTTGTGAGTATACCCTTGAAAACATTTTACATAGTTCAGCATATGTTTAAGGGCTTCCACTAGAGATATATTAATGTGTAGTTTCTTGAGGATGTTTAGGAATTTTTTAGATTATTTTTATTATTATTTCCCTCTCAATCATTATAGGAAATGGTGGTGTGGGTACCAAAGGTTTAGGAATAGTGATGAAGGATAGGTTGGATAGGTTTTAGGGTCCACAATAACGAGCACACTTATCAACAAGGTGAGTAATAGGGTTTTGCCAGGATGTTATAGGCTAGGAGTTGTGAAGAGTTTATATTTGTTCTTTAAGGTGATGGGTTATCTGATTGGGAGGTTCTTGAATCTTTGTGTCAACTTCTTTCATTAATCTAGGTGAGATGGTCTAGCATTATTCTTTTCTTTCTCTCCTAGAAGTCTTACTGTCATTGGGTCGGGCAGCTTGTGGTATGCTAATTATCTCAACCAAGTCTAAGGTTTTTAGGAAGGTTGTGTGGCTTTGAATGCAAACATTTTTTTTTGCCATAAATTCCTTGAGCATGTTTTCCACAATGTTAGTATTGGAGGACTGTTGAGGTTGGACATTTTGATGAGGTTGTTAGCATCATGGTTGTTGGTATTAGTCAATAAGATTTTGGATGTTGTTTTGCTTAAACCATGAGAATTTTGTATGTTATTGCTAATTAGGGCTGTAGCTATTTTGTGGTTACCCTCTAGAAGGGTTACCCATATAGTTTACAAACACTGGGTTACTAGGGCACTGTTCAAACAAATGTCCCTCTCCATAAAAGACCTCTACTACTCATATGGTAAACTAGTCTTCTATTTTAGGCTTAGTGCCTGTAGTGATATGATTTCATCCGCCTATAGTACACCTACTGCTTTCACTCTGTGAACATCCCTAATACTCTCCCACTGCTGATTGTTACAGGTAATTATTTTAATGATGTTGAATACTTTATCATATGTTTTACTCAAATAGGAACCATTTACAAAAGCATCTATAAGGTTCTTGGATTATGGGTTAAGGCCATGGTATAACGTCTCACTTTGGATCTAGTGTGGGATGCCATGATTGAGACATTTCCTTAGCATATATTTGAATGTTTCCTAAGCATCATGTACAGTTTAATAGTATTCTTGTCAAAAGATTGTGATACTAAGTCTCAACTTAGCATTTTTGGTAGGTGAAAAATATCTCATTAATAATTTCTAAAGAAGGTCTTCCTAGGATGTAATGGACCTGGTAAGAAGAGAAGTGAGCCATTCCTTAGCATTTTCTCCTAGGGAGTAAGGGAAGAGTTTTAAGTGTATAGTGGTTTTTTACACCTTTAGAATTTTAAAATTATCACTAACTTTCATGAAAGCTTTGAGGTGAAAACGGGGGTCTTCAAAGGGTTGGCCACTAAATTATCCAATAGTTTGAAGCGTATGGAACATGATAGGTTTCAACTCAAATTGAGTGGCTAGGATTATAGGTTGGATAATGGTATAGTGAAGATAATCTTATATAGGTACAACATAATCTCTAATGACACATTTCATATCATTGTTTCGAGACCCAGTTGTGATTCTTAGATTCATAACATTTTGTGGAGGAGGAAAAACTATGAGGAGTCCTTCTCTCTGTTGCTGCTAATTTTTCTATTTTGGTAGTGTGTTATTACTATTTTTTTGTTGTAGAGTTAGGGGAGTTCATGCTACTAGAATCCTTTAATGTCTGACTATTAGTTCCTTATTGCTGAGCTCACAGGGTAACCAACCTTTTCTGTTAAGTGTGTTTTATATTAGGATCCAAGGATACATGTTCTTTTCTGGCAGGGGTGCTCATACAGTTGCTAACCTTACAAAGAAACTATAAAGAACTCTAAATCTAATAACAATATTAATCTAACTAAAAATGTTTAACTATTGTAAATCTCTAGCAACGACGCCAAAAACTTAGTGTGATATGAGGTTAAGTGCTTTGATAGGGTAATAAATGTTGCACCGCACTATGTGCAAGTATACACAATCATTCTAAGTAGTAAATGATGAGTATAGTATCGTCCCATAAAGATTATGTAGGCAACACTAAGTAACTCTTGTATTGCCAATAACAAAAGCTAATGAATAGATGGAATTAAACTATACTAATAATATTAGTAGGGTCAAGAGGTAATTTGCAATGAAATTGATTAA
This sequence comes from Tamarix austromongolica, assembly GCA_039764185.1. NCBI lineage: Eukaryota > Viridiplantae > Streptophyta > Magnoliopsida > Caryophyllales > Tamaricaceae > Tamarix > Tamarix austromongolica. The sequence goes on from CM077817.1 coordinate 33,376,274, forward strand.
AGGTAAAATGGATAAAATGTATGATCAACGAACAAGGGAAATCAGTATTAAGAGATGTGGGGAGTGGTATCTCATATCACCTACCAAGAAACACATAACATATCATCGCATACCAAGCTTGTGGGCTATCAATGCCCTAGTGTCGCTAAGCTTCAATCAGGGTGAATCATACTCTTAGATCATCACTATCACAATGCATAGACCCTCGTAATGTCACATAATGAACCTTGTAGTGTTAGCAATTAGGCCTATTCACATCTTTGTGACAACCTTAGCACTAATTTAGTTATTGTTTGTATGTTTAACCCTTGCAGGCATCACTACACTTAGTAAATACTAAATAGGGACAACAAACAGTACATAACACTCAATAAGAAACACTAAATGGAAATATCATACCACCTGAACATGTTATAATGTAATGCATTTCAATGACAACATCAATTTGACGCTCCCAATTGAAGAATCAACTCATGCTGACTAACATCATGATACTTAGGTCAGAATGAGAATTGAGGAGGAAAAGAAGAAAAGGGGAAGATGGGAGATAGTACGCCCTACTCAAAACTCCAATGTCTTCCCTTCATTCTTCCTCCATAAGATACTATAATGTACTATCCTATTCCTAAGACTCTCTTCTACTCATAAAGTGCAATAATGCATTTATTTTCTCCATCATCCTCTCATGTGTACTCTCTACTCAATTTTTTGGTTCTTTAATATATTTTGGGAGAGATTTCTGGGGCACACATGTTAAAAGTTGTCATCATTAGCATCTGCCAACTTCTAGTCCTATGCTTGTAGTATCTAACATGTTCAAGTTGAATATTTCTTACAACAAGTCATTATAGTGGAAGCTTCTGGGAAAAAGATAACAACGGTTAGTTACAAAACCAATTGGTTATTATAAATTATCCTCAACATAGTTTTTCTTCATCTTACTTGATCACCCTAAGAAGGTAAAATCATGCATTCCTCCATTACATAGATTATCAGCATAGCAAGCATAAAATGACTAATGGTAGAGTAATTCAAGCCTAAAACCACACTACTTAATCCCAAAGGGTCTATTGCATAATAAAATGCTTAAAAAATGTAATAAGCAAACCCTATGACACTAATATTTGGAAAAAGTTCTTTAAAAATGCACCATAGCAGAGTTTAAAAATATTTATTATCCTATCTTTATCAAGGTATCTCACCACTTTCTTCTTACATCATTATGTGGATTTGGTGGCCTCAAATCATTGTTTTAAAGGATACTTCACTTGTTTGTCACATTATTGTATGATTTGGTGGCCCTTACCATCGATTCGAGGGAACACCTCTTACTTCTTGCATTATTTTGTAGATTTGGTGGACTCAATTCTTGGGTTTGAGGGACACACCATGATAACCTTGGTGTAGTGATTGAGAAACCACTTAGTGTGCCACTATCTAATTAACTAGCCTAGGCAAAGTTGTGTCTTCAAAACGGCAAGGTTCAATCATTATAACACTACATACTAGTAATTATTTTATTAGATACAAACTTAACATCAATAATAACCAATGTGCGTCAACTTTCATTCTTGATAAGGATCATCAAAATGGCAAGGATCATCAGAAAGTCAACTACATTTGAAAACCCTCACTTTACTACTTCGACAATGATCTTGACTTAGTTTACAAGTTATGTTTTTTATCTGCTTTGTGTTCCAAGCATTTGCTAGAAAACTTCTATCTTCATTGAATAATATGAATGTGTTCAGCATGATCTACTCAATGACTTAGTATGGTCCTTCCCACCTTAGTAATAATTTATCTTGTCTACCATCACTTCAGTTGCTTAGGCTTTACCCTCTTGTTTTAATATTTGCTGAGTTACATCTAAGCTATTTCTCTTCCTTCATTCAACAATTCCTTATCAATCTTCATAGAGTCTTCATTAATAGTTGATTTATAATTATTAGTTCTACATGTGCTTGACTGAATCTCTGTCAGTATCACTACCTCTACTCCAAAGGCTAAGTTGAATGTCATCTCTCCATTTGGGTTTTTGATAGTCATTATGATAGTCCATAATATTCTAGGGAGCTCATCTACCCAACCTCACTTGACTCTGATTAATTGTCACCTCAACACTCCTAGTATTTCTTTATTTTCTAGTTAAGCTTGTCCTTTACACTATATTGGCTTGTGTAAGCCACAATGGATAGGTTTTAAGAGGACCAAATGTATGAAAATCATTCACTATGACTTACTTGTGGGTGAGCTACTAATGTAAACATGCAATCAATCTTCTAATTTTCATAAAATTTTCTGTACTTATTATTGTCAAAGTATAGACCGTTATCACCCCAAACCTACATGTCTTTAGTTAGTCTGATATGAGGTGCACCAAGTGGTTTTCTTATGCCTTTGTTGGCATCATTATTTATTTCATACCTACAAATAATGTTTTCCTAGAAAAACTGTGTTTTAGATTCTTAGTGATGCTTCCTAAAGGCTCTCCCTCTACCCATTTCGTAAAATATCCATTTGCTACTATAAAAAACTATTTTTAACTAACTCCTACACTCAATATGTGATTTTGAAGAATAATGCATGCATTTCTATATGAATGTGCTTAAACGTTCATATAGACATGCTTTCTGTTACACTATATCGGTTTGTGTAAGCCATAATGGATAGGTTGCAAAAAGCCCAAATGTATTATAATCATTCAATATAGCGTACTTGTGGTCTAGTAACCAATGTAAACATGCAATCAATCTTCTGATTTTCATAATATTATATGTACTTATTATTATCAAATTATAGACCATTATCACCACCAAACTTGCATGTCTTTAGTTAGTCTGATATGAGGTGCACCAAGTGGTGGTAATCTACCTTTCTTGGTCATCATTTTTTATTTCATACCTATAAATAATTTTTTCGTAGAAAAATTCCATTGTAGGTTTTTAGTGATGCTTCCTAGCAGCTTGCTCTCTACCCATTTTGTAAAATAGTCCATTGCTACTATGATAAACTAATTTTAACTGAATCCTATGCTTAATTTATCAGTTTGAATAATAATTCATGCTTGTCTGTATGAATGTGCTTAAACATTTTAACTTATAAAATTCACACATACTTGGCTTGAAGGGTCTAAAGATATCTACCCCCACACAACACATTTCCACAAGCTTATAATGAATTGTAAGTCTAACATGGGAAAGTTTTGGGTATGAGAGAGTTTTTTACAACTTTTGCCTCGCCAGAGCATTACCTCAACATCTTATTTTTCTAATAAAAAACCTTGTATGTATAGATTTCATTCAGAATCTCCCTCCCCACATTTTGAGGTATGCATTTTAGGACTACAAGAGCCTATATATTTACCCCTCAAATATGAAGTATCTCACCATTTTCCTTTTCAATGAAAAATCCATATTATTGTCCCTTAGTTGGCCCTTGTTTTAAGGTAATCCCTTAACTCTTGAATCCACCCATCTTGTCCTGATAGTCTTATGTCCCTAACAACTCAACGCCGATCTTTAATGTCTTGCTGGACTTTTCTAACATGAATTCAATTTTACAGTGTAAGGTGAATAAAAGTTAATGATTGAGGCTAACTTAGATAATGCGTCTGCTACCACATTAGCTAATTATGGCACCAATGCAATTTCCACAAAAGTGAAGTGCATCCCAAGTACTTCTCCATACTTGGCTCTTTGGCCTCATATCATTATATTATCCGACCACTAATGTAGATTCATTGTGTAATTTTATTTGATTTGCCTTCAACCCTCGGGCTATTTTGAGGCCGACCAATGCAACTTCATACTCAGCTTCATTATTTGTTGCAATGAACCTAAACTAAAGTGCATATTCCACTACAATACCATTAGGGTTTATCAAAACTACCTAAGCCCTATAACCCAAATTATTTGAAGCTTTATCTACATATAAATCCCACTTGTCTTACTTCTCAAGGATCAACAAATGATTTGATACCATATCAAAGGGATATTCTATAACGAATTCGACTAAGGTGTGGTCCTTAATGGTGGGTTAGGGTTGGTCCTAAATGTTGAATCAGGTTTACTTAATAAGTAAGCATACCATCATTTTCCTTGAATTCTTAGGCTTGTGCAAAATAATTTTTAGGGGAGCATTAGTTAGGACTATGATAGAATAGGGTTAAAATAAAGCTTTAATGAAGTAATAACGAGAGCGTATGTCATTTTTTTCTATGTTAGAGTTCCGATGTTGAACGTCAGCAAACACCTTGTTGGTGTAATAGATAAGATTTTACATCACTAACTCTAAGTCCTTTCAAACCCATATTGAGGAGGTGGTCGACACTGACGATGCTAGATATAAGAATAGTGTCTCACCCTCCCTTGAGGCAGTCTACGTCACAACTTAGCTAAGTGCCTTTTTAGGTCATCAAAGACTTTATATCCTATAAAATTTATCATTGGCATTTAAGAGTCAGAAGAAGTGCAAACTCTTACCATCCCCTCTTGTAACAAACCAAAATTTCATAACCTTTGTTTTCAAATGTTAGCCATATTATTCAAAACCAACCCTTAAACCTTAGCCTAATTATTTTTATTTATAACCATTATCTCGTAACCTAAATAAATTCCTAAACATTTTTTCTGACTATTTTACCACTTTTCTTTTTGCGAGACCTATTCTAAACCTATTTAATTTTACTCGATATATTTCTACCTGATACCCTAATCTATCCAAACTAAACCTAAAACTAAATATTTTTATGTAACACCCCAAAATCACAACTTGAAAATTTCGTTTAAATTTTGCTTTGCGAAAGCGGAAATTAAAGAACGATGGGTGTTACCGCCACACTTGACATAATTCCGGTCTCCTCACCATCCTTACGACAAGTGCTAAGGCTTAAAACCAATCAAACCAACCAAAGATAAGAGAGGTATAATACGAAATCAAGAGTTTTTTAAAAGAAAGATTATCCATGACGAATGACTGTTTAGGAAATTAAGTAGCCAACCTTTTAGAAAATAACAACAGAGTACACAAAAGTCATTAATGGTCTGCCTTACACTCTTACGGTTCATCAAATTACAAGGAAAAGGGGAAGAAGGGGCGGGGTCCACTCGCTCCCTAAATCTACCTATTCGCTGAGATGATGCTCCTCATAATCCTTTAACCAACACATGTCATGGACGTACTCCTCTGCAAACTAATAGTATCAATACGACTTCCTCGTACTGAGTAAACCGCAACGCCTCAGGAGAGGTAGCATACCCACGTAGCAATCATCATACAAATACGGAATTCAAATAGAACATATGATCGCATGTAAGGCCACGATTTCAAAGCACACATCCACATCACAATTAACATTACGAGTTAGGTCAAAATCCCTATCAAAGGCATTTAAAGCATGCTTATAATTTCACAACCGATTTAACTTACCAATGACCGTATATTATAGCATAATAGGATGAATTATTGATATTCCAAGCAATCTAACCAAGGTCAAGTCATTCCAAATCCAATTATTATAGAAGTATTATGGTGGGTGTCTAATCTGGTTATATAATTTATATAAAAATTCTCAAGTGGAATACAATCCCATATCCATGACAATGATCGTCAAGGAGGGTGGTACCAAAATAAATCACTCAATTCCAGGGCAAAGCTCGCCAAGGAAGCCACATAACATACCAGTCGCCCATACTAAACCTCAGAACTCAAGACCTTAAGTATGCGTACCCCCTATAGGTTGTATGGAATACATATAGAGCAGAAGTGAGCCCCTTGACTCGAAGGCCCAAACTATGCACTCGGCGGCCAAGTCCGAGGCATGAGATTCCTTTCCAACTCAAGTCTTTCTCTTTAAGTAATTATTGTCTTATGAAATTCCGGGTTATTATTTCCTTTTAGAAAGTCAAGATTCACAAAGTTCAACTTAGCCAACCATCAACAAACAACATCACATCCAAAGACCACGAGGTTGCAACCATTCCAAGCCAACATGGCCTAGGGTTAGACATTTTTCCATAGCCCGAATAATTATTCAATTCAGTATTCAACCAATTATCCAATTATTACCAACATTATTTTAAGGCCAACACTTAATTCAACTAGTCTAGTTATCCACTTTGAAACACCCTTTTGTCTTAATGACCAAATTACCCCTCAACCTATAACTACCATGTTTTCCTTCACTTTTATTATCAAGTTTACTTATATAGGATATTTGTCATGAAACGCTAGCATAAAATAGGTAATGATACTTTACATATGATAGTTTCTTCGGTTCTACAAAATACCATATTATCCCTAACCATTCACCACACATAGTACACGTAAACACTATTAGCATGCATTTTTAATATTTCATAAATTCATATAATTTCCACAAATAAATCTCAAACACAATCATGGTATATAAAATTACATTTTACCTTAAACATACTCGTCTCATTTTACTAGCATAAATCCAAGTTTGTTACCATTAGCATACACTTCTTCACATTTTAGAATATCACTTAGCCATATAAAAGGATTGCATGATAACACATTAATTTACATATCATGATGTTCATGTAGGAATGAACTAAAACATGCTCCCATATAAAACCACATTTTACCTTAAACATACTCATCTTATTTTACTAGCATAAATCCAAGTTTGTTACCATTAGCATACATTTCATCAAATTTTAGAATATTACTTAGGTATATGAAAAGATTGCATGATAACACATGTTAATTTACACATCATGATATTCATATAAAAAAGGACTACAATATGCTCCCATTTCCCACAAACATATAATAATTTGATATCTTCATCCTATCATGATTTAATCCTAGAAAACTAGCCTATCATTTTCACATAAAAATTCTACCGTCTACGGATTAGTTGGTTTTACCTTGAGCTAAGAAATATTAACACCACAAGCTTCTTCCACAAATACCCTAGGCGGGGTTGAGATTACCTAGAAGTGAATACACCATCTAAACTACAAGCATTAATATTTATGCAAATTAAAATAACCAAAAGACAACCTATATAAGCTAATACTTGAAAAATGATTAGGAAAATAAACGAGGCGGCCGGTGCATGAATTTAAGCACTGAACCCACCGAAAATAGAGTACTTACTTTGGGAAGAAAAATGGCTGCTTGGGGGAGGTGGAACACAAGGTAAAATGCTGGATTATTTTTGGGACCAAATTCGGTGAAGGGAAGGGGAAGTTTGGGGCTGCAACTAAATTTTTGTTGCTAGAATTTAGGGAAGGGAAAGAGAGGGCTGCAAGGGAAAAATTTAGAGGTTTTAAAGGGAGAGGGAAGGAGGTGTTTTCTGCAGGTTAGGACTTAATAAAAAGGAGGGGAAAGAAGGGGGAAAGAGGCTGCTGCGTGGGTTAGCAACTAAGGGCTGCAAGTGGGTTGTTTCGGGGGGAATGAGGGTGTCGACAGGCTGCATGGGAAAGGAGGTCTGCAAGGGAAGGTTGAGGCATGGGGAAGGGAAGAAAATAGAGGGGTAGATGGCTAGAAAGGTGGGGTAGGTGTGCAAGTTGAGAGGAGAGAAAGATAGGGGCTGCAAGTTGAGGGAAAGATGGGATTATGTGGCTTATGGCTGCTAGTTGCTGGATGATGGCTGGGGTTATGGGATGCGGTTCTACAGGTGGAGAGGCATGGGAAAGGAGGGAAAAGAGGTGGGTAGCTGATTAGAAGATAGAGTAGGGGTGCAGGTTGGGGAAAGGAAAGGTGAGGCTGCAAGTTGGGGTAGAAGGGCTGGGTGTCGAAGGCTTGGTTGCGGGTTGGCCGAGAGATGTGAGGGAGTGTGGCTGGGTTGGTGCAGCGACGTGCAGGGGGGGTAGGGTGTGGCGTGAGAGGGTGGTAATGTAGAGAGGAGATGGGCTATATTTGGGAAGAGGGAAAGCTACAAAAAGGAGGGTGATTGTTGGACAAGAAGAGACACATGCATGGAGAGGAGAGGGAAGGGTGATGGGCTACATGGGGCTGCATGTTCTTTGACAGGTTGGGGGAGGTTTTGGCTGGGTTTAAGAGGGAAAAGGATGGGGGGTTTAGTTAGGTATTGATTAGCAAAAGCCTCCCCAAAATATAAAGCTTGCAAGTGAGGTTATTAGGAAAATAACCCCCACCTAAGAAGGTTTATTTTTCTCAAAAAGAAATCATGCTACTAGTATTATTATGATTAATATTGTTATCATAGTTTTATCACTTCCCCTATTTTATTTTATTTTTGTAATTATTGCTAACATTATTATTATTCTTACAATCCTTGTTATGGGTATTATTATTAAAAGTATTATTTATAAAAATATTATTGGTATAACCATCCCTTCTATTTTAATTACTTTCTTCTTATTATCGGTACTATTATCGTCCTCAATTTTTTTACCTTCTCTACTCTTTCTTACACTTAATCTAGGTTATTTTTATAACTTAATATTTATGGACCTACTCAAGGCAACAAGGCGATCGCTAAAAAAAATAATCTTATGGTTTACTTCGCCTACTAATCAAGTTTTAAGTCTTGCATGTATAAACTAAGGGTTAATTAATACAGGGTATTACATTTTATCCCTACCTTACCCTATCATTTTTACACCTAATTACCCCTTGCATGTCCCATTCTTTTCTTCTACCCCTGCCACTTTTCCTATATTTCCCTTACCTCAAGGAAAGCCCATATCCCTCCCCCAGTCATTGTCCCCATCTCCCTCATTACCTCACTACACTCAACCTTATATGTGTGTAAATATATATATACAGACAAATGAACACACTACCCTTCCCCAACTCCCTCTCTCTCAACCCCAGCCTTCGTCAACCAAAAAAACTCTAGCACCGCTTCCTCTCCTCCTCAACCAAAACAACCCTCTTCCCCCTCTCTTTACTTTTTTTGATTATTCCCCAGCCTATCAGCACCCAAACACACCACCACAACCCTTGCACCATCACCCAGTAACCACCACCCATGCGTGCACTATCACTACCTCACATGCACCACCAACCACAACCATCCATCCCTCTAGTCGTGCACCATATTCACTAGCCACAACCACCCAGCCACACAACATACTCCAACACCATCGACTACCTTTATTCTTCTTCCTACCCTCCATTTCATGTGACATCCCTTCATACACACACCATAACAACCTCCATCACTGACCTTCCTCTTCTCCTTCTTCTCTTTTCCTTCTTCTTCATTCTTCCCTACCACCCCTATTTTTCTTCTCTCCTTCCTAGAGATAATTTTTGTCAATCCCTACCCCAACCCTTTAGGTGATTCTCTTGTAGAAAACTCCCTAGGTAACAATAATTATTGCCATTATTATTCCCTTCATTTTGGCACCAACCCTTGCCTCTTCTTTCTCTCTTCTTCTTCTTCTTCCCCTCAATTTTGTTATTTTGTTTCTATCACATGGCTATGTCCGGCGTCACCTTTCTCCAGTTATGCATCACCACCCTTTCTTGCATCACCAAATAACCCCTACACCACCTCCTATCACAACCCATCATCCCTTTTTCACCCACCATGCCTCAATGCCACCATGGTCACCTCTCCACTGCAATCTCCTACACTAGCCACCAACCAATGCCACCATCTCCACCACCCCTGATTCACTCTTCCACAAAAGCCATCACTCGCAGCCTTCTACACAAAGTTAGCTACCTTGAATGCACATGGTTCATGTTGTGCATGCAACGTGAGGTATGTTTTGTTTTAAAATTTTTTGATACCTATTATTAATATGTAAGGGTATTTTGGTAATTTATAAAATAAATAAATATTTTATTATTATAATTATTATTTTATTTGTGAAATATTAATATGCTATTTTGGTATTATTTTTAGGTACAAAAATTAATTAACAAGGTCTTATAGCAATTAGCAGGGAACTACTATTTTTGCTTTTTTTTTAGAATTCAGGTAACTTTTATGCTCTCCTAAAATCGTAAATTTTGCATGATAGCACATTAGAAATTTTTTTATGAAGATATTAAGTATCAGTCATTATGTTATAATTATGTGTTAACTATTATATCTTGAAAGTTAGTAAAAAGAGAATGTTATCATATGCAAAATATTTTAGGTACAAAAGTATGGCAAAATGATCTCTCATGATTAAGTATGAAATGTACGTGGAAACTGATAGGATGAGTATGTTTAGATATATTTATGGAATAATAATCGTATGCCCTAGGGGTAATTAGTCATTTTATGTGCATTATGATTTTTTTATCATGATAAGCATGCCTAATATGTATTATATGTTGTCAAGAATTAGATTATGTGATCATTGGTGTATTAGATACAAATGTTAGGGTTTTATACGTAAAATCTGAAATAAGGATAAAATAGTCATATGGCTTATCTAATAACTTAATTGCATGATAAATTAATTCAATTATTATATTTTATACTATTCATGACAAAAAATATATATGAAATGGAGTTAGTAATTAAAGATGATGCTAATGTGGTAATTTTGACTTTAGGGCCATTTTGATTATTTTCAGTCTAATGCACCCAAAAGGGAATAATTGAGCCTAGGATGGCCTTAGTATATTTTTAGGAATGACTTTAGTAATGATCTTATTTATGGTTGTTTCAGAATAATTGAAAATAAGTAAAATGGTTAATCATGGAAAATGGATCTATGTGATTATATGCGATTTTGTGGCCACCTTGATAAAGTACGAATAATAAAGTGAAATATCTCAAGATTGAAAATGGTGGCTCTTTAGGGGTTGATACCCTAAAAATATGGTTTAGTCCATGGTTAATTATAAATTTTTATTGGTGTTCCTTAGTGCCTCAACCAGGCCATATATCTTATTCTATTATGTTCTATAAATTGATAGGGTGTATGCATACTTATGGATGAGGTGTCCTTATCGGTAGGGTACTATGTTACCTTGGTATACTAGTGCAACCTGGATACCTTTGTGTCCTTAGATTGATAGTTGGTAGGATACTATGCCTCCTTTGTATGATGGTGTGACTAGAGTACCTTAGTGTATTTAGGTTGATTGATCTCCCCTTGAGTAAATAACAATGGAAATGATTGATGGATTATTGGATCGGTCGGAAGCAGCCTTTATATATACCTGTATTTCAATAGTACCCTTTGTGCTTATCCGTGTTTTGGTAGCAACCTTTGTGCCTACCGGTATTTCAATAACAACCTTTATGCCTCCCTATATTTTAGTAGAAACCTTTGTACCTACCCACTTTTTAGTAGCAGCCTTCGTGCTTACCTGTATTTTGGTAGCAACCTTTTATGCCTACCTATGCTTCGATAGTAGCCTTCAAGCCTATCTATACTTTGGTAGCAGCCTTCGTGCCTACTTGTGGTTTAATATTAGCTTTCGTGCTTACCTATGGTTCGGTAGAAGCCTTTGTACCTACTTGTTGTTCAGTATTAGTCTTTGAGCCTACCCTTAGTCGAGTAACAGCCTTCGTGCCTACTTGTGTTTTGGTAGTTGCCTTTGTGCCTACTTGTGATGCAATGAGTTATTATTGATCTATGCTTGTGAGACTACCTATGTTATGAGATTTTTTAGGATTGATAATGAGGTATGTGACATGTGGCTATTACCTTAGTTTGGGTTGACGTTGTTCCTAATTATACTACAATGAGCATATCATGGATATTCTATTGGTAAGTTTCAATTAATTCCCAATGAACAAGCATGAATAGTATATGAATTTGGTGATATGTGGTTATAGGGATGATTCTTGTATTTCAATTAATGCATGTATAGTTCGATGTTTTATATTATATATTATTTTGATTCCTTGCGTGTGTTCTAATTTAATATAAATGGTTGCTTAGTATCATTGTACTGACAAGTTTCTTTCGTGGGACTCTGCCTATTCAATGGGTGGTGGTATTTGTAGGTCACCTTTTAAGTTCAGTCAAAATCTAGTAGTTTGATCTAAGAGCCTAAGACTATCCAACATCTTTTGATATACTTGATTTTAGTTATATTTAGATGCATGTGTCCTTTTGTATTATCTCTCTTTGAGTTTTGTAAATCATTGGTGTTGTTTTTATATATCACAATACATATATGTTATCTCCTCTATTTTGTTTCTTGTATCATGTTATAAACCTAATGGGAGTAATGATTGTAGCCTTAACACTTGGTATGCGTATGTTAAAGGTAATCAGACTTATACCAAGTATGGTAGTAACACCCTTTATTTTTATTATTTTAGCTTGTGCGCTTAACTCTATAAACAAAATTTTCAAGTCCTAAAAAATAGGTGTTACACCTCTAGATAGGAATTTTTTAAAGCTATCATCTTCCCCATTAGCTACTGTATATTATTTTTACCTGTGGGAGCCTGCATGTTCAAACCAACCACCATCTTTTCAAGATGTACATCCATACCTCAATTGTAAACCATAAATCTAGTGAAATTATTTGATTTAACCTTAAAAACACATTTGGCAGGGTTTATTTCATCTTATACTTTCTCAAGATATTAAATATAATCTAGAGATCTTATGTATGAGCTTCTTTCTTTTTTACTTTCATTTATTATATCATCTCAAGCTATTTGACCCCCAATATGTATTTTGAATATCATGTTAGCCAATCTTTGATATGTTGCCCTTGCATTTTTTTTTCTCCCAAAAGGCATGACCTTGTAGCAATTCAATTCATCATTTGTAATGGAAATGGTTTTATCCTAGTCGGTCTTAACCAACTTGATTTGATGATACTAAAGAAGGCATCCATGTAACTTAATTACTCATGGCCAACCATTGATTATATTAGTCAGTCAATCGAAGGGAGGGGATAATATTTGGGGTAAACCTTTCTCATATCTATGAGGTCAATACACATTCTCCACTTTCCATTGGGCTTCTTCATAAGATGAGGTTGTCAATCTAATCTACATACTTTACATCCCTAATACCATGAATTTGGTATTAATAAGAGTAAGGGATATGTCAAATACCTCAGTTTTGTGTCATAAGTTGAAAGGTATTCACCATATGTCATATTCATGGAGAGTATTTGGGGTATAATCCTGAGATTTTTATAATAATTAGATATCCTTACATGCTTTTTGCAAAGATTTAATGTCATATCAAAAGCACCTTTTATATTACATGGTAGTGGTAGAGAAGTCATGGTTCTTGTTGCCTAGAGAAATACATCCAACCAACACCTTTTTTTCCATGCCACCCCTTTTGATTCCCCTAATGTTATTCTAATTTCAAAATTACTAACCACTTTACATCAACTTGTCCTTCTTCTCATAGGAAATCTAGTATGATGCACTTCATGTCATGGCACACTCCATCTAGACTCAATCCTATTGATGCAACAATTAGTTCTTCACCTCACCCTAACGTCAACCTTAGTATAGTTTCACATGTATAACTATGACCAACCCCCTTCCCTAAACTTGTGGCTAAGGTTGACACCCCAAAATATTTGATGTCGGTTGACACCTATATAGCTTAGTCAGACTTCCCCTAATATATAGTTGAGGTTGACTCTCTTATGGAGTAAGATTATACCATTTTTGTAATGTTATCCGTAGGATTTGTCTGATGTAGTAGGTTAAATTTTGAAGAGAGTGATGATATGACCATTTTCTCAACCAGATGGTTGGGCTTCTAAAAGCCAATCTAAGAGGTGAATACAACATAGAAGCAACCCCTGGTCTATCCAAACACATTGTTTCCTGGTTCCATTAAGCTTTGGGTTGAACCTAAGTTGCCAACTGATGACTTCTAACTGCAAGTTCACAGTGTTGAAGTAGCATGCAAGGTCGATCCTACAGGGACTAGGAAGTAAGCAATGAAATAGTGAAGAGATCTCCTATGTCTACACTAACGATAGGAGTAGATGATGTCTAACTCTAAATGAAAATAAAATGTGCAAACTAAATCCAAATATAATATAAGAACAAGTGAAATTCAATTAGAGAAAAGGATAAGGTTTCAGTCAATCCCCTCAACTCTAATGTGATTGAATATTAACTCCAAACCCCAAATCAAAATACTTTGTCATGAATGTCAACCAAATTATGTAGTGTAATGCTCTCTCGAGCCACTACATCCTATTGTTTATTAAGACTCATTTATCTCTAGCATAAATGCCAAAATAGGTAATGCATTATTATGTATCATATTCCATTTTCTTTAGTTGTAGAAGCCAACTAAAGTCTTTTGACTTTGTAGTTTGATTTCTAGTCATGCTAATGGAGCCCACTCCAACTTATCTCTCGAATCTCACCTAGTTTCTCTAAATAATAATAGAAAATTGATCAATTTTCTCTTTTATTCCAATCAAATCATTAGTACAACATATATGACAAGGAATTAGATTGGACAGGGTTCAGATTCTCAACATATATGGATCATGGGATTTCCCTTCACCTCAGCATAGATCAAATAGCCAATCATGGATTTCATTAAGCTCAAAATCTTAAACATAGAGAATTGCATCAATTGAAAACAAAAAATCTAAAGGAAAAATATAATAACCTCTTTGTTCAAGATGAAAAATTCATTATTCTATCCATCCGACTGGAAACAAGAAATTGAGATCAAGAGATGAAATATTGTGGATGATTTGGAGGTGGGATTGGATTGGGTGATGCCAAACAAGTAACCCTATATCTCTCTTTAGTGCTCCCAAAGTCATTATCTTTTTAACCCCTTCTCTTCTCTCCCAAAATGAATGAAAAATAAGTTTATATAGACGTAACTACCCATCAACACGGTCGTGTAAATCAACATAACAATGTAGTTTCGATTCTTCAGCTTTGCGCATGTTTCGTATTTCAGCCATAAGCTTTTTGTTTGACTTTGGATTGAGCTTATTTTTGATGAGTTGGAAATATAAAAAACATAGTCACAACTTTCATGTTCAACACTTTTCCAAATTCAGATTGTATCATATTTATATGTTCAAGTCTTTATTCCTTTTCATACTTTGAGCACTCGTGTTTGCTTCTATTTTTTCCAGCTATTGTGTTTTAGTTCCTTTTGATCCCATATTCTTGAAATACATAAAAAAAATATGATCAAGAGTAGTAAATAAGAACAAGTGGACTAAATTATAAAAAAAATCATTATATAATCACATTAAATCTTCATGTTAAAGTCTATAAAATTGACATAATTCATGCTTATCAACTCCCCCATGCCTAATTTATTCCTTGTCTTCAAGTAACCAACACATATAAAAGCACATAGTAGAAGTGATAGGAAAAAATGAGATCCCTATCTCAGTAAAGATTGCTCAAACACTTACATCACACCAAATCAAATCAACTCATCAAGACCCTAAAATTCATCAAAATGTAAAAACATAATTTTTAAAAATATTATTCATGTTGCATACTTAGGAAATAAGTGGAAATATATTGTCGAGTTCTCATGTAAAAATCATGCAAAGAGGATCATATAAGGATAACATGTTGCGTGGGTTGCAGGAAGCCATGAGCTAAACTCATATAAGACTTTAGGTATTGGGACACTCCTCTCTCCTATTTATTTATATTATTAATTTTGAAGTTTTGCCCAAGTCCTTGCACTCATAAACATGATCATCCATATGCTTGAAATGATTCTCAATTCTCCACCACTATAAAGACTTAGAACACACAATAATCAAGATGTCTTATTAAGGTTGTAACCGGGTCAAAGGTAAGAAAGTTAAGATATCTTCTTCTTTTTTCTTTTTATTTTGGGCTACAAGTGTAGAGCCAGTGAGGTGTAATCAATAATAGATATACAAATCTCTTTAACCTTTTTCAATATATATATTTATTTTTTTTTTCTCTTCCACTTTTTTTCCAACAATCTCAATGTCTTTAACATGAAAAACAAACCCAACTTTTTTTCTTTTATGTTTCTTTTTTGTCAACATAATCATTCACTTTTTCACACCTCCCCCCCTCCATGATTAAGATACACCATACTCATACCTTTGTTCATAATATACATACTAAGGTAGGGATAGACGGATAAAGATTAAAAGTGTAATTAGATTAACATAATAAGTTAAAAGCTCAAAAGGGTTAGCAAAGGATAAAATGTTAACGTTAGGTTATTTGGCTAATGTAGGTTTTATAAGAAAAGAAAGCGTGCCTCTATCATCTTAATTCATATCATAAGTCATATGTAATTTCAAAGAAAATCATTGCAAGTTCTATTTTCACAAGCCATGGTGGGACATCACACACAATAAAAATATTGAAACTACTTTTTGATGAATCGGTCTTTTAGGCTCAAAATATCACAAGGTCCAAATAAAAATGCCAGTTCTAATCCTTTAAGTCATAGAACAAGTTACCACATTAGTTACACTGCAATAAACCACAAAAAAGTCTTAATGCATATATGACCCTCAATTTTACCAACATAATTATACTCGTCCCTTAAGAATGCAACCAAAATATTTAAGCTCAAAAAATCAAAATTATTTTCAAGAAAATGTTAAGGGGTCTCAATAAGTCAACTCAACTTACTGCAACCTCATATTAAACAACCTTCTATTATCATCATTTAAAGATCATTTCCCACTTTTATTCCACTTTTTCATTTTAAATTTCTAATTTCAAAATTTTTTTAAAAAATTCAATTCAATTTTTTTTAAAGAAACATAAGAAATGCATAATTATAAATATAATGCAAGAAACAAAAGTAAAGGAAAATGTAGCCCCATAATATCTCCCTTATGCTTATAATTCACATTGTCCCCAATGTGCTAACAAGGTAAAAGGGAAGAGAGGAACTAACATACCATGTTTACTCAGAGGGTGGTGGTGCAGTACTGGCAGAACCTCCCTTGCCAGTTCTAGATTACTTTGGAGCCCTGAGTAATCTACAATTGTGGTTGATAAATCAAAAGCCTCAATTTTTGAAAATGGAGAATAAGCCTTGGATACAGGTTGCCGACAATTAATTCTTTAATTCCAAAACTTCAACACTTAGATTTTCTTTGTTTATTCATTTTTCTCCTTCCTTTTGTTGTTATTCTTTGTAACCCACATCATCCTCTTTGAGACTTCATCACCTAGACCAATATAAATACATAATATCTGTGAGCGAGTACAAGCTATAAAAAACAAAAGTGAAAAAAAAACTAGGTAAATAAAAGCATAAACTTGGGTTGCCTCCTAAGAAGCACTTGTTCAAAGTCATTAACTCGACTCTCTCATGTCTAATTTTTGTTTGTTAAGAAAATAATGGTCTTGAGTTGTTCAACACCACCACCATTATATATTTTTAATCGTTGACCATTAACCATGAATGTTACTTTTTTAGGATGCAAAATTTCTACCGTACCGAAAGGATATAAGTTTACTACTGAGCATGGACTGAACCATTAGGATTTCAACTTTCCAGGAAAAAGCCTCAACCGAGAATTAAAGAGAAGCACATGTTGTAACTTGAAAAAATCACGCTTTGAAATATGCTCATCATCTAACTTCTTGGTGCGTTCTTTGTAAAGCTTTGCATTCTCATATGTATCAAAACAAAAGTCATTCATTTCATTCAACTGAAGTTTCCTATGCTTACGTGCTTCACTCAAATTAAAATTCAGAAATTTTAATGTCCAATATGCTTTATGTTCAAGTTCAATCGGGAGATAGGATGCCTTCCCATACACCAAAAGGTAGGGGGACATGCTAATTGAAGTTTTGTACGCTATTCTATAAGCCCAAAGCATGTCATCTAATTTGATAGACCAATATTTTTGAGTTACACTTATGGTTTCTCCAAAATGCATTTAATCTCCCTATTGGTTACTTCAATTTGACCACTTGTCTGAGGATGGTAGGGAGTTGCCACTTTATGTGTGACTCCATATTTAGCTAGGAGGGGTAGAAATTGTTGATTGGAAAAATGCTTCGATCCATCGCTAATGATGGCTCTAGGTGTGCCAAATCATGTGAAAAATATTTCATTTCAATAATTTAACAACCACCTTGGCATCATTTGTGGGAAGCGCCATAGATTCTTCCCACTTGGACACATAGTCCACAGCCATAAGAATATACTCATTACCAAAAGAATAAGGGAATGGTCCCATAAAGTTTACCCCAAACGTTAACCAACTCACAAACCATGATATTAGTTAAGAGCAATTCATGTTTTTAGGATATATTTCCTATCCATTGACACATATCACAAGTAGAAACAAGGGTGTGAGCATCCTTACAAATGTTAGGCCAATAAAAGCCACATTGTAAAATCTTAGTTGCAATCCTAGTTGGTCTAAAGTGACCTCCAACCTCCCTACTATGACAATGTTCCATGATGAAATAAATCTCCTCATCATTCACACACCTCTGAATTACTTGATCAGCACAAATTCTAAACAGGTACGGATCATCCCAAAAATAATACTTTAACTCAAAAAGAAACTTTTTTCTTTGGTGATATGAAAGATGAGTGGGTAAGATGTTACCTGCTAAGAAATTAGTTATATCAGCATACCATAGAGTAGGGGTAATTTGAACATTGTAAAGGCACTCATCTAGAAATTCTTCATTTATGGAATTGGTTGTCTTTTTTATAATAGATTGGGGAAGTCGTGAGAGATGATCTGCAACACTATTCTCATTCCCCTTTCTATCTTTGATCACCAAGTCAAACTCTTGGAGCACTAATATCCATCTTATTATCCTAGTAGCATCCTTCTTAGCAAACAAGTACTTTAATATAGAGTGGTTAGTGTAAACAATGAATTTATTTAACAACAAGTAAGAATAAAAATTATCAAATGAAAATACTATGGCTAACAGTTCTTTTTCAATAGTAGCATAATTTTGTTGTATAGAATTTAGAATTCTACTAGCATAGTAAATAGTTTAAAAAAGTTTATCTTTCCTTTGACCCAACACAACACCAATAGAAAAATCACTTGCATCATACATTAATTCAAAGGGAAAATTCTAATCAGGAAATTCCATAATAGGTACACTAATCAAATTTTCTTTCAATGTATTAAATGCATGCAACCACTCATTAGAAAAAATGAAAGTAGTATCTTTAACAAGCAACTCATACAAGGGCCTAGTTATTTTTGAGAAGTCTTTAATGAACCTTCAATAAAAGTCAGCATGCCCCAAAAAACTCCTGAAACCTTTAATAGTAGAGGGAGGGGGAAGCTTCTCAATTACTTCAATTTTCACCTTATCAACTTCAATCTCCTTGTTAGAGATTTTGTGACCCAAAAAAATCTCCTCTTAGACCATAAAATGACATTTTTCCCAATTAAGGACTAAATTTGTGTCTTCATATCTTTTCAACACATTATCAAAATTATTTAGACCTACATCAAAAGAGCATCCAAACATGGACAAATCATCCATGAAAATTTCTATGAAATCCTCTACCATATCGGAAAAAATTGCCATCATACATCTCTGAAAAGTAGCTGGAGCATTGTACAATCCGAAAGGCATTCTCCTCTATGCAAACGTACTGTAAGGACATGTGAATGTTGTTTTTTCTTGATCCTCAAGTGTAATAGGGATTTATATGTAAGCCCAATACCCATCTAGGAAATAGTAAAATTTGTGGCCTTCCAGTTTCTTTATCATCTGATCAATGAAGGGAAGAGGGTAATAGTTTTTTCTAGTGGCATCATTTACTTGTCTATAATCCATACAAATACACCAGCTTGTTACGGTACGTATAGGGATCAATTCATTCTTGTCATTATCCACAACAACAATACCCCTTTTTTTTATGTACCACCCACACTGGACTAACCCACACACTGTTATATATGGGATAAATTACATCTGCATTGAGTAATTTTATCACCTCTTTTTTCACCACTTCTTGTATCGTGAGATTAAGTCGTCGTTGAGGTTGCACCATTGGCTTACAAACCTCCTCCATTGGAATTTTATGCATGCATATAGATGGACTGATTCCTTTTAAGTCTACAATGGTCCACCCAAAAACTCTTTTGTGCTCCTTCAATACCCTCACTAGCTTCTCTTCCATCAACCTACTCAAAGAAGAGGAAATAATCACTGAAAGAGAGTAGAACCTGCTCAAAAACACATATTCCATCAACCTACAATGGTAAACTAAAAACAATGCAATAATTCTTTAATTTCACTTTCTCCTCTCTATTTTCCTATTGACCTCTTATCTATGCGCATTCTAAACTATACCCCTCAAACATCCTGATTTGTATTCTTTACACACCACCATCATTTCCAAATGCTGTTGTGACCTCACTATTTGATTGCTATCAAGTAAAAAAAATGAATAAGAAGATTAGTTGCTAACAAGGATTGGTAGACCAAGAATGAAAATAATTGTTGTGGGGATAAATCTTCTAGGCTTAGATAATATGCTTTCAATATCCTCATATTTTTGAGATTATATGGTTTGTCCACCAAACTAGGAAATTTTGGTAGTGTCCATTTCAAAACTTGCTAATTTATAACTAGTTCTTAGAAGTGGGGGAGTCGTTTTATGTTCATAATATGACTCTCTTTGTACTATGGCCTTTGATTTTGCTTCCTGGACATTTGCCTAACAAAGACAACATTTGATGCTTCTCCCACAAGAGAAGTTGCATATAAAATAGGAATTTACTTTTAATGTTAAGTAGATTATGAGGCATTAGCTATAAAATAGTATAACTTTTAGTATTGTTAGTGAAAATATTAGGGTTTAACTAAGTTACAAAAGTTGCGGACTAAGGAAATACCACTATTTGGATTCTAATTAAAAAAGAGTTGTGGGTTAAGGCTACAACACCACATGAGTTGCCCTTCATAGTGAAATCTACATGTCATCTTTAGGTAACTATACACTGACCTTTCTTTCAAAGTTTATATTGAGGAGTCACACATAACTAAACCATCATTGGGGTCTTATAGGATGAACAAAAAATAGCAAACCATAAAATGAACTAGATTATGCCATAATGTCTAAGTAAATAATCAAATTGTACTTTCCTCTAGTTCTATGGGAGCAATAACATATACACTACTTTCTTGATGATACTATCTTGATAAGATATAACACTTTAGGATAAAAACAAAGGTGATCAAATGCTCCTAGTTAGATCCCTATTTTGTAGCTTTGTCATAATTTCTTTGAAACAAACAATTTAATATAGGAACAATTGAAATGGTTTGAAAAATAAGATACATTTCACACATCAAATGACTAGCACACAAGATAGAAACATACAACTACATAATCCACAGAAAAAGTAAATTGTAGAAGGTTGGGAAAAATCACTCAATCCCATCTATATTTGAACATACACATTATCTGAGTGCTAATTATCATGTGTCCAGGACACAATACATAGGCATCTTAAAGCCTACACAAATAATAGAGAGAAACAAGATGACAAAATTAAGCTACAAGAAAGAATAAGAATATCATTCATATTCCCCATTTTTTCATGCAAGATGTCTAACATGAGAAACCTCATGTATGAGTTGCAATATGATATTTGACAACCCACAAGGTGCTTAATTAGGTAATGACCATCAACTAAAGAAGATAAATTTGATGCATGAATGCCCACTTAACAAGTATAAAATATAAATAAATTAATCAAAGAACTAATTCAATCAAAAGTTTTATGATGAAGAGAAAAAACTTTGTCCTCCTTGCATCACAAAGTTGCCCAAACCCAAAAGATCAAACAAATTTTGAATGGAAATGAGAACAAAAAAGAAAAAAGAGAACAAAGAAATTATGAAGAACAAGAGGCAAGGGAATGAAATATGTTGCTAATATTAACAAAAAAAGAAAAAGAAAAGAGAGAACTGAAAATATGAAAGATACTTGCTTATATCAATACGAATTTAGGTATGATGGCTAATTCATTTGAATCTCGTACTAAGGTTTTAGGGGTGTTATGGATGAGAACTAAGGTAAGTTTTTAGGGGTGTTATTGATGAGAACTAAGGTGCTAAATATCAAAGTCAGTTGAGTAGAGATATAGATCAAGCAATGTGTGATAGTGTAATGGAAAAAATGAAATACTAGGAAGGTACAGTGAGGGGACAATTATTAGATCCGACCTTATATATACTGAGGCCTTAGATATAGAAATGACATGAATATCTCCATATCAATAACCTGATAGAACTGAAGGGAAAAAATTCAATTCCATTACCGTACTATTTTAATGATATACAAAATTTGGTTAATAATTTAACACGTTTATTCTTTACATATCATGCAATTATACTACTAAATGAAATACTTTCTTTATTTTAATATCATAAGAAGAAATTACTATCTTACTAAGTGATGTTAGACTAGTTGTGTTATTTGGTATATTTTTTTATTATATGAGCCTAATCAATAATATTTAACTAGAGTGAAAAATGGAAAAATATACATGAATAAAATAGGAAATGGAGAATAATAAATAATAGGAAACAAGAAACAAAGGAAATAAATAGCTAGAAAATTGTTGTCTTAATAAATAATAGATAATAGCAGTATTATCTGATATATAAAGAATTTTGATGCAATTGGCGGTAGCATTTAAATAGAGGAAAACTAGAAAAATCCAAATACACGAAAACAAAAAAGAAAGAGGAAATAAAGTATAAAATATAGAATAAAGTATAAAATATAGGAGGAAACAAGGAATATATTATTAGTAAGAAACAGGAGAGCCAATCACGTTTTTTGCCAAAATTAATTAGACTACGTAGGGCACGATCACACGATCGGAAACCTGAAAAAACACGTGAGCTACTAATTAAGCTAAAGTTCGGCGTATGCCATATAATAGATGTTGTAAATATGGGGCATGAGGCCTTAGTGTAAAAAATTAGATGCCCCATGAGCAGGCCCTCCCTGACGAGTATATAAGAAGAGTCTGGCAGAGGAGGAAGGAGGGATTAAAGAGTAAACAATAGAAAGTATGATCCATATAGCAATGGATGGTGACGGAAAGAGCTGCTATGATTTTTATACATTCCAAATTTTGTTTGTCTTGGGGAAGGGGGAAGGAAAGGGGTTGGTTTGGGCCTATTTTCGCTGGGTTTATTCACCATTTTTAATGACCGCGTAGGATAGTCAGAAAAAAGTACTATAAGCTTATGGCGGAGCTTTGCTTTCGTCAACACTGCCATGTTATTATGGCGCTAATTGACAACATAACCCCAGCAATCCTTAGATCTCTCTCTTTTCCCGTTACCTCTCTTTTCTCCTGTCTCTCTTCCGCCCTCCGGCTAGCAAAGTCACGCTGACCCTAGTTCTATTATAGCATTCTGTCCCTCTTATTTGGTTACTCCTTCAATTCCCAGTTCAATTTTCTCTCGGATATGTTGTTTGCTAGGGGGTTTCCTCGGCTTCTGAGGACGGCTTCGAATCGTTGGTGGCGTTTGTCTTGTCAAGTGCATCCCAATTTGATCGGCGCAAATGAACCGATGTCTTCTATTAACAATTCTACTTTCGAGGTAATGTCTTGCCGTCTTCAGTAGTTTAATCCCCTTCAATTAAATTATTGCTTTTGTTCGGGTTCATGAATCAATAGGGTTCTGGGACTTTAGCCATTGTTTTTTTCTTCTCTCTCTTTCTCCGCCCCTTCTCTCTTTTAAGTTTTTAAGCGGTGCTAACCTTTTGGCAAGCAAGTGAAAAAGTTACTTTCTGAAAGTGAATTGAATCAGATGGGCTAATGTGTGTCATTTTTCCCTATTTAGATGTTGGTGATACTTGGGTATCGGAGGGTCTGTATATAAAATATTGGTGCTCAATTTAGAGTGTCGTAGATGAAAAAATGGACTGGGATTATGATGCATTTCCATCTGTTGACTTGCCAGGCAATGCTTGCAAATAAAAAATGCGTTCAGAATTTCAAAAGTACTTGAGTTTTGGACACTATTTAATCCCACTCGTTTGTTTTTTCATTTTTCTAGTCAAATTAATTTAATTAAACACCTGCTACAATTTTTTCGTGATGTATTGATGCTTGAGGAGTTTAATGGATGACATTTCTTTGCACAAACTACGTTAAGTAGATGTGGTCATACTCCAAGGTGTTGATGCACGATATGGCACAATGCCACAAAATGACTATGGATTTGTTTAGTGTTGGTGCTATTTTTTGGAATGATGTGTAGTGCCAGCTTTGGAGGTCCTTGTTGTAGTGAATACTGTTTTTGCAACATGACAAGGAATGCCTAGTTTGCTGTAATCACAATAGGAAGGAGGTTATATCATAACTACCTTGATGTTTTATTCTACTTTATAGATCTTCTCTTGGTTTACTACACAAGTCTCAATTGAATAAAACTGCAAGCTGAACTGGGATATTAAAATTCAAGTTTGTGGGTTGAGTAGCATGCTTATGACTTTTTCTCGAGCTTTTATGTTTTGGTTTCCTAAGGAGAGTGGAGTTTGTCAGTTTGCCAATATCATCGTCATCATTGAAAGGGAAGATAGATAACTCAGTTGGGTTCTTAGTAACCGCCTGAAATTCTTGGACATTTCCTTGAGTTTAAAGTTGTATCATTGGACAAGATTTTCCAGGTAACTCTTGGACTCTTAGGTCTTTGTGTGTTGTAATTTTCTTAGGTGTATACGGGAATTCAATTATAGGACTGAGATAGTACTACTGTAATTCCTTTCTAATAATATATATTTTGATTTGTTATATGTACGAAGTTGCTCCGATTTGGGATGAAAGAAAAAGCTGAATTTGCTAGAATGTTTAGTATTGGTGTGTTTCTCTTATACGAAAAAGGTAAACCCTTTACATGAACCAACACTTTAAAGATGTCGGGGGCCTAACTTATGAAGGCTTTGTTTGATAAATTTTGGAAATGAAGGTGAATTGAATTGATGTATATTATCATTTTTTTGGCATGTAGTTTAATAATTTTATATAAGTTGGGGTAAGAAGCAAGGATGGTTTTGAACTTTCACAAAAGAGTGAGCTGAAATGAATGGTTCAGTTGGAAATTGCTTGCCAAACAACCTAAAGGTTGTGGTGACATGGAAGGATGCTTCACTTATGCGTCTTGTGTTTAGATGAGAGGAGCATAAGTTTTCTCTGCAAACTTGTCTATGTATTACATTTTGTGCCATTTTCTGCTGATTTTTTTCCTTGTTTATTTTTGTTGTCTTCTCTCGTCATGTGGGCAATTGATTTGTGAGATCTTATTTTTTCTAATCTATTTTTCCTTCTGGTGATTAGTAGGTTTTTGCAGAAAACTACTTTTGCCGCTTGCGTGTCTTCCATGGTGTTGGACATCCGTTTCATCACAGTGCCACATCTACAGTTGAGGTTAAGTGTAATACTTCTAATGATTTTTTCATATATTCTGTATCATATTCCATCTGAATTCTCCTTTAAAAATGCTATCAGACCTCTGCATTTTGATGAAATTATTGAACACCATGTTACCATGTCTACTCTCTGTGACAGTTTCTAAGCTGACTGCCATTTGATGGAAATGTGCCACATTTGTTGTTGTATAATATTCATGATGAGGCACTTGCTAAGCTGTTCAGCATATTTCTCTGTTCAATAAGTTAAATTGTGAGGACCAACTATGCACCCATATTTCTGCATTTCTGTCTGGACTCCATGATGCTTCTCTTTGGTTGTGCTACACAATCCTTGTCTATTTTATTTTTGGTTATGTTATGTCCCTTGTGTCTAGTGGCAAGGATGGTTGTATGCTTGTAGCTGGCTTCTTGCATCATAACACGCTTGGTTTCTTTAGGTGTATAGTCCATTTCCATGTCCATGTGATATTCTCCCTTGAAGTTTCAAAATCTTACAGTGCATAAATGTTTGAGTGCTTTGCTAATCTTTGGGGAACATGAAGGGGCGGGTAGATCTTTGCATGGAGATTATTTCTCGTGCAAAGATGAAAATTCTACACTTGATTCTTCGAAAAATCTCTTGTATATCACTATATCTATAAGGCTAAGGAATCTTTCCTTGTGCTAAAATCTGCTAAATGAATACTAATGTTTGTTATGATGAATGAAGTACTTGAAGTTCCTGCTCATATTGAACTTTAGTTTCATCAGATTTGATGGACAATATTGGTCTGTACTTTAAAAACATTCAGTTACCTGTAGCTCAAGATACTATCCTTTTTTTTTTTTTTTTGTTATATTTGTCCTGAAGAACATTAAAGGCCAGGTCAATGTGCTTGCTGTCAGAAACTGTGTGCATTATACTCTTGGCTTTAGGATAAGAAGATTTTGAAACTTGGGAGCACCTGAAGAGTGATTGAACTCTTGATGTGTCTGTAGGCTTTCTTTGAGTTGAGCCTTATACATCTTGATCAACTCAATGTTGGATTGTTGTATTGGTCTTACAAAAATGCACTTTCTGTATTAAAATTCTTGCAATGCTTCTGTACAGGAACAATCTGACCCGTTTTCTCTAGTTGCTGATGAATTAGCACTTCTGGCCGATAGATTGCGCTCCATGGTTATTGCGGAGGTGTGTTGCTTTCTTTTTACCTCACTTGCTGCCAAGTGCCAATTAATCAACATTCAGATGAGCCCATAGCTTTGAAGTTTGCAAATCAGATTTGTTTTTTTCCCCCTTACCATTTCAGGTCCCTAAGCTTGCATCTGCAGCTGAGTACTTCTTCAAAATGGGAGTAGAAGGAAAACGGTTCCGACCTACAGTATGAGCTCTTGTACTTTTTCATTGTTTACTTGGTGTATCAAAGTATTTGATGTGAATTGTGGTTTTCATTTCCAGAAACCATAGAACGATTTTTGTGATTCTTTATCTTGGTTCCTCTTTTTCACTGCATCAAAATTGTGCCATGTTTAACTGGCTCCCAGTCAGTGAAGTTCATCGGCAAATAGCTAATTCTGATTTGCTAGTTTTCTACAAACTCATGTCAAGGAAGATGAATTATGAAAGGAAGATGTTGGAGATGAGATGAATAGGAAGGACAAGAAGTTAAAATTCCTGATCCAACAATGTAATGCGCAA
The DNA here is from genome assembly GCA_039764185.1 of Tamarix austromongolica. NCBI lineage: Eukaryota > Viridiplantae > Streptophyta > Magnoliopsida > Caryophyllales > Tamaricaceae > Tamarix > Tamarix austromongolica. Next base: position 33,403,238 of record CM077817.1, read on the forward strand.
CTTTCTATTGTATGCTTAATGGTGCATTGAGCTTGGAACAGTTCAAAAGCAAATGGAGTCTCTCAGTATTTCTGTCTCAAGTTTTTGCGCCTTTCATCTGTTGTATGTTGGGGGAAGTGCTCTTGTTTTCTTCTTTTACATGAGGATTAGTCAAGTACTGTCTGATCTCTTGTCTGGTTGGAGCTGGCTATTTTCTGTGTTGATTGATGGTTATCTTGAGCAACATTATTGGTCCATTCGTTTTTATTTGCCAGTGACTCTGAAATGGCGTTGCAGCACATTATAAGCTCCATGGTTGCTCTGGTTGTTGCATTTCCCTTTAAAAAGATACCGTCGTTGTGATTAATGGGATGAATTCTTACACATGAAGGATCATTAGGTTGATGTTAGTCTAATGCTTGCTCTTCCATTGCTACACACAATGCCCTAATTTTTTGTGTGACTGGAGACTGCATTTCTACTAGCAAGTAACCGTGTGTTGTGTTGCTTTCCTGGTTCTCAGTCTGGCGTTGATCTGTGACACTGAAATTTAGGAGCCTATACGATATCCTTCATACATCACTTTGAGTTTGTATTGTATTTCTTGTGATGGAATATAGGGGCGCTGCATGTTCTCATACTTATCTTGCTAATATTCTGAAATTTAGCTACATCTCATGTTTCTGTCCATTGCATACATTAATTTAGTTTGTATATTCTTTGGTGAAATCCAAAATGATATTTTCTTCAGGTGCTTCTGCTGATGGGGACAGCTTTGAGTGTACCAATGCCTTCCACAGAAAGGGTGCTTGATACGTCCCAGACTGAACTACGTACTAGACAACAGTGTATTGCTGAAATTACAGAGATGATCCATGTAAGTGTTCTGGGGTTGAATTTCCTTGCCAATTATATGCACCCACTGCATCAGGGGCGCTGAAATTCATTGTACTCTTTTCATCCCAGTTTGTTACCATGTTCGACACTCAAAAAAAGTTTGTTACCATGTTCTTAGGATGGTTTGGATTGAGAATATGGCTGACATGCTACTAATTTATATGGCATGTCATATCATCAATTTACAAATTTTCTCCTTTGTAAAATAGTTCTTTCAGAAGTAGAAAGTGATTTGACTAGCTCTACTTTCCCTTTAATGTATGGCATAGGGGAATTGAAATTTTATGGTGTTGTGGTTTCTCAAGCATACATTGTCAGACATACCAAACTGCATATAAATGCCAAAGTGATTGTTTCTTCTTCTTGTTGTAGTTTGGTTTGTGTATCAGGGTTTATGTGTTGGTATTAGATTTAGGGATTGGATATGAAAATTGTGCCTGAGAGGCTTTTCTTGCTTAATGTCGCCAACTCTGCTTTCCTATGTGTCATTGTTACTTACAATGTTTATTGTGTGGACTTTGATGCATCTTGGAAATTTTAATAATCAGTTAAGAGCTTTATGTAAATTCTCTTGTTGGATGTATCTGAATTTTTAATAATCATTTAATAGCTTTAAGCGGTTGTTTCTTCTTGTGGGAGAAGATCTTGTATGAGGGGTTGTCATCAGGTTACAATTGGGGGTTTGACCTGAAATAGGGTCTGAGAGGTTTCTCTTGCTCAAACTTCCCAACTCTGTTTTTGGCATGTGTGCCTTGTTACTTTAATATTTAGACTCTGTTTTTGACCTGAAAGGGAAAATGAAGAAGAAAGGAAAAGGAATGATAAAGTGAATGTAATTATTTTCTTTTGTTTGGTTGCTATGGAAAAAGAGGTGAAAAAGGTGATAAAGTGAACAAAGAAAGAAAACAACTGATTTGAACCAAGTTCAGCTGGCTTGTATAAGCTGTCCTAACCATCATGCCAAGAATGATGTTATGATATTTTTACATCGTGAAACACATATATGATTGGAGTAGGGACCTTGATATGAGTAACATTTTTAATTAAACACCTCTGCCTACAGGTTACTACTACAACTACTACAATTTTAATTTTAGGTGACAATGCACCATATATCTTAATGACCTATATATTTTGTCAAACTTTCATTGTATCAATGCCATTGTATTTCAATTTTCATAAATACCCAGTGTCAATTATTTTTATGGAATCCCACTTCTATTCATCCAGGTTTACACTTAGTATTTTTTCTTACTTCTCTTTGATTTTAACTCTTTTTCGAAGTGATTAAAAGTGAAACTAATAAAATAGAACTACTCTATGTACATAAATAGACAATAAAGATGAAAAGCGATTTCTTTTTCCTCTTTCAGCTACGAATTTTTTTTCCTTTTCTTTGTAATATATTTTAATTATAACTAAAAGAAAGGGTATCTGATTCTACCTGAATTATTTAGCTACCATCAACCTTTGTATCACCACTAACCTCCTCTAACCTAAAACGCCACCAATCTTCCACAGATCTAAACGTGAGAAAACATGGCCTAGCCTAGCTGCCACTCTAAGGCCCCACCACTGCAAAAAGACAATCACTACTATGACCAAATTCATTCATCTAAACCCTTTCATTCTCTGTCGCAGTTCTCAATTTTGGAAACCACAAAAGACGATGATGAATTAGAGGAAGATGGCAAAGCGAAGGAGGCTAAGCTCGATTAGTTATATGATAAGCAGTTGGTTGAGAAAATTACTGGGAGCAGTTATGATTGCTGGCAAGATCGATGTGAAGGAGGCAAATCTAGTCGCACAGACTGATAAATAGCCTGTGATTTGAACTACATTGAATCCTATTAGTCATCATTTCCTTTTGGCCTGGGGTGAATATTATAGTGCATCATGTACCTTCTTTTGTAATTTCCTGTCTGGAGATGAAAGATGATGTTGACAAGTATTTGACATGGGAAGAAAAAAGGAATGGGTGATAGACTAAGTTCAACTTTTCACTCACTTTATATCTCACACTGGAGAAGGAGAGTAGTGCTATATTTAAGACAAAGGATCTGTTGGTTTCAAAAGGTTTTCGAATATTTTGACTACATATGTTTGTGATTTCTTGTTCTTAATGACGAAAATTTGTCCCTGTCTTGGATGAATGTATGTTGTTTATGTTCAGCGTGTTTGATGGAGTAACAGAGGTAAAGGGGCAAGGGAGCTAGGGTTTGACCAAGTTTGTTATTTAGGTTTTGTATGAATTTTGATCTTTGGTTAATTGGGTAGAGGAGTAAGGTTATTTTTATCATGTATCAAAATATTACTTAAAGTTTGTTAAATTAATGGCCGGATAATCAAAATTAGCCAAAAAATAGGCAATAGGGCACCATGTGCAAGAAAATTGAAATACAGTGGGATTTGGTCCAATAAAAGTTTGACCAGGGTATATTCTATCCTAAAATATAGGAGCATATGGTGCATTATCTCCTTTTAATTTTTTTTTTTTTGGTAACAGATAACTGCAGCCTTAATTTTTCTTGTTATTTTACTTAAAGAGAACTTAATTTCTAGTAAACCAAGCACAAAAACCTTCTTTCCATCTCAGTTTTGTTGTTTTTACTTAGAATTATATTTAGCCTTAGTGACTGTTTACTTGAATGTATATTTGATCTTATGTTAATTAGTTAATCGCTTTATTTTGGTACAAGCTCTCTGCCAGTCACTTTCTCTACTTTGATACCATTTAACATGATTTCTAACAGAACAACAATATGAAGACCCAGTGAGCAGGGTCTCTAGGGTCCATTCAATATGTTCCACATTTTTCTGTCTGATGACTTTTGATTACATGCTTCTTTGATGGGATAAATCTGCTGATGGTCTCTTTAACTTCTCATCACTGAAAACATTTTACATCTTTAATCCAGTTCTAATCTATGTTTTATGAATTTTAGTTACATGATTGATATATCAAACTTATTTATGCCTTGGGCTGTGTTTGATCATTTTGTTCATTTTTTTCCTGTATTTTAACAAGGGGTTGTCTAGGTTTAGATAATTATTCACAGGCTGGTTTTCTAGCTTGAAACTTGATCTAACATTAATGAACCAGTGAAGTTCCTTTTTGACCTTGACATATCATGTGAAAATTTTAGAAGGGAAAATCTCTCCAAGTAACATTAATAAACCATTTAAGCTGTTTTTTGACCTTGACATATCATGTGAAAATAATAGACTGAAAAAGTTCTCTTCTAGATCACTCCATTCCTTTTGTGACTTTTCCCAGATGAGAACATAGATTAATTAAACGATTAGAGAACTTAAAGCTATCATATGTGCTAATTAAATTTCACCAACTTTGGGCAGTGACAATTGACATTACAGCTCCATTTGGTTATTGAGAAGTACAAAGAAAGAGAAAATGAGAAGTAAAGGAAACTTATAAAATGAATAAAGGATTTCTCCGGCCTTTGTTTGGTTGCAGCCTTGCAAGAAAGAAAAGAAATATGGAAAATTGATGTGAGCTTTGGCCTCGGTACCCGTGATATTAATAAGTTTGTTCAATTATCTAAACTTCCTCTTTCACCCTCTCCAATGCTGATTCCAAACTCCATAACCAATGACCAGATGATTCAGGTTTCTGATGACCAATAGACGTTGCAAGCATAAAAAAATTGTCTGTGTTCTATTCCCTATGACACTTGGCTGTCGCCACACCATTATTGCTGCTTTCTGTTGTAGCTATCCCTGCCATTCACCTTCCGCCATTTGGTGAAATGCAGTAATACGAGGCGATGGGCCACAAATTGCCCCCAAAATTGAACTTCTCATAATCTCAATCTCTGAATAGTGCCACCAAATAAGATGCCCAAATACCTCGCTGATTGAAAAATGTTCTTCTGAGTGTGCTAAGTGCAAATTGACAACCATGGAAAGAGAGGAGACTAATGGTAGGTTGTGAATCTGACTTGAGAGTAAGAAATTAATAGAGGAAGGGTTATAATTCTCTGTCTCTGACTTAGAGTTTTCTCCGGCTTTCTTCATGTATTATGCAGGGGACAAAAGTAGCCAATTTTTCAGTTACATTTCATTATATCTTCTTTCACAAACCAAACACTATAAAACGCTTCTCATTTTCTTTTCTTTACTTGAAAACTTCAAAAAACTAAATAGATCCTACTCATCTTTTTGTTGGAAAATTTAAAATCAAGGGATAGAACTGGCAGTTTGCTCTTTTTTTTTTTTTTTTTTTTTTTTTTTTTTTTTTTTTTTACATTGGAAAAGTAAAAATGACAAATATTTGAGAATAAGATATTTATGTGAAAGTGAAAATAAACGGTGTCACTATGGGGTTCTCTTCTGATTTTGTCTGATATATGATCTTAACTAATCTTTATTATTATCATTACTACTACTACTGCTGCAATTATTTATTTATTTATGAAATTAATGACTTATTGTTATCATTAGTTATTAGTATATTATTAACAATGTTAAAACTAGCAGTAATGCTGATAATAATAATACTAATAAGATAGTAAATTACTAAAGTAAAAACATTACTATAGAAATAACATATATTAAAAATAATTAATAAAAATAAGAAGTATAATAACTATTGTAAGAATATTAATTTATAAAAATTCTTATTTATTAGGATTAAGCATTATTCTTATAATATTATTATAATTATTATTTTCACCATTTTAGTTATGTCATGATAAATATAATTATTACTATTATTATTGTTATTATTATCGTTATTTTGTTATTGTTATAACTATCATTATTAGAACTATTATTTACACAATCATTAATATTATTATTGTTATTATTTTCTTTTTTTGTTCTGATATGATTGGTCCTCATCTCCGATCTGATTGTGTGGACAACAAACCCTATGTCTTTGTGTAACAAATAATAGTGCCTGTGACATGGAGCTCTTGTCGTTTGTTCAGTGCAATTCAATAGACTAAATTAGCAGCTTGTGGTTGGACTGTGGCATTTATTTGGATTCCATCCTAGATAAGCTGGTATTTGAAATGATTTTTTGTACTGATGGGTTAGAATAAGATTATTTCAAGGCAGTTTCTTCACTTTGTTTCAAAGTATGTTTTTCATCTCTTATATGGTGTTTCTATTATTTGCTGCATTTAATGCTGCTCAATTCTTGTAAAGGTTGTATAATTCTTTATGTTTCCTTGTGTAGGTAGCAAGCCTTCTTCATGACGATGTCTTGGATGATGCTGATACTAGACGTGGTATTGGTTCATTGAACTTTGTAATGGGAAACAAGGTCATGTTTTCTATCTCCGGTTCCATCTTAACATACATTTCCTTTTGTTTTGGGGAAAAAAATAGTGACACTTCCAGTATCTAGTTGGCTGATGTCTTTGCTAGTGAAATTTTGTCTTTGCTAAATGTTTATGCGATGATGTGGGACAAATTGGTTTTGTAAGCCTGTGTAATCTTTATTTGTGTCCATTGCTCTGCCTTATGTGGAAAGGAGAGGAGAATAAAGATCTTGTATATGCTATTCTCGGTAATCAAATGCCTATTAATAGGCATATTTACACACTTTCAGCCGACTTACCTCACAAGTCAGCAGAGAAAAAGTAAAAAGCACTAACAGCTCCATAATTCTAGGAACTATCAACTCACTATAGTGCTCCCCAAAATAAGAAACAAATATATTTTTGATTTAAAATTCAAACTAATCTGTTTTATCTCTTTCCAGGATAATACTAGTAACTAATTTATTCATATTACAACTCCCCCCTCAAGTTGGTGCATACAAGTTCCACATGCCTAGCCTGCAAATTAAACCATCAAAACAATCACCCGACAAGCCCTTGGTGAGTATATCTGTCTGCTGACCACTTGGCACATAGACTACACACAACTCCCCTAAGTCAATTTTTTCCTTAATGAAATGAACTGGGTCATGAGCTATGCTTATGGATGACTTATTATCACAATATACCTTCGTTGGATATACTTTTCTAAGTCGCAGCTCATTTAGTAACCTATGATCCAAATTAGTTCAAATGCCCCTTGAGCCAGAGCTCTAAGCTCTGCTTCGATGCTACTTTTAGCTACCACAGGTCGTTTTTTAGTCCTCCAAGTTACCAAATTATCCCAAATTTTCATATAATGCCCGCTAGTTGACCCTCTATCATCAATTGACCTTGCTTAATCCACATCTGTGAATGCTTATATACTTTGATCTTCACTTGTTTATTTTTTTTTTTTTTTTTTTACAAACAGTCCATTCGCAGGTGTTTACTTCAGAAACCTTAGAATTCCATATGCTGCCTCCATGTGTTCCTCTAAAGGTCTGGGTATATATCTCTAGGCGTGTGGGGCTGCACAAAAAATTCAGGATCCGAAAATCCGACCCAACATTTTTGGATATCCTATTTGTTTTTTCAAAAGGTTATCTAACTTTTAGGATATCTGATTTTGGACCAGATTATCCAATGTGGGAAAATTTTCATTATTTTGTTGATTATTTCAACAGTATATCATAATATAGTAATTTTGTAGTATTATTTTTTAAATTTATTTATTTTTATAATTTAAAATTAATAATGATATTTTAATACTCTTTTCAGATAAAATAAGATATCCATATGAATATAGATATAAATATTAATTGATACGTAATCTTTGTTTTAAAAAATTTCTTGTAAAGGTTATTAAAACTGTTAAAATAATATTTTCATATGGATATTTGATCCACATTGTCAGTTATCTGGTCTAAGGGATGCAGAGCGGATATCTGATCCGGTGGATACGGATATCTAGTTTTGTAAACCCCTAGTCGTGTGTGGAAGAGTTAAATCAACCTCCCAACCAGCCGCTGATATCTCCCTTTATCTACAAACTTACCCTTGTCTATACTTGGCCTTAGGTTCCATAGGTGTTGCTGCTGGTTTACAGCCAAGCATCCCTATTTCTTTGAGTAAATCAATGGCATACTTTCGTTGTGAGACAGATTCCATGCTTTGTTCTAGCAATTTCCATTCCCCAAAAAAAATACTGTAGTTGGGCAAGATCCTTACTTTAAACTCTCTAGCTAGAATTTTCTTAGGATTTTCTAATTCTTTTGTATCATCATTAGTAAAGATTATCATCCACATAAGTGATGAGGATAACAACCTTAACATTTGAGTGTTAAAAGAATAGAGTATGATCAGCCTGGCTTTGTTTGTATCTATACTTCTTGACTACTTGATTAAATTGCTCAAATCATGCACACGGGGACTGCTTGAGTAGATGGAGGGATTTTTTTTTTTCAAGTAACACACCTTCTCTTCCTATATTTTCCTTTGAAACCAAGGGGTAATCTCATGTATACCTCCGTGTCTATTTAAGTAGGCGTTTTTAATGTCGAGTTGTTGTAACGGCCATTCTAAGTTGGCAGCAAGGATATTAAACTCTGATTGTGTTGAGTCTTGCCACTGGTGCATATGTCTCCGTTTAGTCAACTCCATAGGTTTGATTGAATTCCTGTGCTATTAACCTTGCCTTGTATGGTTCAATTTTTCCATCTGCATTGTACTTCATTGTAAAGAGTAAAGACCCATTTACATCCCACAACATGCTTATTTTGGGCTAATTGACGATTTCCTAGGTCTGATGCCTTTCTAATGCGCCCATCTCATCGTCAATAGTCTTTCTCCACTCCATCTCAACCAGGATTCTTTAATGCTTTCTGGTATAGTGACCTCTTCAATATTAGATGCAAATGCTTGAAACTTGGGTGTCAATCTGCTAAGGTGCATGTATTTGGAAATTGGATGGACAATACACCTGCTCTACCCCTTTCTTTGTGCAATAGGCAAGCTAGGTTATGATGAACCAGAGTTATCATGATCAGAATGAAACTCATGATGCTCTTCCCCTTGTGGAGCTATTACCGGTTCTGCTTCATGAGGTACATGTTCAGTCGAAGGCTGTAATTATTTGGTCTTTTTCCTGTATCTTGGAATACACTAAAAGTTTCTTTTCCCTGCTGTCAATGGTTGGTCCTGCAGTGAGGCTTTACTGTAGATTTTGATGGAGTGGCTATTACTAGGTTGCGGTATGGATGGATTTCTCGGAGTAGAAGGTAGACATGTTTCCCAAGCATGAGCATAGTTGGTGTGTCCCAAGGGAGTAATGAATTCGGGTAAAAAGGTTGGGATTCATTAAAGGTAACATCAGAGACATGCATTTGCTTAGTTTGAGGGTTGTAATACTTGTGACCTTTTTAGGTTGAGTAGCAGAGGAAGATACATTTGTGAGCTTTGGGATCAACTTTCCCCTAGTTGGGACTTAAATTATGAACATAGGAAGTGTAACCAAAAGTTGGTGGTAAACTTGAGATAGTATGAGTAATAGCATAATGAGGAATTAGAAGAGATAGAGGAGTTTTATAATGTAGAACCCGATATGGCATCCGATTTATTACATAGGCAGCTGTTAGGATGGCTTCTGACAGACATCTAATCAAATACACCTATTCAAGGAGGAGCAAGAGATGAGGAGGGACGTTTGTTATAACTGGTCCAACTGGTTTGTTTTGTTTTATCTATTAGTAATTGAGTTAGTAGGCTGTTGAGTCTGTTTTTATTAAATATGTTGAGTTGTTAATTGGGTGGGGAATTTTGTTGGGTAGTTATGCTGAGTCAGAGGCTGGAGAGCTGTGCCACCTCTATTTAAAATCGAGAGAAGGAGAGGGCAGGGCAAGAAGAAACTGGAAGTGAAAGAGGGACGGTACCAGGACCTTGAATACCTGGGTGTAATTTTCCTCAGATAGTAATACATGACCAGTCCTCATTTCTCTCTCAAAATTTACTCATCTATTGCATCGTTCTATGAGTTGATTGCTGCTGCAGGAATCCTAACAATTGGTATCAAAGCAGTAAGTGACTGGGAAGTATGAGTCAAAAGAAAATAGAGGTATTGGAGGAGAAATTAGGATTCATCTAGGAGGAATGGCAGAAGGAGATGGATGCGGTACGGGAGGAGACTAGGAGATTATCGTCATTGGAGAAAGCTATGGAAGAAATTGGAAGATAGCTGGGGCAATTATTGGGATAAAGAAATGGGGAGATTTCATCTGTGGATCAAGGAAATAGGAGGACCACAGAGGCTCCTGAACTAGAGCTGGTCACACCAGTGGAGTTTTAGGAAGTTACTCTTGCCGTCAAATACCGTTTTGACTTTCGTTCCACCAGGCAATTGGAATTTCCCATATTCAATGGGCTAAACCCTGATGACAGGCTGTTTTGAGTGGAAGGGTTCTTTACCTTGAACCAAATATCGGAAGCCGAGAAACAGGAGGTAGTAGCCATCGCCATGGAAGGCAAAGCTCTGGCATGGTTGCAGTACATGGAGGATGGGAGGAAATTCGCGACCTGGAGGTGATTCAAGGAGGCAATTCTTAGCAGGCTCTGACCGAAGCATGAGGGCTCCCTGTGTGAGAAATTTTTCTTGATAAGGCAGAGCTCAACAGTAGAAGATTACCCGGAAACTTTCGAGCTCCTCGCTGCTACACTGCAGGGTTGACTGGCTCCATTATTCCTTCGAGCTCCATCATCCAGAATTCAGCTCATGGCTAGTTTCAGCCTGTTGAGGAACATTCCCTCTAGTGCCTCCTCTAACCCAGACTGGGTGGAATGGGGCTAAGAATAAGGGCCGAACAACTATAAATTCAACCCAACAAGTTGGTGCTATTTATTTATTTATTATTATTATTATTTTTATTACTATATACCGGTATACAACCCTTCTATGGATGCTCATGTCCAACACCTTGGCATCATTTTTGGAGTCCTACAGGTACATTCCCTATCGGTAAATATTAAGAAGTGTGTACATTCCCTATCGGTAAATATTAAGAAGTGTGTGTTCAGGCAAGGGGAGCTTGAATATTTGGGACATATAGTATCCTTAAAAGGGGTGGCTGTAGACCCTGCTAAGGTTCAATGCATAAAGGACTGGCCGGAGCCTGAGAACCTACTGGAGCAGCGAGGGTTATTAGGTTTGATAGGGCATTACCGAAAATTTGTGCACCATTTTGGGCACATCACAACTCAACTCATTGCCTATCTACAGAATGACAGTTCTGGGTGGAATGCTGAGGCTCAGCAGGCTTTTGACAAGCTTAAGGGAGCCATGATGACAATACCTGTGCTGGGTCTCCCAAATTTTAATGAGCCCTTCATAGTGGAAACTGATGCTTCTGAAATGGGAATTGAGGCTGTCTTGATGTAGCAACAACTACCCATTGCTTTTTTCAGCCAAGCCTTGGGACAAAGGGCTTGCTTGTAATCAACATATGAGATGGAATTAATGGCGGTAGTGTTTGTAGTTCAATGATGGCGGCATTACCTCTTGGGCTGGAAGTTTATAGTAAGAATAGATCATAAAAGTTTGAAGTTCTTATTTGAGCAACACGTAATTCCTGAAGGACAATTGAAATGGGTTATTAAGCTATGGGGGTACAAACCTTTTTTGGGGGGGGGGGGGATAAAGCCGCATATGCCCTATCTACCGCAGCTACCTTAGCTGCCTTCTCGGCTGCTTGGGTCGAAAAATGGAGCACCCTTCAATCCGAAATTGATGCCGACCTTGTCCATGGACTTATCAAAACCAAACTGCAGCAAGGAGAGGATGTAGAGGGGTACCAGCTGAATCAGGGCAACCTCTTCTACAAATAGCGCTTGGTTTTACCGGCTAAATTGACATTAATTCCACAATTGATAGCTGAATTCCATGGCAGAGAAAGAGGACATTTGGGAGTATTAAAGATGTATCACAGGCTGGCTAGGGTATACTGGGCCATTATGTGGAAGACAATAATGGAATTTGTGGCAGGTTGTGCTGTTTGCCAGCAGCACAAGTAGTTAGCTATGAGCCCAGAGGGTCTGTTGTAACCACTGCCTGTTCCACAATAGATTTGGGAAATATATCACTGGATTTCGTTGAGGGACTTCCATGGTGAGAAGGTCATAACTGTATTCTGGTGGTGGTGGACAAGTTGTCAAAGTATGCCCATTTCATACTACTTAAACACCCACTCACTGCACGCACTACTGTAGAGGTGTTTATTAAGGAAATTGTCAAGCTGCATGGAATTCCCAGCTCTATTGTATCTGATCGGGATAAGGTTTTCATTAGTCATTTTTGGAAAGAAATATTTAAGATGTCAGGGACAACATTCAAATTCAGCTCGGCCTGTTGCTCGCAGACAGATGGCCAGACATAGGTTGTTAAACACAGTTTGGAGACCTACTTACGCTGTTTTATGTGTGACAAGCCCAAACAATGGGTTAAATGGGTTCCCTAGGCGGAATATTGGTATAATATTTCCTTTCATTTGGGCATACACACCACACCCTTTAATGTCCTGCATGGGCAAGACCCTACCCTATTATTACGGTATGAGATGGGGGCAGCCTATTTGCTGTGGTAGACTGAGAGTTACGAGATAGAGACACTGTTTTGGATGAATTAAAGCAGCACTACCAGCAAGCTCAAAGGAGAATGAAGATTCAGGCTAATAAGAAGGGATAAAAATCGAATTTTGAAGTTGGTAGCTGAGTGTTTGTTAAACTCAAACTCTATCGCACAAGTCCTTGGCGAGAAGGCTGAATGAGAAACTCGCTCCATTTTAATTTGGGCCATACCAGATTCTAGCAAGCGTTGGCCTGGTGGCCTATCGTCTCAAGTTACCAGAGTCAGCATCCATTCATCGGGTGTTTCCTGTGTCAATGCAGTGGGTGAAGGACAGCAGATGTAGCCTTTTACTCCGGTCCTTTTGAAAGAAATGGAGTGGCAGGTGGAGCCAGAGTCTGTACTTGACTTGAGGTACAATGCCAAAGGTCCTAGAGGTATTGATCAAATGGAAAGGGTTGGCCGACTTTGAAGCATCTTGGGAAACCTTTGAGCTAATCAACAAGCAGTTTCCTTATTTTCACCTTGAGGACAAGGTGAAAGACCGAGGAAGGAGTAATGATAGACCTCTAATCAAATACACCTATGTAAGGAGGAGCAAGAGAAGAGGAGGGATGTCCGTTATAGCTTGTCCAACTGGTTTCTTTTATTTTGTCTAATTAGTAATCGAGTCTGTAGGCTGTTGAGTCTGTTTTGATTAAATATGCTGAGTTGTTAATTGGGTGGGGAATTTTGTTGGGTAGTTATGCTGAGTCAGAGGCTAGAGAGTTGTGCCGCCTCTATTTAAAATCAAGAGAAGGAGAGGGTAGGGCAGGAAGAAATTGGAAGTGAAAGAGGGAGGATGCCAGGACCTTGAATACCTGGGTGTAATTTTCCTCCAATATCAATACACGGCTTGTCCTCTTCTCTCTCTCTCAGAATTGACTCATGTGTTGCATCCTTCTGTGAGTTGATTGCTGCGGCAGGAATCCTAACAGCTTCCCCCCAAAATTGTTTTGGGACATGAACGGTGAACACAAGGGCTCGAGCAAGTGAAGGAGGTGCCAATTTTTTCTCTTGGGTTGTGTCAATGCATGTACTTTTGTGAACAATTCCATTAGAAGTTAGATACTCACCCAAGATGGAATTAAAATATTTGGTTCCATTATCTGTGTGGAGAATATGCAAATTGGCATTGAACTGGTTTTTTATCATTAAATGAAATTTTTTGAATGCTACTGCAGCATCAAATTTATCTTTTAGGAGGGATCCCCAACTTAACTGTGCATGTTCATCAATGAAAGTGATGAACTATTGGGTGTTTGTTAGGTTTTGCACACGAGAAGGTCTCCATATGTCACTATGGATAATGAATAAGGGTTCGGATGCTTTATATGGACATGGACAAAAAACGGATCTTGTCTGCTTTGCAAGCTGGCAGATTTTGCAATGAAAGGATTTAATGTTTTTATTTCTGAATAAATTAGTGAACAAATGCTGTAAAGAGTGTTACCTAAATGATAGTACCATGTCATAATTTCATCATGACCTCATTACATCCAAAGCCAAAGAAGGAACTTTTACTGTTTTGTGCATGAAGAACGGGGTCTGCATCCATAGCCTGCTACTTTCCCCAGCACCCCCATTCATCTTCCCCGATGATAGCTCCTGAGAAACACAGTGTGAGGGTCTCTCTGGTAAGAAGTTAATTTGCAAGGGACATTATGTAAAATAAGAGAGGGTGATAAACAAACAGATCAGTAGCAAAGGAACTGCTAGCATTTTTTAATTTTAAACTTCCTGGGCATGGTTTATATGTTGAAAATTGGTTAGATTGGCTGGTCATGTGGTTAGATAAAAGCAGTTGAAGTACCTGAGTTGGTTTTGCTTAGGAGTTTGGACAGGCTTCTTGTCTGTGGTTGGAGTGGGCAGAATGATGAGCTTGTGTAGTTGCTCAATTTGTTTAGGGGAGAAGGGGAACGAACCTACCTTTCCTGCAGTAAGTCCCTGAGCTTCCTGCTGATTTTTGGGCTTCCAATCAGCAGGTTTTCCATGTAATTTCCAGCATGTGTCTTTGTTGTGGCCCTTCTTGTTGCAATGTTCACACTATGAACGTTCTCTCATGCGAGAATCATATTTTTTCTGGCAGTCGAGTGGCAAGGGCTTTGTGGTTAACATCTGAACCTAGAGTTGGGCTCATCATCACCTTTATGCAACTCTCTTCGCGTTGCACCTTTGCAAATTCTTCTCAGATGGAGGGTAATGGTTTCTTTCCTGAGATTCATCCACATGCCTCACCCAAGTCTCGATTGAGACCATAGAGAAAGTCAAGTACATGCTCTTTGTCAAGCATTTGCTTGTAGAGAGCAGAGTCATCGAAGCACTTCCACTCAAGCGATCAATTTCTTGCCATAATATTATGCAAGATGCTATAGTATTAGGTTACAAAAATGGTGCCCAGTTTTTGATCCCGGAGTCTAGATTTATGCTCAAAAACTCCTTTTGAGATCAGAGTTGGTTTCTCGAACAGTCTTGCACACTTCCTTAGCTAGTGAAAGGAAGAGATAAGTACAACTAATTTTGGCGTCCATGGAATTAATATGTCAACTAATGATCATCGAATTTTCAAAATCCCATTTGGATTAAGTTGCATCGCTGGGGTGAGGTGCTTTGATATCAACAGTGAGATAACCCAAGCATCCTTTTCCATTTAGATGCAGGGTTATTGATCTTGACCACTGTAAAAAATTGAGTCCATTCAATTTGTGAACCGTGATTTGAAGGGAAGGGTTTTCTATGGTTAAAGCTGAAGCTGAAGCAGTCACTATCCACTGTTGAGGAATGAATGACAAGATGATCAGGTAATGCTTGGGTATGAGATGCCGCTGTAATATTACGTGGAAAGGAGAGGAGAATAAAGATCATGTATATGCTATCCTCTGTAATCAAACGCTTGTTAGTAGGCAGATTTACACACTTTCAGCCGATTTACCCCACAAGTCAGCAAGGAAAATGTAAAAAGCACCAACGGCTTCTAAATTTTAGGAACTATCAGCTCCCTATAGTGTCTCCCTAAAATAAGGAATACAGATATTTTTGATTTAAAATTCAAACTAATTTGTTTTATTCTTTTCCAGGACAAGACTACTAACTTTATATGTCAAGAAGTTTATAAACACAGCTTCTTGTGAAGAATAGATATCTCACGGATTTCAGTCTCTTCCTTTCTCTTTTCCTTCTTCCTCCAAAATCAGCAAGGCCAGTCATGCTAATGACAAAAAAAAAAAAAAAGGAAAAAGAAAGAAAAGAAATGGTGCATAGGGACAAGCTGCTGATAAGAAGTGTATCTCTTCTTTGTAAATCAATGTCACTTCTTTCTTAGTCAATGCGAAAAGAACCTAGCAAATTCACAAATCTCCACATTACAGAAGTGTCTCATCTGTAATTCCCAAGCAATAAATAGCTTGATCTTCATGCATTTTTTCATTGACTGAGGTTGTTAGTGTCTTTAGATACAACCTTGGTTACTTTGATACATGTTGACCAAGTAAAAATTGGTGGGAGAGATTGCCATCTTTATTTAGAATTTTGCTTTGCCTGGAGTCTGTGAGGGCCACCTGGTGAGTGGTGTGGAATTTATAATTTTATAATACTATCAAAGCACAGAAGAGGTACAAAGGCTATTGGTAACATGTAAAATTGAAGTTTAGAGGATTATAAAAGTTTATCTGTTGGAGCTAATACATGCTTTGACGTGGAACTTCAACTCTTGGTCATATTCTGAAAATTTTAGGTCTTAGATTAAACAAGCAACCTTTGATAGTGCATAGTCAGCTATCCTGTGGTCAGATTTTGGCTGTATAAGCCACAATGTGTTCTATCTATTCTGAAGCCACTATGGATTCCATCACCTGCTAGATCCTGGTGCATTTGGCGTAAAATTCAGCATATTGCCTAGCATCCATGTTTTTATATTGCTGATACTTTTAAGCATTGATCAGATTTTTGTTTCATTTCACCTTCACTGTTCCATTTTAATGATTATGAACCTTAAAGTTATAGGATGTTGTTTTCTAGCTTTCTATTCAAAGCTGCCTTTTCTTGTCATGATTCTGTTTGGATGTGTAGAGTAAATAGTACTGCATCTGTTATCTGAAAAACCGATGTCGACTGTCACAGATATAAAAATCAGGAGCACCCATTGTTACACAGAACTACCCACTTGATGCAAGACATGATCCCTGACATCATTTATTTAAACATATGCAGTTGGCTGTGCTAGCTGGAGATTTTCTGCTGTCAAGAGCTTGTGTTGCACTGGCGTCGCTAGAAAACACAGAGGTAGGCACTTGAGTGCCTGAATCTCTCGTCCTCTCATTGTGGTTAGTTTTTGAAATTGTTAGTGTCATGCTTTCAACAATTCTGCATATTGGAATTTGCAGGTTGTATCATTATTGGCCAAAGTTGTGGAGCATCTTGTTACTGGCGAAACAATGCAGTTGACCTCAACTTGTGAGAAACGTTGCTGGTGTGCATTCACAAAATCCCTTCTCCTTGCTTTGTTACTTCTAGTGAAGTGAGATGAACGCTCTGGCCATAATTTTCAACCAATGGCATTGTAGTCAAAAGTGGGTAAAGAAAACTGCTGGTTGGAGCCTCCGTGTCTGCAAGGGATTTTATATATTTTCAACCATAATTTAACCAGCTTATGCAACTGTCCTGTTGCAAAGTGGCTGTGCGTGAAAAGTGTACCAACTTGCTTTGGCCCATGACTAATCAAGTGACGATTGAGCTCTATTCACTAGTTGAGAGTGGATGGTACTACACTCATCAAGTGCCGCAGGAGCTATGCCTGCCCAAAAGGATAGAAAAAAATAAAATAAATAATCATAGGTTTGGGGGATGGTAATAATGGTAGGAGGAAACAATTTGGTATCATAATATCCTCCCAGTAAGAGTCTTCTAGCCTGATAACTTGTTCAAATTCCCAACCCCTAAGAATCTTTTCTGAATTGAAGTGTATTGGAGAAACATGCTGATTATAATTTTGAACAAGGGCTTCCATTATAATATTCTTGGCAATCCTTTTTGTATTACTGGAATTTTATTCTCTTGATTTACTGCTTTTATTATGTTTATATCAATGATATTTTATACTCAAGTACAATTTTTACAGCATGGATTATTACATGCAAAAGACGTACTACAAGACTGCATCTCTAATATCAAATAGCTGCAAGGCGATAGCCCTTTTAGCAGGACAAACAGCGGAAGTTGTGACAGCAGCATATGAGTATGGGAAAAACTTGGTGGGTTACCTTTTGGTTATCATTCAGATGGTACCAGCTCTTTAGGTGCAGAATTGTTTGATTTATGGATTGCATATATATGAAAGTGAATTAATGGAATGCACGAACATGAGTCACATTGCCAAGCTTGATTCCGTAGTATGTACTTGTTTTGTAGACTCTAGTAATGATTTGGCATATCTTTATAACGCATCACACGTGTCAATCCATATGTCCATGCATATGTTTAGGCAACCCCTCTGGTTCCATGTCACCAAGGATTGCTGAAGATGTTTTTCTTTTTACTGCTTTCTTCACATTCGTATGTTCTGGAGGCTGCTGTGAGAACTGGTGTTTGACGTGCAAAGTTCCTATTCGTTGTGTGTTGATTTGGAAGAGTGATTTTCAAGTTTCTACAGAAGCAATTATCTGAGGATTGTCGTTAGTATTATTACATTGCAGCTGAATCTTTCAGTTTAACCTTTATTGTGGTGGGTTTCTATTTTAGGGTATCCCTGTGACATTTATGATTTTGTTTGTTGGGTTTTGTCCCATATTTGTTAAAGAAGCTGGAAGCAATTCTAGTGACCTTTTTATCTATATGATATCAGTTACCTGCTTGGTGGATTCCACATCCCCCCTCCCCCCAAAAAAAGGAAGAGAAAATCTAGCTGATTGGTCTGTGATTTGTTCTTTTGACCACAGGGTTTGGCATTCCAAATAATTGACGATGTTCTTGACTTCACTGGCACATCAGCATCACTTGGCAAGGGTTCATTGACTGACATCCGTCATGTAATTACCTTTCCTTTCCATATTTTCGTTGATGAATTATAAGATAGCTAGTGGTCTTTTATTCATAAAAGGAGAAAAATATGACAAGTAGGTCTTTAAGGGATTAATGCATAGTAATATGACAGTTTCAAGTTTTTTCATGGTATTGTTAAACGTTTAGTTTCTTGGAGTGTCCTCTCCATGAAAAGAAGTTGGATTATGAGTTTATTAACTTGTGAATCGCATTTGATCACTCAAATTGTGATGATAATTTCTAAAGGTAAGAAATCTTACATATAGCAACAAGATTAATTGATGAGGAATCTAACGTAAATGGAGCTCTTGCATCTTTGAATTTTAGCTTTACATTTTTACTCTATTTATTTTTTGATAATTTTGTGTGATATCTCTACTGTCTCTGTGCCTAGCTTAAATAATGAACTGATAAGTCTCTTGATCGGGAGGTTTGAAGTTCTCAGAAAGCTATTAAGGCAGATTTTATATGGGAAGCTGAAATAGTCATTGGAATTTTGAGCAGGGATGGTTTTCATTTGGGTTACAGAATTCCTTTTCTAAAGATTATCGCTTGTGGCTAGATCATAAAGTTTGTGCCATCCTGATGGATTGTGGTTGATGGGAAATTGTTAGACATGGAAATCTTGGGTAATGTGGTTTGCAACTTTGTTTGAGGTGTTGCTTGGGTTTCTATTTCTTGCATGGTGTATTTCAGTGCTTAAGCACATCCTATAGTAAATTTTTTGGGCAATTTCCTGTCATTCTAGAAAATTTAGTTAACCTATTACTGGGTTTTTTGACTCGTGAGACTTGTGTCATTAGCATTTAGCTTCTACACATTAGTTTGGGGCTTATAGGCTAGGGCTCTGTGACAATTATATGCTCTTTAAATGTAAGATTTTACCGGAAAACTTTGTTTACATCAGTTGCCCTTGGCTTCGACATTTTTTTTTTTAAAGCATGGTACACGTTATCATCTTCACTTTCAGAATAAGCGTGTTCTATGTTTGATCTTAGAGGAGCTATTATACGAAGATTCTTCTTTACAGGTAATATTTCATTCTTTTATATCATAATATTATGAGCAAAATTGCAATCTTTACAGGGAATTGTTACAGCTCCCATTCTGTTTGCAATGGAAGAGTTTCCTGAATTACGTGAAGTAGTAGATCGGGGTTTTGATGACCCTGCAGATGTGGATCTTGTAAGTTTCTATTCTTTTATTTGAGCAACTTTTGGTACTTTGTAACTGATACATATCCTCTCAATATGAGTAGCTTTGGTGGAAGATTTTAGGAGGATGCTTTCTTACTTTTGTTCCAATTTTTCCTCTTTTGCTCAATTTGATAGCAAACCAGTTTTGTTGGCGTGTACCAATTCTTGTACTTTGCATATCCAATCACTCATCAACCTTCCATGTCTTTCTCATTCTTTGACTTACCCTTTGTTTGGAGCTACTTAAAAAAAATAATTATGTAAGATAGTTACTTATTTTGGTTACTGTTTAGCCTAAAAAGTTACCAAAATAAGTAATTATCTTAATTAGATTCAAACAATAGATTAATTATTTTTAGAATGTGAAAACTGGGTCTGTGATATGTATTCAGAAACCTTCGGATTGCAGTGTTGATAGAATTTCATCCAAGGCTTAGAGTTGGAAACAGTCTCTGCAATTGGTGTGAAAGGAGACAGAGTTAGGGAGTGCGGGATACTGTTGTTGGATGGGACTGCATTTATCTAGCTCCTGTAGGAGGCCCGTTATGTCTAATATGCCCAATCAAACCCCATCATCAGCTTCTCCCAGAAAGCCCATGGACCTGGCATGGTTTATTTATGCTGTCCTGTAACAAAGGAGCTAAAGCCGTAGGTCTTATATTAACTAAGGGCCCGACCATTCAAGCTAATGCGGTAATAATATCTCCAAGTTGTCAAGTTACACAACTCTTCGTCAACGTCTAAGCCTCTGCTGATTGCCTCTTGTCTCTTACCTTTGGCCTGCTGAAATTTGCTCTCAGCTCTGCAGGCGGAGCAAACTGTACCATCTTCACCATGTCATGACTCAAATTCATTCTTCTTCCTCTCTCTGGATGTCCTTTGTTTATAATTGAACACCACGATTACCTCTCGTCTCTTACCTTTGGCCTGCTGAAATTTGCCTTGGCTCTACAGGCGAAGCAAACTGCACCTTCTGCACCACCTCATGACTCAAAGTCGTTCCTCCTCTCTCTGTACCTCCTTCGTTTATAATTGAATGCCACGGTTTATCAATTGATCAGTTTAGTATGCTTTGCTTCCATCAAGATCAAGGCATTCACATGTCAATATGTTCCTGACTGTCTGGTCTGATGGTACAAGTGAAGCTCACATGGCTGCTTGCAATAATTTAGCAAGTTTCCCCTATCTCTCTATAATTAAGTTCTTTTTCTCAACTCTAAACATAAAGTTTTGCAGTCATTCTATTTTCTGTTTCAAAGTGCATAAAAATCAAAATTCTCAATCGAAGTTCCTGTGGTTTACACAAATTTGAAGCTATTGAAGGTTGGACATTTGATTTGTTCTGCTGAATGCATCTTATTTTTATTAATTTATTGAGGATTTATCAGACACTATCTATTACTCCCTCCCTTTCACAATATATGTGACTTTTAGCTTGGGCATACATATTAAGAAATTATAAATTTGTGGAGATAAAATGCCCAAGATGATTAGTATATCCTCCAATAAATATACTTTGAAAACCTGGTTATTAATTAATGAAAGAGAAAATTGAGGGTATAGTAGGAAATGTAATATTTAATTTGTACGAGTGTCTATAATGACTTTTATTTTGAAACAAGTTGACTGAAAAAGCGACAAAATTGTGAATTGGAGGGAGTATTAGTTTAATGATCGCCCAATGTTGAGTTCATGTTTATTCTTCCTTTTTAGTTTTATTTGTTTTCACTTTCAATTGTAGAAACTAGGATGTGCTTAGTTTTGAAATGAAAGATATAATTAGTGTTGTATTTTTTGCGACTGATTTTTTATTTTACAGTTCTCAATTTTTTTCCCTTCAGTTTAATAGTTCAGCTGTTCCAGTCAATACTATAACCTGTAAGCGGAAATCTAAACATACTCAAGCCCAGTCAAGCCTGTGATTTTTCCCTGCTTGGGCTAGTCCTGACCTTGACCCAAATTAGACCCAACCCTGACCTGGTCCATGTCTGCCTTGCAGTGTGAGAAGCCTCATGTACTGGACTGTTAACGACCTTTTGCTTTTAATTATTAATCATAACTGTGCATGTTTTGATTATCTTTATTTGACGTGAGCACCTTTGCAACTTGAATGCACCTGATTTTGAGCTTGTGGTGTCTTCAATGCATGGAATAAAATATTAGCTGATATACTTTCATATATATATATATATATATATTAGCTGATATACCGATATGTCCAAAATATTTTGGATTTTTAGCTTATCAATACACAAAATTCCATGCATATCAACCAATATGATATATTTTGGCCAATGTATTTTTATATTTACTGATTATACCAGTACCAATATTTGCTGGTATTTTGTCAATAGTTATTGCTTGCTATTTATTGTGAAAAATAAATAAAAAATCACACCTTGACAATCGTGAGATATGATGTCCGCAACACTCTGGTGTTATGAGCCTATGACACCCCATTCACTATGGTAATCGTAACCATAACTGCAATTTTATTGTCTACTTCAATGTCCCTCATATTTTGTGCTTATCAGTTGATTGAGCCACTGCTCAGATTTGTTTCCCGGCATTGTGCTTCGTGTTATTGAACTTAGATCAATTTCTTGACTACCATGGCTGCACATTTTTGCGGTTCATTTTTGTACATTTGAACTCATAATCAGGGTGGGACTACTGTCAAAATATTGCTGCTTTAGCAGCCCTTCCGTTTTATTATTATTATTTTTTAATTTTTTCTTGTTGACATGTCCAATTTGTTTGGTGGTGGATTAGCTGTTATTGGTGGCCGGTTTATTTGATTTTGGAGACAATTATACTAGAGTGTAAGAATATCAATGATGCATGATCTTGTGTGGCAAACTTAGGCTCTCAAGTACCTTGGGAGAAGTCAAGGAATCCAGAAGACGAAGGAGCTAGCAGCAAAGCATGCAAATCTTGCGTCCCAAGCAATTGATTCGCTCCCTGAAACCAATGATGAGGAAGTTCAAAAGTCCAGGCGAGCGCTTGTAGAACTTACTCGGATAGTTATTACAAGAAATAAGTGAAAAGGATTATGGGCTAGAATTTTATTTTACTTAATTCTTTATGTAGGATGGGGAATAGTTTTCTAGTTATTTTCTTCAGAATTTTGCATTTTATTGGCTGATTTTGTTGAGACATGAAAAGGTACATCAATATACCTCTTGTTTCCTCCAAATTGTCGTGTTCAATCTTTAGATGAATAGTATAAATAAATAAATGCTGCTTTCAAACTGCTGACCATGACAAGTTGGTTCGGGATATTTTATTGTTTGTCAACATCTCTCTTACTTTTCTGTTGTCTTCACGAAGTGCAGTTTTGAGTGTGTGATCAACTCTTGTAGTAGATATACATCGTATTTGGAGACCTATACCAATAAAAATATGAACAATGCCGGCGTTCATCTTCTTATGGTATGCAGCACTGCTCAAATCCGATCCTTGATATATTACAACACGAGAGAGAGAGAGAGAGAGAGAGAGAGAGAGAGATGTTGTATGAATGATTTTGTATACGGTCTCTACATTGCTCAACAGCCGAACAACTGTGCATACAGTTGGCAATCTCCTCTGGTTCTTACACAGAGAGAAAATCTGGAAAGAGAGCAAAACATGCGTTTAAATTCAACGACCCAAACAATTGGATGAAGAGAATAGGTGGGGCGACGAGCATGATATTGTATTCCGATGACAGGAGACTTTGATACTCCCCATCATCTGCTAGCCAAAGACGATGTCTTGGGAGATGAATGCAACCCATGCATCCTATTCAGCATCAAATTAGCAGGGTAATTAGGGAGATAAACTAAGGTTGCTAATCTGTTATGCCACAAACGAAGGCTGTCAGATTACGGACATATGAGCAGAAATTTTAAGACAGACCTGGAGGATTGAGAATGCTCTTTCTGCAACATATTTCTCCGGAGGAGTTGCGCCTTTTTGCTGTAATTTTTCTGGATGGAGACACAATCTCACTTTCTGATATGTTTTCTTAACTTGGGAGGATTGTATCAAATTTGTCAGAGGGACTGGGGTCCAGCCACTGCTTGGCTTTAGAATCTGAATGATAGCGTGTACAAGTCTTAGTACCACATAGCTTATGAAATTGTGCATAATCAGTCAGACCGAGTTCTACTTAGGTCTATAGTATTGGCAACAACGAGATCAAGAGCTCTACATGATGCAGGGTTGATAGCAGTGACCGAATATTAGCTTCCTTGCCTGCAGACCACAACCTGATGTTCTCGTCCAGTGCCTCTAACCACATCTGCATTTCCTTTAAAGCTATACATCGTCAGTAGTGCTTATATGAAGCTTTTATTCAAATCAAAGTTTTGTGGTCTGATTTCCTTCACACCATTAGGCAACTCTCCTGAAAATTTGAACACCCGCGGGCTAGTGATTCTATTGAATCTGATAGTATGCTCAACCGTTGTAATGATTACTATTAATTAGGAGGGGGGGGGGGTGTCGAAATAGAAAAAGAGCTAATGGGAGTCCTAGGAAATATTTAGCTTTTCTTTGCATGTGTATTAGTCAAATGATGCATGTATTGTAAACGGCTGAACACTGTATAATGCAAGACAGAACGGGTATAAATCAGATGCGATCAATTCTATTGTATAGTGAAGCTTACATCTTCTGATGGTCGGCTTTCTTCCACCGTTATCAATTTCTCTGTCCCTGTTTCCTGCGATAGGGGCAGCAGTAAGAACTAGTCCGCCCATTTCCTCTTTTAGCATTTGAAATTTTTTTAAACCCGCGAGTATGGAATCAATGACAGGAGGAAATGATTATTCTCCTCCCCCCCTCCTTCCCTCAAAAAAAAAAAAAAAAAAAAAAAAAAACTAGCCCCAGCCTCGGTAATAAAAGTGTGACATGTGACTCTCCACTTCAATTTATGACCTTCATAGTCTGCTTTGAAAATACTAAGAATTTGCTCTAATTACCTCTGGAACTTGGTAAATATCGCATCCTTGTGTTGGTCGAGTAGCAACGTTCGCGGCATTAGACCCTGCTGCACGGTTCCAAATAACAACAAATAAGGTTTTTCTATTCACATAATCTTCGCAATTCAGCTCAAGCAATTGAGAGTTGCCTATAACCTTCCGTTCCAGCAAATTGAGGCCCGTCGAGTTGTCTCATGCTTGAATCAGATTCCGAATTGGAGGCTTGAAACTTCTCTTTGGCCCAGGCAATTGCTTCATCTACATCAGCTGCTTCTCTGCTGTCTTCTTTATGCCGAGAATCAATATCAATGACATAAGAGCTCATCACCTCATCCTCCTCTACTTCAGTATGAGACTCTGCAGGCGACACAACATTATTGGCCCGAAAAAAGGACTCCACCGCGGGACCTTGACAAAGAACAGAGACGGCCGATGGTGGAGACTGCAGTCCTACATCGTCCATTGACATCCTGATACTCGATCGTGACATTGATCGAGGGCTAATGATTACCGGGGACGGAAGTCGCCGTGGGAATTGAAAGTTTGAGCTTCTAAAGCACTCGTTTTGCATATTTTCAGTGAGATAATCATCATGCACATGGGAGATCTGACGGTCTTCAAAGGCAGGTAGACCTGAATTAGTTTGATTAGCTTGATGCCTTACAGAAGTACTGGTTGAAGAATTCCATCTGCATGGGACATTTGATTGTCGTCAAAGAAACGGAGAGTAAAAGGTTCAGATAATTGACCACCGCGGCAACCAACTCCGCTTCTTGTGCCCTTGCAAGTTTGTTAGTGTAAGAATCCAATTCGGTGGAGAAAACCCAAATAATATTGAATAATGCATGATCCCACATTGGTAAAATTTCCGTCAACTGGGGAATGTAGATTTAAAGTAGAAACAAAAAACTAGGCTTCGCTTGTCAATCCGAATTATTACTTTATTTATCTATCGTTAATGTTTTTTTGGGGAATTTTTTTATTAGATCATTCATTATAATTTATCACAAAGTATTTTTAAGTGAATGAAATTTTATCGAAGTATACAAACTTTTATGCACATTGTTCAACTTTCAACATATCATTTATTTAACGGAGCCTTAAACAGAGAAGTTCATCTCTGCTTATGAAATTATGTTGTTTACTTAATATTCTAAATTCATTTTTCCATAATTTCGTACAAATATTATTTTATTCATACAACTTATTCAATTTTTTTTGTTAAGTCAGTCATTATACTTTTTCTTATCTAAGTTGATCATTACATTTTTAATTTATTTTATTTTAGTAGACCAGTCAAATTATGGCAAATTTAAAATTCAATACCTAGCTTAGGAAAAAAAATAATAATTAAGGACCGCAAAAAAGTGAAATGATCAAGTTAGACTTTGACCCGATATACATATATGGGCATATGGTATCCTGGAACCAACTTTCTGGATTATAGATGGATTTTTTTAGGACTTTATTATATGTATAGAACAGTTCAAAAATAAATAAATAAATAAATAAATAAATATAAAGTGCATCAATTAAAAATAAGAATAGGAGAATTTTAATTGAGTACTAATGCGACTAAACTATTACTACTATCGAAGTGTCATGTAAATAACCTTATTATAAATTATATATTTATATATGTTGTAGCAAAGTATATAAGATATTAATTTTGGACCCCATTTTCTTGCCTGTCAGACACGACGTAATAAAAGCAAACTGCCCATCGATGGGCCACGCCTAATGAATTATTACAACCGTAATCATCCATCCTCCCGCAATTATAGCGATTGGATCATAGAAGATGGCAGCCTGCTCCCCGCACCAAAATGGGCAATAATGTCCTCTGCGCAAACGAAAACGGCCAAGCCAGCGCTCGACTGGTATACTGCATCGATCAAGCACAGAGGCACAGACCAACTAACTAAGCGCGTACCTGAGCTTAGGTGCGAAAGAAGGCCGCCCGACTTCCTCTCTGACAATCGGCCGGAAAGGGCTCAAATCCTCAGAACTCAACACCGACGAAGAATTGGACATCGACTTTGATTTCGCGATCGAATTCGTGGCGGATCGTGATCTCGATCCTCTAAATCCTGTCGATCCAAATATGTCGCTGTAAAACTCACTGTGCTCCTCCACTACTTTACTCGATGGGATCCTGAATTCCGGCAACTTTCGACCAATTTTATTCTCCGGGATTCCTTGATCCGACTTATGGAATATCTCCTGGTAGAAATAGTCGGGATTCGTGAATTCACCGGAGAATTTTCTGATTAGTAAACTCCGTGGCGGACCGCCGAAAACGTCGTCGAAGTCGTCTGGAGCTAAGCAATCAGAATCGATGAAAGGATTCCGGCGAGATACTACTGAGGTTGATACTTCCTCTGCAGCCTTTGATCGGCGCTTTTGGAGGATCGGCATCCCCAATCTCATTCGCCAAGACTCGTCCATTGCTAGGATTCAGACGAAATATCTGTAATGACCAAATCCTGAGGGTTCGCAGGTGCTTGAAGAAGATGGCCAGCGAACTGATAGTGATGATGCTGAGTTCTGGTTATTTATACCAACCAACCAGTATATGATGCTAGAATAGTGGAAAAAGGCGCTTTTTTCCCTCCTAAAGATGGGAAAGTTAATGACCATATTACCCACTTCTGATTAGTCAGTCCTAAAGTTGTAATTCGGCTATCGTCTTTTGGAGCGTGAAAGGGGAAGGAGGGTCAAATAAAGGATATTTGGTATGATGTGATAATAGACATGCTTTGTGCACGGGGAAAGATGTCTTGGGATTTCTCCTTCCCCATTTTGTGCTATTTTTTTTTTTTTTTTTTGACAAGGGAACGATGCCTAGTAATTTTGATTATAATTCATTTATCCTACAAATGTCTCCTCTTCCCCGTGTCCCTTATCACACACTCACGTTACCTCCAAAAAGAGATGCCCAATTATTTTACTTCATGTCAATAATTTAATTAATTAATTATTATCTGACTAATTTACTTCATGTGTAAGTCTACTTGGAATCCACAACGTACTAACTACTAACGAAGTACGTTATCAAGCCTCATAGTATAAGTTGTAGCCTTAGGTCTGGTATTAGTAATTTACTTACTAAGTGCTTTGATTAAATAGAATTGTCAAAACCAAACGAAAACAAAAAGATATTGTGAAATAAGAGAATTAGTCATCCACACATGTAAATTTATTATATATTTTCATAATTCTTCAACCAAATATGTAGCTTCTGACAACAAAAATAAAGGCAATATAAAATAAAATGGCCTGTCAATATATTAACATATTTCGGTACTTAGTGAATAGCAAGTTAATAATCTAGTTTCTTTAGAGTTAACTTCCATACATACAAATAGTTCCGATTGTCTACGAGAACAACGTTAAATAGCAATTAAAGACACCTGTAAGTCACACAAAATATAAGCCTCCAAAGATACCATATAAACCCTTTTAAGTCTTTTGTACAAAAGTTACTTCCCTAAACGACAAGTGTAACATTTCATATAAATGTGCAAATGTCAAATCAAGTATAGACAAAAGATAACAGATTACCAACTAAAGTCAAATTATATCATATATTCAACTTTGTAACATGAAGATACTATAAATGTGATGTTTAGTTGGTCAAGCCAATTTATAGGTGATATAACCCAACTTTTCAAATATTAGAACAACATTGCACTTACTTAAAATGCCATTTTTATGAAAATAGAATTCTATTTCTATCTTTATAAGAATCCTTTTTTCTTTGGGTATATTAAAACAAATAAGAAATATTGCTCTATCTTAAAAGAACTTAGAAGAGGCAAATCCTATAGAATTATAAATGAATTTCCATCTCCATTTTCATTTTTAAAGGATTTCATACCAAGTAGGCTCAATGTTTAGGAGAAAGCTAATAAGTAAACATATACGATATGTATGTGATATAATTATTTTCAATATAATTGCAATCATGAGGATTCTCAAAGTAAAACTCACAAATATAGGAAACATGAATCAAATTCATTCTAATATCGAAGTGATTTGAGATGAACAATGAATAATTTGGCATAATGGGAATTGAGATGATGAGATAAAAGAAGAAAAAAAAAATGACACATAACCTTCAATCAATGAATTAAGTATGTAACTTTGCTTGGTTTTAATGACACAAGAAGAGAAGAGCTATATATGTGAGATCTCCCAAACCTAGGCTAAATACTAAAAGCACAACTTCAATCCTAAGAAATAAAAATCAATAAGGAGCATTTTAGCACATGGGCCACATCATAGTACATATCTCACTAAGTAGTTGATGCCAACTAAAAACATGATCCTAAAAGATAAGCTAGAATTATCAATGAGGTTAACTAGCTAGTAATATAATCTAATATTTGAGCTAGAAACAATTTATCACTACTAATGACTACAGAAAATGCTTAATAGGATATAAGTGATATCCAACACATTTCGAGTAATAAAGTCCATTAAATGCTTTGATAGAGTCTCTACCCCACACCCTTGTCACCTAATAACAACTATTTTATTAACCAATTACTGCTATAACCTCAAACTAATATTATCTAACCATAATTTATTCCAATCATTCAGAAAATAGCTATTATTATTGATTATAATACTAATTTTAATATTTAAAATATTTGTAACAATATGATACAAGTATAAGAAAAAAAAGATTGCATCATGTACCTTAAGTAAAATTCAATCAAATAATGGAAAAGACCTATCAATTCTATTACAAGCATATATCAATGAAAGTTTATATCCTTAAACATTATACATTAGTGTCCACCTTTTGCAATACTCGACCTACTTTAGAATATTCATAGGTATTTACACCCTACACCTAAGAGTACGATGCCATGTATTCTGGGATGTAACATCACTAAAAATGATATGTTTATGAACATGACCTAATAATATCTTTTAATTTATCCATGATATTGTATCGACATAGAGTTTAGTTGGAGACTCTACTTATATAACATATAAAATAGTTATCTTTGACTCTTGCTTAAGCTTCGGGATATTTTGAAACACTGTGATGCAAATCTATAACAATGAGAATATTTATGGGTTTCTCCATAAATTGAAGTTGATAAAATCTTTCAATTTAATCATCACAATGGTTTGAATTATTAAATGTGGGCAAGGCCAATCTCGAGCATAACAAAGTAAGCTTAGGCCTAAGGCCCTAAAAATATATAGACCCAAATTATATATATATATATATATATATATATATATATATATATATATATATTTTATGAATAATTTTCTTTTTAAGTAAATAAAAAATAAATGATGATACCTTAGTTACAATAGTAATATATACCCTAATATTTGATGAGTACATATTTTGACATATTTTGTACCCTTTTAATCTTATTTTTTTGATTTTTTATTTGAGAAATATATGAGAATAATTATAATTTTGTACTTAAGTGAAACTAATATTATATATTGTATTATTTGAGCTAAAATGATATAAAATAAATGAGTTAAAAGTATAAGATTGTTTTTAAATTTTTTATAGTGTTATTTTATAGGTAAAATAAGAAAATGAAAAAAAAAAGAGTTTGGGTTGTTTGAACCAAATGACAGAGCAAATGTGCCAGTGAGAGGAGGGAGTGAAGCAGAGCCAGAGAAAAGCAAAAGAAAGAAAAAAGAAAAAAGTCAAAGCAATGAGCGATAAAAGAAGTGACTGGGTTAATAAGATGGGTTCTCTTGAACTCTACCCATGCTGTCACTAGCACACTCGAAATCACATGACAACACGACCACTAATCATCAGTAAATTCCCTTAGATGGTGTATAAGTATGCTGACTCACCTTGACTCACGGTATCCCATTTTCTCAAATAAATGGTTAAATCCATGAATCCATCTCTCTAATATAATGGGTTCCTCCTAACCAGCATATATAGTTGGTGATGATCGGTCACTCTCCTAAGATCAGTTTTATCTCTTAAAAAATTTAGGTCATTTTTACTTCAAACTAAAGTTATCATTTTTACACACTATGAAGTTTTGAAGTACTTACTATCCAAAAAATGAAGCAACATCACGGTTAATAAGATGGGTTCTCTTGCTACAAGATTTTGATGTAGAGATTAAGGAGAAGAAAGGGAGTGAGAACATAGTAGCCAATCACTTGAGCCACATGATTCAAGATGGTGAACCTATATTTTTGATCTAGAATTTTCTAGATGAGAAACTCTTTAGGATACAGTTAAGTACACCATTTGCTGATATTATGAACTATCTTGTTACTTAAAAGCTACCTAATGACATGGCACAATTTTTGAGAATAAGAATGATAAAGGAGGCATACCAATATGTTTGGGATGAATCCTATTTGCTAAAATTTGGTACTTATGGTATAATGAGGAGATGTGTAACTAATTCTAAAATTGAGCATATGATATCACACTATTATATGTTATATTATGGTGGACACTTTGGTGCTAAAAAGACCACCTTCAAGGTTATTGAAGTTGGTTTTTATTGACCTGTACTTTTTAGAGATGTTAACACTTATTGCACGAGTTGTGATAGGTGCCAAAGATTAGGTAAGATTGGTTCTAAATATCGAATTCCCTTAACCTCTATTATAGTTGTAGAAACTTTTGATGTGTGGGGCATTAGTTTTATGGGTCCATTTCATTCTTCTAAGGGAGATTTATATATTCTTCTTATTGTGGACTATGTGTCGAAATAGGAGGAAGCAATTGCAACCCTTATCACTAACTCTCCTGTAGTCATAGATTTCCTCTAATCTTATATCTTTTATAAGTTTAGTATACCTAGAGTTATCAGTAGTGATGGAGGATCACACTTTTGCAAAAGGATAATCAAATCTTGCCACACAACTATAGGTTTATACATAAAGTTTCTAAACCCTATTACCCTCAAAATAATAGGCAAGCAGAAGTTTCTAACCAAGAAACCAAGAAGCTACTAGAGACTGTGAACCAACATAGAAAGGATTAGAGCCAAATTTTAGATGATTCTTTGTGGGCTTATGGGACTGCTTATAAACCTCCTATAGGCATGTCTCCCGTTTGGTTTATTTATGGAAAAATATGCCATCTACCTATTGAGTTTGAATATAAGGCATGGTGGGATATAAAGAATATAAACATGAGTACATACTCCATTGGAATGCATAGGAAGCTACAAATTCTTGAGGTTGAAGAGATAAGGGATGATGCATTTGAAAGTTCTATAATATACAAAGAGAAGACAAAATCTTTTCATGATAAGATGATTCGGGGGAAGTCATTATATGTGGATAAAAAAGTGTTACTCTACCATTATCGGCTTCTCTTATTCCTATGTAAGTTGTGTTATAAATGTGTTGGATCTTTTACTATTATGCATGTTTTCCCTCATGGTGCCATACCGATCAAAAGTGAGAAGACAGGAAATGACATCAAGGTTAATGATCACAGACTTAAACCCTACTATAAGGTATTTATGGAGCATAATATTGAAGAGGTGCTATTACTGGAAGCACCTACCTTAATTGAGTAAACCGAGATCACATTAGGCTAAAGACATACAAACAAGAGTTTCTTAGGAGGCATTCCAATATGATAAGGGAATTTTCTACCCTTTATCTATCTATTCATTTATTTTATCTATCCATACTTAACATTACATGTTCCTTTAGCTATCTATACAATGAGGAAAATGTGTGATTCAAGTGTGGAGGTGTGAGTGTTTGTAAATATATGAATGCTTTTTCTTATAAAAAATTAATATAAAATAAAATTTATGAATTATGTTAATGAGTTTTTGGTGTGTTTAGAGTCTTAGGAGCCCTTATCTAGTTAATGATGAGCATATCCTTGAAATCTACCCAAAAAACGATCAGAAAGTTAAGACAGAGCGAGTGGAGATTTTTATTTTTTTTATGTTAATGTCAATATAGGGAACAAATATCTACATGTCTATATCTGAATGGAGCAAGAGCTTGTATGATTTCATAACTATCAACATGGCATGTTGAATATCATCACATTCTACCGTGATCTTTTTAGCTATATATACCTTCCTTTTCTAAGTGAATTCACATGAAATATTATAGATACCTTATCTTCAAATTTTCTTTGTAGACCTCATATATATTTAATTGCTTTAATCAAATTACTTGACGTAGCCCCGATTATTGGAACTTACTCTTGTGTTAGTTAAAGTTTATAGTCATAGCATGCTTTAATTGATAAAATAATAAAGGCAACTTAGGATTTTTGACTACATGACCAAATAGCTTAAGTCATTATTTTTGTACACATGATGTACACCTTGTATAAGATCCTTTGAGCCGATGTAGTGACCATATGTTTTTCTTTATTACCCACATTAAATAACACTTAGGCCTTATCCTTACCCTTACCTAGAGCTATTAGAAAGGTATCATTCATTATATTATGGATATAGAGCGGTTGTGTATGTGATAATATGTGGAAGAAATATATGTATTTATATTGAGAAAGGATTTGATTATTTCTAGTGGTAGAGATAGAATATACATATATTTGTTGTGTTGCCATTGGTTTTCTTTGAGAAAAAATGAGTGAATGAAAAAAATAAAAAAAAAAGAGAGAAAGAAGAAAATAATATGACATAATGGAAATAGGGAGATATGGAGATGAATTTGAGAAATACTTATTCATGTTCAAAATTTTTATCTCATTATTCTAGTTTGGTATTAACATTGAGGTATATTATTGATCATCATTGATGTGGAGTTGATTTTTATATTTCATTTGATTATTAGAGTTAAACTATTTCTTGGCCTTTTTAGCACCACAATCCTAGAATATTCCAAACCATTCTATATCTTAACTCCGTTAATACCTATGAGCACGTCCTATTTAATTCTTAAGATAGGAAATCTTTCATATGATGGAGATTAGTCACAAGAGTTAAGCATATGGTTTGGTCCATTTGGTAGGCATTTGATATCTTCATGAGGTTTTCATACAAAAAATATATAAGCCTTCCTTATTTATATTTGTGAGTTGCTTTTTATTTTTATCATCATATCTCACATATTTGAGTGTTTCTATACATTTGTATCCATAAATTGGAGGGAAAATAAAAGTAGAGGGTTTCTACAGTGAGGATGGATCTTGATGCGGCTAAGGCATAGTAGATCTTCATCCATATTTTTGTTAGTCCATATATGTCATGTTTATGTGTTATGAAAGCAAAATATTTTGAGACAACATTGATTAAGGCTATTAGGTGTGTTTTTATTTTCTATTTGAATTATATGTGATTTTGTGGGTATATCATTTGTAAAACCATCACTAGACCTTACTTGTTCTCTATGGGTGACCTAAGGGTTTAAAAGTTTTTTTTATACATGCTAAGTACAATCATTAGACCTACAAAGGTGGCTAGTTAGTTTAATTTTTATTATTTTCTTTCATTTGCAACAATATTATTGAGAATTTTTTTAATCCAAGGTCCTTATAACTCAATGTTAACCCAATGTAGGTTGACCTCAAGATGAAAAATATAAGATTGGAATTTTTACCCTCGTAGGTAAATGTAATGATTAGACTTACAGATCTTTAAACATTGTTTTACAAAAATTAGGAATAATTCAACATATTTACAATTTTTGATGTGAAAATCTAACACATGTAAGTATTTTATTCACTAGGTATATAACATTTTATCATTAATTATTTAGGATTTTAATCATCATACATACTCCTAAATTTTAACATATACTAGTTTAATCGTCATATAGGGCTATTTGTCACCATGGATATGGCTTTTAAACATCAATGGTATAATGTTTTAATCACCATTTATAGCATATATATTTAAATATAATTATATTTATAACCATTGATGTTATAATTATATTTATAACATCAATGGTTATAGAATATTTTGATAAAATCAATGATATATGTTAAGAGATTACCAAGAAGGAGAGGAGGGATATCTTAGGTAATATCCATAAGGTTTGAAGTAATACCAAAACTAAGCACAAGTAAACCACTAACTTTGTGCGCAGAACTACTCTACCTTAACCTTTTAAATGTTTGACACCTTTATTACTCACATAAAAATCTTAACAATCATACATCACACCAAAATGATAATTAATAGCTTGAATTGTGGTTGGGAGATGGAAGAACTATTTTTCTCAATTACTTGAGGGTTGATTGTTTTAAGAAAAATATTTATTTCTGTATAAGAATAGACATTAAGAAGCTATAGAAAGGGGGAATGATTGTAACATATGAAAAATGATTGGATGTGAGTATAAAAAATGGGTATTTTTTTTATGAAAAAGGTAAATTATATGAATATAGACAATATCCTTGATGATTCTAAACCCTTATTATAAATTAAAGATATCCTACAATAATTTCTATGATTAAATGCATATCATTTTTGTACTCAAGATAATTAATTAGAGATAATGAGGGTTGAGGTATTACAATGGTAAAAGGCTAGTCAAAGGTTGTTCCTATGATATTATTACTTGTTGCTACCTGGTGAAATAAGTTGAAAATATTAATATTGAGACAAATTCATGCATGCAACTCTCCTTACATATCTTGATGGTGATTAGTAAAATCAATTAATATGTGATTATTAATATGGTCTTCCCCAAAAATTATTTTGGTTGCATTCACTCATAGAGCTAGAGTAAGGTTAGGAGAAAATTAATAGAAAATCAATGGATATCAGATATGAATGGCCAATTGTTGTGTGATACATGCCTTTGTTAATTGACACTTATAATACTAATTGAAAATTTCCTCTTCTAAGAAAAACAACATTAACTGACACATATAATATGAAAAAAATAATTAAAACATATTTAATATAAACAAATATACCATCAATATATAATAACCTAAATTAATTGATCTCTTCGAATTCCTCTATGACCATAAATACAAGTTGAATTGAGTACACAAAAAATAAATAAATGATAGAGTGAGATAGAAAAAAGAAGAAGATCGATCGAGATAGAGATATTATAGGGATTGTGGTTAGATTAATATAACAAAATTGATAAACGACCTAACCCAAGAATTTAATATGACAAACACCTACCATAATTTCCTAAATTTATAGCTATTAAAGATTCAATTAATCTTTTTATTATTATTTTGTGATCATTAGGGAAGGGATCGAAGGGGAAGACATGGATCAGGAAACTTTCAAATCCATAGATTTGGTTTGTGCACTGTTGATTATGACAAGTTGTTGACGTATCTTTTCAATTTCAAGCACATGCACACTTAATAATCAAGGCTTGTTAATTAACATGCATCCACATCATGAAAATGTATACTTTAAACAATACATTTAATTAATGAGGAGATGTGTAACTGATTATGAAATTGAGCACACTTTATCACACCGTCATATGTTGATATTACCTAAGATATCCCTACATGGAAATGGTGCTATTAATTAAAGGCGGTAATAAATTGATACAACATATATTTTTTAGAGTAAAAAAAAAATGGATAGATGCTTTTGTAATTAAACAGACACACCGACAAGTAATAAATAATGACACGTAGGTTCAGCTGATATTAATACTATAATAAATAAAGAATGGAAGAAATACCGATGTTCATAAGTAATTAAGATATCCAATCCAACCTGTTTAAATACTAGTACTAGAGAATACATAATTTTAATATCTTAATTTAATTTATATGAAAATCAGGGATCCATGTTGTATGTTTTATTGTCTCTTTCTTCTTTCCGCTGAAAAAGTTAACCCATTTAGGGCTTGTTTGGTATGGGGATAATAGGGGTGGAAAAATTTTTCCTCTATTTTACATCTTTTATATTAAGTATTTAATAATAATAAATATATTTTAATGAAATACCCATTTTATATTAAATTAAGATCTAAAATGGGTATTCATTAGAATAAAAAATATTTAATTTTAAATAGATTATATAAGATATATAAAATATGGGGGTAATTTTTTCACCCCTATTATCCCTATACCAAAGGAGCACTTAGTGTGAAAAGTGGAAAAGAGTGTTTCTATTAAGAATTTTGATTGAGTGTTTCGTATGAAGAATTAAATTTTCAAAAGAACCTCACCGTTGTTGATATTAAGAATTACAAATAATGTTCCTCTTGAATCATTGTTTCTTAAACTAAAAGAGGTTACTTCCTATTGGATCACCTATTGTTTCGAGTGGTAATAATACACGCAAAGAACAATATTTTACCTTCAAAATTTTATAATTTTGAAAACCAATAATTTTAAAGAATTAATCAATTCATGAAGATTTGGTAGTATATGAACGATTGTTGAGTGAACAACGAGTATTGATTTACCTTCATAATAAATATATATTTTCCCCCTATTTTCAAATGTCATTTACACTTTGTGGATGAACTTAAAGCAGGAATATATGTGCTGTTAGGGTGTGTTATTAACTGTAATTTTCAAATTATTTAACCCCTCGCCTTCCGACGTCAGCGAGAATAAGAAAAGAAAATGATGTTGTTATTATGTAGTAGTAGTATATAGGTTTATTATAAGTATAATTTCAATCCAAAATTTGGCAGGGCAGCCGCCAGACCTATCTAGCTGGCTTTATAATTTGCTTTTGTTGCTTTGGCTTTTGTAACTTATAACTCAGCCAGCCAAATTAGAGCATGCATTTTTATTTTTTTATATATATGTGAGCACGCTGGCTAGGCTTGTATATATATGTATGAATGTACATATGTATGTATGTATGTGTGTGTGAATACAAAATTAAGTAAATCAACAATAAATGATGTTTGCTTAGTTACAGGAGTAATATATACCCTAATATTATATTGAGCTTGATGTGTTTTATCTAACATAAGTGTTAACATATAAATTACCCCACCATACTCAAAGGGTTTTTTTTTATGCATATTGTAACAGTAAATTTTCTTCAGAACAATACCATATAGTAGTTCTTAAATTAGGTTAATGTATGACTGTCGTTCCTACCCTCATGTGTTGTCCCTCCCTAAGTAACATTGAATGTTCCTATGGAGGTTGAATACAAGGGATGGTGGGATGTGAAGAACCTGAATATGAGTATTGATTCTGCTGGAATGTATAGGAAGCTATACTTTCATGAGCTTGCAGAGATAACTAATGATGCATTTGAAACTGTTATTTTATAGAAAGAGAAGTCAAAATCTTTTTATGATAAGATCATTCATGGAAAGTTATTTTTTATGGGAAAAAAAGATTACTCTTTCATTCTCGACTTTGTTTATTCCTAGGTAAGTTGTGTTCTAGATGGGTTAGTCCTTTTATTGTTACTCATATTTTACCTTATGGTGTCTTATAGATCATAAGTGAGATGAAGGGAAACAAATTCAAGGTTAATGACCACTGGCTTAAACCCTCTTATTAGGCATTCACAAAGAATAATGTTGAAGAGTGCCATCATAAGAAGCACCCACCTTAAATGAGTAAACCGAGATCACGTCAGGTTGAAGATGTAATAACATGCACTACTTTGGAGGTAACCCAATATAATAAGGGAGTTTTCTACCATTTATCCATTTATTTATTTATTTTATCTCTACGTAAAATTACTTGTTCTTTTAGCTGTCTATATATTGAGGACAATGTGTGATTTAAGTGTGGGGGTGTGAGTGTGTTTTTGTGTTTGCATGTTTTTTTATAAAAATAATATAAAATAAAATTCATGCATTTTTAATGAGTTTTTGGTGTGTTTAGAGTCTAAGAAGCCCTTATAAAAATGTGAATGGAAAAAGAGCGTGTATGATTTTCTAACCATCGACATGAAACTTTGAGGTTCATCATATTCCACAATAAGCTTTTGAGCCATATATACCTTCCTTTTCTAATTGAATTCACATGAAATACTGTTAATATCTTATCATTAAAATTTCTTTTCAAACTTCATAGATATTATATTACTCTGATCAAATTACTTACTATAGCTCTTATAATAGATTCTAGAGTTTACTAGAACATACTTTTATGATAGTCAAAGCTTATAGTCAAACACATGCTTTGATTGAAAAAATGATAAAGGTAATTTAGGATTTTCCACCACATGACCATATAGCTCGAGTACTAATTTTCTTACACAGGATGTACACCCTATAAAAGCCCCTTTGAGTCGGTACAGTGACCATATATTTTTCTTCATTACCCACATTAAATAAACCTTAAGCCTGATCCCT
The DNA here is from genome assembly GCA_039764185.1 of Tamarix austromongolica. Classification (NCBI taxonomy): domain Eukaryota; kingdom Viridiplantae; phylum Streptophyta; class Magnoliopsida; order Caryophyllales; family Tamaricaceae; genus Tamarix; species Tamarix austromongolica. The sequence goes on from CM077817.1 coordinate 33,442,023, forward strand.
ACCCTTTCCTAGAGCTAGTGGAAAAGGATTAATTCATTATATTATGGACATAAAGTGGTTGTGCATATGATAATACGTGGAAGAAATATATGTATTTATGTTGAGAAAGTATTTTGTTATTTTTGGTGGTAGAGATAGAATATACATATATTTGTTTTGTTGTCATAAGTTTTCTTTGAAAAAAAATGAGTGAATGAAAAATAAATAAATAAAAAAGAGAGAAAGAAGAAAATGATATGACATAATGGAAAGAGGGAGATATGGTGATGATTTTGAGAAAGATTTATTCATGTCAGCTTTGAGTATAAAAAATGGGTGTTTTTTTTATGAAAAAGGTAAATTATTTGAATATAGAAAATATCCTTAATGATTCTCGGCCCTTATTATAAAGTAAAGCTATCTTATAATAATTTCAATGATTAAATGTATATCATGTTTATACTCAAGATACTCAATTAGGGCTAATGAGGATAGGGAATTACAATGGTAGAAGACCAGTCAATGGTTATTGCCATGATATCATTACTTGTTGCTACCTTGCCAAGTAAATTAAGAATATTAATATTGAGACAAATACATGCATGCAATTCTCCTCATGTATCTTGATGGTGATTAGTAAAATCAATTAATATGTGATTTTTAATATGCTCTTTCCCAATAACTATTTTGGTTGCATTCATTCACTTAGTTGGAATAACGTTAGGATAAAATTAATAGAATATCAAAGGATATCCTGTATGAATGGTCAATTTCTGTGTGAAACATGCCCTTGTTGATTGACTCTTATAATACTAATTGAAATTTCCCTCTTGTAAGAAAAACAATTCTAATTAACATATATAATATGAAAATAATAATTAAAAAAGATTTAATATATACTAATATACCATCAATTTATAATAACCTAAATTAATTGATCTCCTTCAATTCCTCTATGACCATGTATACATGTGGAATTAAAGTGCACATACACAAAAAAAAAAATGATAGAGTGAGACATAAAAAAGAAGAAGATCAATCAAGATAGAGAACATATAGAGATCGTGGTTAGATTAACATAACACATAAATGATAAACAAACTAAATTAATAATTCAATATGACAAACACCTACCATAATTTTTTTAAGTTCTAGCTATCTATTATTTAATTAATCTTTTTATTATTATTTTTAAATCATTAGGGAAGGGATTGAAGGAGAAAGACCTATACCACACAACTTTCAAATCTATAGATTCTGTTATTGCAATGTTGATTACTAGAATTGTTTGACATATCTTTTCAATTTCAATCACATGCACACTCAATAATCAAATATTTTTAATTAAAATGCATCCATACCATCAAAATGTATACTTTAAAAAAAAATATTTAATTAATGAGGAGATGTGTAACTGATTATAAAATTGAGCATATTTTATCACATTGTCATATGTTGCATTGTGGAGGACACTTTGGTGCTAAAATAGACCACCTTCAAGGTTCTTCAAGCTCATTTTTATAGGCCTACATTATTTATAGATGCTAATACTTATTGCATGAGATGTAATATGCGTCAAAGATAAGGTAAGATTGATTCTAAAGATCAAATATCCTTAACCTCTATTATAGTTGTAGAAAATTTTGATGTGTGGAGCATTAATTTTATGGGTCCATTTCAATATTCTAAGGGATATCTCTATATTCTTTTTATTATGGATTATTTGTCTGAAAGGGTGAAAGCAATTTCCACCCATACTAATGACTCTCGTGTAGTAGCAGGTTTCTTTCAATCTCATATCTTTTCTAAGTTTAGTATGGCTAGAGTGATCATTAGTCAAGGAGGATCACACTTTTGTAATAGAACAATCAAATCTTTGCTACACAAGTATGGGGTTACTGTAATACCCTAATTTAAGTGAAGAGTTATAAGAATTGATCCGGCTACTTATATCAACATGGCATACCATCCTTTTGGCGATTCCGTCCTAAGCACTCCATATTTAAGCGTGCTAGCTATGGAGAAATTTTAGGATGGGTGACCCTCCTGAGAAGTTTTATAATTTTCTAAAAATTTCTTATAAACTGCATGAGTGAGGAAAAATGAGCTGAAATGACTCGTGTTGATTTGTGGGGCCAGCCGATCAATCCAAAAGAACTTCAAGGTATCCCCCGCATGGTTATATCAATTCGAGGTTTACAAATGGTATTAGAGCGAAACCACGACCATGTGCTGAACTTGGATGAGCTAGTTAGCCACCTAGCAGGATGATTCTTAGGATAAAATGTATTAAGACAGTTAGTGGTTGAAGAGCAACGAGGACGTTATGTTCAATGAGTGGGCTTGAATGTAATACCCCAATTTTAGCGGTGTGTTATAAGAATTGACCTGGCTACTTATATCAACATGCTATACCATCCTTTTAGTGATTCTATCCTAAGAACTCCATAGTTAAGCGTGCAGGCCATAGGGTAATTTTAAGATGGATGTTTTAGAATTTCTAAAAATTTCTCGGGAAGCGCGTGAGTGAGGACAAAGCGCGCTGAAAGGACTCATGTTGATCTGTGGAGCTAGTTGATCAATTCAAAAGCACTCTAAGGTAGCCTCCGCGTGGTCGTTTTGACTCGGGGTGTTACAGTTACACATTAAGTTTCTACACCCTATAACCCTCAAAATAATGGGCAAGAAAAGTCTCTAACCAAGAAATCAAGGATATACTAGAGATTGTGAGCCTAAATAGAAAGGATTGGATCTAAAGGTTAGATGATGCTTTGTCGGCTTATAGGACTACCTATAAAACTTTTATAGGCACATTTCCTATTCGGCTTGTTTATGGAAAAGCATGCCATATACTTATGGAGCTTGAGTAGAAGACATGGAGGGATGTGAAGAACCCGAACATTAGTATAGTCTTCGTTGGAATGCACAGGAAGCTACAACTTCATTAGTTTTAAGAGATAAGGAAGGATGCATTTGAAAGTGTTATGGTATAAAAAGAGAAGAAAAAATCTTTTCCTGATAAGATCATCCATGGAAAGTCATTTGTTGTGAGCAAAAAAGTGTTACTCTACCATTCTCGGCTTTGCTTATTTCTAAGTAAGTTGCGCTCTAAATGGGTTGGTCTTTTTATTGTTACTCATGTTTTACCTCATGGTTCCATACAAATCAGAAGAGAGGAGATAAGAAAATAATTCAAGGTTAATGATCAATTAATTAAGCACTCCTATAAGGCATTCATAGAGCATAATGTTGAGGAGGTGCTATTACAAGAAGCACCCATATTAACTGAGTAAACCGAGATCACGTCTGACAGAAGACGTAAAAAAAATGCTGTTAGGGAGGTAACCTAATATGATAAGGGAGTTTTCTACCCTTTAACAATTTTCTTAGTTTGTCTCTCTACACTTAAAATTATGTGTTCTCTTAGCTATTTATACATTGAGGACAATGTGTGATTTATGTGTCAGGGTGTGAGTGTTTTTGTGTGTTTTCATGTTTTAAAAAAATTAATATAAAATAAAGTTCATGCAAGTTGTTAATAACTTTTTGGTGTGCTTAGAGTTTTGGGATCCCTTATCTAGTTAATAATGACCATACCTTTGAATTCTACCTAAAAAAGGATCATAAAATCAAGATAAAGTGAATGGAGATTTTTTTATTTTAATTTTAATATGGGGAACATATATCCATATGTCTAGATGTGAATAGAACAAGAACATATATGATTTTCTAACTTTGGACATGCCATGTTGAGATTCATCACATTCCACAGTAAGGTTTTGAGTCATATATATCTTCCTTTTCTGAGTGAATTCACATGAAATATTCTTATGTCTTGGCTTCAAACTTTCTTTGCAAGTCTCATATATATTTAATTGATTTGATCAAATTACTTTCCATAGCTTTTAAAGTGGACTCTAGAGATTATTGGAACTTACTCTTGTGCTAGTAAAAGTATAGAGTCAAAACATGCTTTGATTGAGAAAATGATAATGGAAACTTAAGATTTTTCACCACACGACCAAATAGCTTGAGTTCTACTTTTTGTACACAAGATGTACACCTTGTAGATGCCCCTTTGAGCCGATACTGTGATATATATTTTTCTTCATTATCCATATTAAATAACCCTTGGGACTTATCCTTACCATTGCATAGAGCTAGTGGAAAGGGATCAATTCATTATATTATGGGCATAAAGTGGTTGTGTATATGATAATACGTGGAAGTAAATTGATTTCGTTATTTTTAGTGGTAGAGATAGATGTGTTATCATCAATTTTCTTTGAAAAAAAATGAGTGAATGAAAAAAAAAAGTGAACGAAGAAAATTATATTACATGATGGAAAGAAGGAGATATGGTGATTATTTTGTGAAAGATTTATTCATCTTCAAATTTTTTATCTTATTGTTCTAGTTTTGTGTTGATGTTGAGGTGTATTATTAGTTATCATTGATGTGGTGTTGATGTTTATATTTCATTTGATTATTAGAGTTTCAATAGTTCTTTACCATTTGAGCACCACAATTCTAGAATATTTTGTACCCTTCTATATATTAACATAGTTAATACCTATAAACAAGTATTATTTGATTCTTGAGATGGGAAACCTTTGATCAGATGGAGATTAGTCACAAGATTTAATCATATGGTTTGGTCCATTGACAAGTGTTTGATATCCTTTATGATGTTTTTATACACAAAATATATGAGCCTCTTTATTGATATATGTGATTTGCTTGTTATTTTTATCATTTTATCTCACATATATGAGTGTTTCTATACATTTGTATCTATAAATTTGGGGGAAAAGAAAAGTGGGGAGTGTCTATAGTGAGGATGGATCTTGATGTGACTAAGGCATAGTAGAACTTTATCCATATTATTACTCTGTCCATATGTTTCATGTTAATGTATGAACCATATATTGAAAATAATCCTTTAAATCTCTGTATGCTTAATATTGGTTGATTGCTAATCTTAGTGTTAGGAAAGTAAAATCAATTAATACGTGATTATTAATATGCTCTTTCACAAAAACTATTTTAGTTGCATTCACTCTCCTAGATGAAGTAACGTTAAGAGAAAATTAATAGAAAATGGAAGGATATCAGATATGAATGAACAATTGTTGTGTGATACATGCCCTTGTTGATTGAAACTTATATTACTAATTAAAATTTCCCTCTTTTAAGAAAAAAAATACTAATTGACATATATAATATAAAAATAATAATTGAAAAAAGATTTATTACATACCAATATACCATCAATATATAACAATCTAAATTAATTGATATCTTCCCATTCCTCTATGACCAATAATACAAGTCGAATTGAAGAGCGCATATGCAAAATATAAATAAATGATAGAGTGAGATAGAAAAAAGAAGAAGATCGATCAAGGTAGAGATCATATAGAGTTGGTGGTTAGATTAACATAACACATAAATGATAAATGACCTAAATCAAGAATTCAATATGATAAATGCCTACCATAAATTTTTTAAGTTCTAGCTATCTAAGATTCCATTAGGGTCTGTTTGGTTTGAAGAAAATTATGTGGAAAGGAAAATGTAGAGGAAAGAAAATTGAAGGAAAGAAAATGAAAGAATATAATTTTCTTTCCTTTGTTTGGTTGTGGGAGAAAATTTTATAGAAAATTAAATTCTTGGAAAATATTTTTAGTGTTTGGTATATAGAAAGAAAATTCTAAGAAAAGTTAAACGTTATTATTTAAATATTGATATACATTTAATGTTATTAAAAATATTATATTGATATATAAAAAATTACATAAAATTTCTAAAAAATTTATAAAAACTCCATAAAATCAATACTAATTCTAATTTTTTTATAGAACTATTATAAAATATTACATGAATAACTTACAATAATTTTTAAAAAAAAAATCTAAAAAAATCCGTATACAAATCCCGTGAATATTTTTTTCCTTCTATATCTATAATTATGTCTATTTTTCCATATCCGTTTATATATCCATAAGATAAAACCTATTGGATTTTGATTAAAACCCATCAATTTAAAATGAAATTTATTTAATGTTAGAATTATATGGTTAGATTATTAAAATTTAATTATGTATTCACTTTTAGCCTTAGAAAATATATGTTAAATTATATAAATAAGAATAAAAATATAATTTCATATCGGATAAATGAATCCGAGTACTAATACGGATATAAAAGCGGATAAAATTTTAAGCCATCCTACTAAACTTACCAATGTATATATCAAGATCTCAAAAAAAAAAAAAAAACAATGTGCATGATCAATTTATAGTTACTAGTTACTAATCAAACAAGTTAGAAAGGTACATTAGGTTCATTAAAAATATCAGAACCGAACTCCACACACAACCATATGGCAGATTTCTCCACTCTTGGAACCCTGATCTTGACATCGGATTTGATTCCTCACTAGTAGCCTGAATCCATTAAAAATGAGCAAACTCAACAAATGATATATATATAAATATATATATATACACACACACACACACATATATGACATATTAAACACATGTTCATATTATACACATGTTCAAGTGCATCTGTTTATCCTTATGGTCAATCGGGCCAGTCTGTCCCTGGTGGGGTGCCTGGCAGTCATGGTTATACAGCAATGCCGAGTTATGTAATGTCAGGTCATCAAATTCTGCCATTCAGTAGTCCTGTTGCTAATGCAATGTCGACATCATCTGTCCCTGGTCTCCAGGCACCGTACCATCCTGGTAACATTTTAATTGGAGTCTCTTCTCATGCATCACATGATTAGCCGACATTCTCATGTTTGACAGGCTAAATATGTTACTGATCTGGAGTGGCATCCTCCGTAGTAGTAGCATGGTTTGTCCTGTTCTGAGAGCCTTCGACAGCTATGAGATCTGTATTGATCTAACAACTTGGAGGCTAAATATATGCAGTTCACGGAGGTCACTTTTCTGTCATTATAAAATCATCAAACTGAAAACACAAACGGTCCTCTTTGAATATAATCACAGTAACCAAGATTTTGGATCAATACAGATCAATATGAAAACCAAACAGAAAGAGAATGAACATAATAGTACTTGTTTTTTTCGTTTTCATACTGATCTACATTGATCTAACAACTTGGTGACTAATTATCTTTAAATAGGACCATCTGTTTTTTCCCAAGTCTTAACATAGCGCAAGAGGATTCACCTCATGCGAGCGAAAAATTTCCCAAGTCTTCCTTTGTTTTTTCCTTCCTTTCTGCCATTTTGCTTGTTTATTTTTTTCGAAAGATTCGTCGAAAGCTGGTCATTCATTGAATCATTTACCCCCGCCCCCCGGTCCAAGCTCCAAAGCTATTGACCGGACAATTTATGTTCTAATTATTTACCTGTGCTCGTCCGCGCGCCCGCCGGCCGTCCGTCTGTGTTATCTTGCCTCTGTCCTTTCTAACTAGTGAATTAACTCTGAAAAAGGCAAAGAGGGTAATTAAATTAGAACATCAACCGAGTTCGATCTCGTCCTAAAGGAATAACCAAAAAACATAACCCCAATTTCCCATTAACAAATTCAACGACCATAAACCCCAAACTTAAGAATCAATTTAGGGTTCCAAATTCAAATCGAAAGATAATTAATGTTACCTGTTAAAATTGAGTCGATGGATTCGCATTTCAAGTAGGAGTTGGTTGAGCGAAAGGTTTGCTAACAGAAAGCTTGCTCGAACCTGACGGACGACTACTGTGAAGGTTATTTCCTATTGGTGGAGCCATGAGATGAGTAAGGAAGGTTGAAGAAGGAGATCGAAAAAACTTGAAGGAGAAACAGCTCTGTGATGTTGAAGGAGGAGGATGGTAAGTTGAAGCTGTCCACGAAATGCAAGCTCCCGAAAAAATTTTCGTCGATGTTTTCCGTATGTTTTTGTGAGAAAAATGGTGCGGTACAACTTTCTCCGCCTTTTTTCTTTTTATTTTCTTTCTTTAAAGTTTTCCCACGAACCAAACGCGGGAAACTAGATTTCCATGTAACTTTTTTTTCTTTCCTCGTTATTTTCCCTGAACCAAACGAAGCCTTAATCTTTTTAAAAAAAATTATTTATGTTGTGATCATTAGGGAAGGGATTGAAGGAGAAGACATGTACCATGCAACTTTCAAATCCATAGATTTGGTTCCTGTAACGTTGATTATTAGAATTTTTTTGACATTTCTTTTCAATTTCAAACATATGCACACTCAATAAGCAAGTCTTGTTAATTAATATGCACCCATCCCATCAAAATGGATACTTTAAACAACATATTTTATTACAATATATATATATGCTCATGTATACATTAAACAAGCTAATTAGTTGTTAAATACATATATCATCTAACAAATCTCCTATGTCGTCTCTTAGAACGGCGTTCCATGATGGATTTCACCCGACATATCAATCTTGATAGCCAAAGAGGTGTTCTACCCCAAAGCACCAAATACCCTATACTTAATCCTATTACCATTCCACTTCCATACCCTATCAAGACAATTTCCCCAACACTAATATCTTGAGAATCATGGTACTCCATTGATGGTGCTTCCGCTGAAACATTAACATCATCATCCCCACACTTCTTTGACAATGGTTTTCCACACAACCTAGGGTTGTCAAGGTATGATTCATTTCCAAAGGTATTAAATTGTTTACCTATTGGAATAGGTCCAGCTAGTTGGTTTCTTGAAGCATTGAAATATGCAAGAAATGTCAAGTGTACCAAGTCATTAGGAATATGCCCAACTAATTCGTTGGATGAGATATCTAAAGATTCCAGCATAGATAAATTATTGAGTGTAGGTGGAATGGTACCACTGAAGTGGTTAAAGGAGAGGTTAAGCCACCTTAGTGCTACCAAATCCCCAATTTCATCTGGGATATCACCTTTGAATCTATTGTTAGAAACATCAATGGTTGTTACAATTGACCAGACCTTATTAAGCTCTTGATTAGTGCCTTTGAACGTGAGGGCGATCGAAAACATGTACTCACTAATATATGTTTCATTATAAAAGAATAGATTTTGACTCAGATACTGTAACTTTTCTCTCTCTTCCTTATTATTCATCATAGCTTTAAAGCTCTTGATTAGCTTCCGTGGAAATCTACCTGAAAATCGATTGTAGGCTATATCAAGAATTCGTAGGTTTGGGAACAAGGTCTGGCCATAATCTACTTCTATTTCAGGGCCCTCGAACCTATTTGAACGTAGCACAAGAACCTGTAGATTAGGTAGAGTACCTAACCAAGGAGGGAATTTGCCATTGAGTTTGTTGTTTCCGAGATCAAGAACTTGTAGGCTCGAACAATTGCTTAAAGATGTCGGTACGGGTCCTTCCAACCGATTTCCGTTTACATCAAAGTACTCTAAGAAACCACACTTTGTGAAATCTTGAGGAAGCGTGCCATGAAACTTATTCAACTTTAGGTTGAGCACAGTGAGATAATCACTCAGGTTTCCCAAGCATCGCGGGATCCGGCCGGTCAAGCTATTGTTAGACAAATCAAGGAATTGGAGGCCAATAGAATTACAAATGGTTGAGGGGATCTCGCCAGTGAAATTATTGTTTGAAACTAGGTACATGTTGGTAGAGGGAAGTAGTTGAGGGAGTCGGCCACTAAATATGTTGGAACGGAGATCAATATTTTTCAAGCCATTCCAAGGAATGTTCTCCAGTCCACCGGTTAGACAGTTATACGAAATATCCAAGGTAGACAGCGTATTCCTTCCTAGCAACCAGTGAGGAACATGGCCGTGGATTCTATTGTTGGAGAGATCCAGGACTTGTAAATTCTCCTGACTTATTAGGAAATAAGGGAACTTACCTAAATTGCAAGAGGACAATCCTAATTCTACGAATTGATGCTGCACGGTAGATGTATCAATATTATGGGAAGACAATGATAAACTATTTTTTGACAAAATAAGATTAGAGAGACTTTCAAACTTGAGAAAGATACTTAAATCAACTGTCCCGGAGAGGTTATTCGAGCCTAGATCAAGGGAAAATAACAAACTACTAGTATTGATATAATTATCAATAACAAGCTGGCCGCTAAACTTGTTTTCGCTCAGGTCTAATTCCTCTAACAAAGGTAGGGTGAAAATCCATGATGGTATTTTCCCACTAAGCATATTTTGACCGAGATAAATGGAATTTATTCCAGAAAGCTTGTTTGTGTTTAATAAAAAAGGCAGCTCACCACTAAGTTGGTTATATGAGAGATTAATTTCTTCGGTCACATTCCAGACCCAAGATGGAATGAAACCATAGAAGTTACAACCAGAAAGATCCAATCTCCTAAGATATCGAGCAGGTCCAGCTGGTTTGGGTAGTTTTCCAGTAATATATGAAGAGGAAAGGATCAGCTCCTCGAGGGGACTGGTCCAGTTGAATCTAGAGAAACTTGCATGAAGATTATCGTCTATATGAAGATTATGGAGGTGAGGTAAGTGAAGAATATCAGTTGGGAACTTTCCATGCAAGCCACAAGCGAACAACTTGAGAGATGTCAATGAAGTGAGATTCATAAGTGACCGTGGCACGACTGAGCTAACAGATACGCTGTCAAGGATCAGTTCCTTCAGGTCGGTCATGTTCTTTATGATCAAGTTAAGATCTGGCATCTCCAACATATAATAAGTCGATGAGATATGAAGGGAAATGAGGCGAGAAAGTCTAGCAATTTCAACGGGGACTTTACCGGAAAATTTTGTGTAAGAAAGGTCAAGATGCTTCAAATGTGGAAATTGGCCAAATTTAGGAGAAATAGCGGAGCCATTGAAGTCATTAGATGCAAGGTTGAGGCTTTGGAGTGTTTGGAGTTGGAAGAGGGTGCTGTTAGAATCGATAGTGCCTCGAAGTTGACTGCAGCTAAGGTCGAGTTCAATGACGTGACCGGATAATGAGTCGCACGAAACCCCGTCCCAGGAACAACAATCAGTGTTATGGTTCCATGATCTTATCTTTGGATAAGCGGGTTGAGCGTTGCCACCACAGTATTCAGAAGCTGAGCTATTGATTACGAAATTGCGCACGAATTGGAGTAGTGCGACGGAGTCTTGGTGGTGGCAGAGGTGGATAGAGGAGTTGGAAAGTGGTAAAGAGAGAGTTGGCTGAATATTATAAACGGACAGGAGTGGAAGGAGGAGCGGAAGGAAGCAGAGGCAGAAGATGAAGTATCTCATTTCTACTAATTTGCGGGGATACAAACAACAGTTTAGTGGATGTGTGGGTAATAAACTCTCCGTCTAGAGATACACGCACATATATATAGATATGAACGTGTCAGGGAAATCAGAAGGAAATTTGAGGCATTGACGGGCGGGAAGACTGAGTCAATGTATAAAAGAACGGAAGAAGTACCGATCGATGTTGATAAGTAATAAAACAGACAGATGGGCAAGTAATAAATAAAGAACGGAAGAAGCACCGATGGATGTTCATAATTAAGTAATTATTAAGATATCCAATCCAGCCTGTTTAAAATTAAATACTGGTAGTAGAGAATACATAATTTTAATGTGTTTATTTAATTTATATGTAAAAAAAATATTATTCTCTTAATAATATATAAATATAAATATTAGTTAGATAATAGTAAAAATGAAAATCGGGCATTACGAAAATTCCACGCAGTGGCGAGAAAACGACAAGGGGGAGAAAATTAAAAGTCCAAGTCAATACAGCGTGAGTACTACAGTTCGACGCCGGTCTATTAGACATCACTTCGACGCCGGTCTTTTCGGAAACACAAGTGACGAAATCAAAACGTATTCCGGACGGAATTTAATTAATTTTATTAACAGTTATCCAAAGAAATGTCTGATTTTTTTATATATCAATTCATGAAGTGAACAACGAGTATGTGTGTATATATAATATATATATAGAGCATGCTGGCTAGGCTTGTATATATAATGTATATATGTATGTGTGTGTGTTAAAAATAAAAATAAGAAAATCACAGGAGTAATCGCACTATATTGTAACAGTAAATTTTCTTCATAAGAATACCATATAGTATCATTGAATGATCCTCTATGCCATTACGAAAGAGAAGTCTTTTCCCTATTGCATGGCTGGTACCTTAACAACCCACTCAATTAGCGTCGTATATTGTGCCGATAATCCTATATGGAAATGCTGCTATTAATTAAAGGCGGCAATAAATTGATACACCATATCTTTTTTAGATTAAAATAAATAAATGCACACGTGGGTTGTTTCTGTCTGTAATTAAATGAGGTTATTCAAAACACTTACAATATCAAGTACAATTAGACGCAGTGTAAATTTATCCTTGTTCAATGTGTTTCGTTGTCTTTCTTCGTTCAAACAATGAAAATCGGGCATCCACGTCGTGTATTTGGTTGTCTATTAAAAAAAATGTAAGCGACAAATAGCGTTGGGCACATTTATGTATATATATTGCTTTTACCGCAGCAAGCTCCGTATGTATAAATAAATAACGATTATAAATGTTGACCTTCATTTTTTAAAAATATATATATAATTAAAGTTTGCTATTTAAGGTGACTTTTTTTTTTTTTTTTACCATGTTCAATAATTCTAATGGAGTAATATGTGAAGCTACTTGATCCTCCTGTGTCACCTTGTCACGTTACCAATGGAGTGAGTGGTCCACCTATACCCTACTACGGTACTACCCTTGATCTTGAATAGGGCTTTTTATCAAGGCACTGACATAACAATAGCATTTAGCGGCTCCACAGTTAATAACTGTCGAAAAGGCCAAAAATATTATTTTTCCCTTTTTTTTTATTTCTTTTCGTGCTGAACAGTATTATATAAGTACGAAAATTAATATAAAATAAAAATAACAATTTGTTAAACCGTAAAGAGTTTTCGTACCAACCACATAGACTTCGTTTTGGAAGATTTACGGTAGCAAGTAGCAACCACATAGTCTAGTCTATACTTTCGTCATACTAAGTTTAAGGCTAAAATTTTATAATAAATAAATCAAAAATTAAAGAAATAAATAAAAACAGTGGAAGACTTTAATAAATTATATTGTAAGAAAGTCCAATAATGGACACATATTGAAAAAAAATATCAATTGAGTTCCAAAAAATTATTAAAATTTATGAAAATGTCTAGAATAATTTTAAAAACTCAAATATATATATATAAATATTGGTTATTGGAATTGGTTTGGATATTGATAGATGGAAAATGATCCAAAATAGCAAAAACAGGTAAGTTGCAGAAACACTTGTTTTTGCAAATGCAGTAAATAAATAACATGGGGTTTAAATTACTACAAATTAATGTAGACTACTTTTAGAAAATCAAATATATAAAAATATTTAGTCTCGGAACTCATATGATGACCAACGGATTAAAAATGGTAAAAAGAGCTAAAATCGTCTAATATCATAAACGCAATTTTTCTTGATTTAACAATTCAAAAGGAAAGGGTAAAATATAAATGAATAGAATGAACGAATGAACTCAAAAATATTTTTAGATTGATTCACGAATTTTAAACAGGTCGGAAAGGGTACAAAAACAAGAATTAAAAGAATTGTAATAAATGTATTTTTTTTGCAAACAATAGGAATAATCGATAAAATATTTAAAAATTAACACAAATAGAATAAGACTTGATGTGTATATATATACCAATTATGTATGGTAATTAGGATTTGAAAAAATAGGGCATTACACACACACACACATATATATATATATCTATAATTACATTTTAATCTATATAATTTAATCATTACGTGTCACTATTTTTCTGCAGCTTGTGCAAATCATATTTATGCAGTCCAGCTTGGCTATAGAAGGTTGATGTACGGCTTTATAGTATAGTTATCCAGATAGGAGGGAGTGCTCGCAGTCTTTACAACGAGGAGGGGGCGAAAAGATTAACCAACGGTTGCTTAATTAAGTATACCTTAATTTGTTGGGATGTTCAGGTCGATGTTCGCACAACGGAAGAAGTACCGATGCTTATATGTAATTAAGGTATTCAATCAAACCGTTTAAATGTGAGTACTAGAGAATACATAATTTTAATGTCTTTATTTAATAATTTATATGTAAAAAAATATCATTCTCTTAATAATGTAAAACAACCTCACCGTTGTCAATATTAAAATTTTGAAAACCAATAATTTTTCACTGACTACTTTCCACATAAATTGAAATTAACATAATAATTTAAAACATTTAGATGTCATTAGGAAAATTGTGGCCGTTCAACCACTACAAGATGTTTTGGAAGATTTACGGTAACAAGCAAAAAGATATATAATTTTTTTTTTTACTGCTTCCTAAAACGACTAAAATAAATCAACGTGAGCACATATGCAATTCAGTTGAACCAATATTTCAAATACTCTCTTCCGGTTGCAATTATCGGTGTTCTCCGTGCCTTCCTCCCTCATTGAAAAATGAAATCAAGACACACACCCTATTTAGCCTGCAAATGGTGTTCTCCGTGCCTTCCAGTTGCCGTCTGGATGCAGCTAATATCCTACCAGAACGAGACAATGTAGAATAAGCTTTCGACGTGAGGACCAAGCTCATCTCCTACGCCATACGTCCAGAAAAATCGTTAACGGGGACCTCAAAGTCATGTAGAAAGATACACAGAGAGAGAGAGAGAGATTGAGGAATACTCAGTTAGTGAAGGGTTGTGGATGTCTATGATTCCAGGACTTTAAGTCAACAGGATTTTTAAAAAAAAAATAAAAGGAAAGGAAAAAAATTAACATAAATTCACATAAATTCACATATAATTTGATATATCTTTCAATTAGTGGTTACCACTAAACCTCCTTAGCTAAAGAAATAGTGGTTATGATTTACTGATATTCAAATAATTCACTCAAAATTTTCATAACTACAAATGTATTAGGGAAGGGATAATAATCTATGAAAATAAGAATATTTGACATTCCCCCCCCCCCCACAAATCTAACTTAATAATATCTTTCAATTTAATCATCACATTAGTTTGAGATACTAAATCTAGATACAACAAATTTTGAGTATAACAAACAAATGTAGGCTTAGAGCCCCAAATATATATATATATATATATATAAAGTAAATCAACAATAAACGATGTTGGCTTAGTCACAAGATTAATATATATAAAGATTTTTCTGGCTCAATGCCCTTATAACTCAAGGTTAAACCTAATGTAGGTTAAACTCAAGATTGGTATTATTGTTATAATTTGACCTACGGATCTTTATACATAGTTTATAAAAATTAGGAAAAATTCAACTTGTTTACAATTTCAAATGTAAAAATATAATACATGTATATTGTTTAGTCAATAGGTACATAGCATTTAATCATTAATTATTTATTATTTTAATTATATACCGAAATAATTTAAAATTTATTACTAAAATTTTTTATTTTTAAACATAAGCATTAACATCATACAGTGGGTGTTACCATTACAATTAGCATGAGTCTAGTCTATACTTTCCTCGTACTAAGTGTGAGACTAAAAATTTACAACAAATAAATCAAAATTTACAAAAATAAATAGACATAGTAGAGGAATTTAATAAATTAAATTGTTAAAAGCCCAATAATGGACACTTATTGGGAAAAATATCAATTGAGTTCCACAAATTATAAAAATTTATGAAAAGGATCAGACTAATTTTATAAATTTAAATATATAAATATATTAGGTATCAGAATTGGTTTGAATCTTGACGGATGGATAACAATCAAAAACAGCAAGAACGGATAAGTTGTGGAAACACTTATTTTTGCAAATGCATTAAACAAATAAAGTGGGGATCAAATTACCACAAATTGATGCATAATATTTTTAGAAAACCAAACATATAAAAATATTTAGTCTCAGAACTCATTTGATAACCAAAAGATTAAATGTGGTGAAAACAGCTACAATCGTCTAATTGTGTACCTGTAATTTCTTGTAATTTAACAAATCGGAAGGAAAGGGTAAAACATGAATGAGTAGAATAGATAATTGAATTCAAAAATATTTTTAGATTTATTCACGAATTTTTAATGGGTTGGAAAGGGTAAAAGTATAAGAATTAGAAGAATTGCAACAAATGTATTTTTTACAAATGAAATAAATAATTGATGGAATTTTTAAAAATTAATACAAATAAATTAAGAATTGATAATATATATATATATATATATATATATATATATATATATATATATATATATATATATATATATATATATATATATGTAATTCTTATTTTCCATGCTTACAATTACTATTTAGATTTTTTTTTTGACATTAACTTCTTATTCTAAGGTTATTTAGTCACAAACTCACCCTTCTTCCTCCTGTCAAACATCATTGTTTGTTACTCTACATCCTTGTTTCACAAATTTTCTACATTGCCAACTCTCTTCCTCTATTTCCTCACCTACTAAAACTAAAGATGATATCACCAATATGTATTATTTTTATTCTCCACGTCTCTGTCATTTTCCTCTCATATTTGACGAATAATTGGATATAGTTTACAAATAAAAGAAGCCAAGAAGCTTAGTTTCAATGAATTAAGGAAATGAGAATGAACACATGAGTTTGGATGAATAATTGAATATAGAGTTCTTATGATGGAATTACGAAAATAACGGTATACAATGTTGACATAAGTAGCCAAATGAATCCCGATAAGACTATGCTCAAATTGGAGTATTACATTCACTCTCACTCAAAGAACGCAACGTCCTTCTTTCACCTCAACCACTAATTGTCTTAATACAGTTTATTCCAAGAATCATCTCACTAGGTGATTGACTCGCTTATCCAAGTTCAACTCATACCATTTATAACACCTTGAGTCAATTCGACCATGTAGAGGCTATCTTGGAGTGCTTTCGAATTGATCAGTTAGCCTCACATGAGTTCTTTCAACAAGCTTTATCCTCACTCATTCCCTTTTAGAGAAATTTTTAGAAAATTCCTTAAACTTCCTAGGAGGGTCACCCAACCTAAAAATTACTCCACGGCTAGCACGTTTAACTACATAGTTCTTTGGACTAAATCACCAAAATGATGGTATACCATGTTGATATAAGTAGACATATCAATCCTTATAATAAACTTCTCAATTTGAGGTATTACATTCACCCCCACTCAAAGAATATAACTTTCTTGCTGCTCCTCAACCACCAACTATCTCAAATATAGTTTATCCCAAGAATTCTTTGGCTAGGTGGTTGACTAGCTCATCTAAGTTCAGCTCACAATTGTAACACCTCGAGTTGATATGACCATATGGGGGCTACCTTGGAGTGCTTTTAGATTGATCAAATAGCCCCATAGATCAACACAAGTCCTTTTAGCCTACTTTGTCCTCACTCATGCACTTCTTGAGAATTTTTTATAGAGAATTTCCAAAATTTATAAGGTTAAGAAATGTAGAATATTTTTGTTTGCTAAGCAGGGGGAAGTTTGGATAATAATTAGAAAAGATTGGACCATTACATAGACTTGAGTAAATGGTTCCAAGGATAGAATCTTCAATTTTTTAAGCCTACCATCTCGTAGAATAGTAAGAATGGAATTGTTTAATCCTTTATGAGTAAGGGCTTTGAATCCTACCTACACTAATCCTAAGCGGAGGTATTTAAATCTATTTTTAATATGTTTCTTGATATATTGTTTTGTAAGGAGTTTTATTTTTTCAATGGGTTTGTAATTTTTATATCAAATTCTTTAATTTTGATGACATTGTTTGTTAAGAAATTTGGCCATTTTGAATTTTTGTAAATTAATTCGTTTTGAATTTTGGAAAGTTTTCAATTATCAATTGATCCTAGAAAATCTTCAAGTTCATATTATTTAAAGTTTATGATGTTTTCTCTAGATGCTACGATCTCCTTACTATGAGAACCAGAGGAAGATGAAGATTTGGAGAATAAATTCATGCTAACTCTACACAACCTATGTGTAATTCCTATAGATGTCTACTGCATGGATTTACGGCCAACCCTAGGACTTATGACAAACACAAATAGACTCTAAAGGACTCGGAATTACAAATGAAAATATATAGATTAATCAATGAAAAAACAACCTTTAGTGCCTTTCCCCATTTGATTTTAAATCTTCAAACAAGGGTAGGAATTCCTTCTATCTTATGGTTTTCTACATTATAAGAGAAGACCCATAGGCAGAAGAATTTTAAGCAGAAGTGGAAGATAGGGGGTTTTTGAGAGGAAGAGCCTTACTCAAAATTTTAAAATAGGTTGAGAGATCATACTTGACTGTCCTAACTATCGTTTTTGGAATTTTTGGATAATTTGGTGTAGTGTTAAAAACATTTTTGGAGAGTTTGTAAGGGTTTCCACCTAGTTTTGTATATCTATTTATTTTTTTGGGTTTTGAATGGGAAGTTACGTTTCATTTTCTACTATTTCTTTGTACCAAGATTTGATGGGTTTTTGTTCCTTTTGTTTAAGGAACCATTGAAGGCAGGTCTTTCATTATTTAAGGAATCATTGAAGGGATACCAAGATTTGTGTTATCCCTCAAATTGTATACATATTAGATAAGGTATACTGTCAACTAGCTAGCTACACAGCTTGGCAATTTATTCTTGCATGAAATAAATAACAAATCCCTTGATTTATAACCTTGATCATCTTGTTTGTTATCTCTTAGAAATTTTTTCCATGATGAATTCAACCTGACATATCAATCTTAATAGCCAAATAGGTTTCCTACCCTAAAATACAAATTACCCTATATTTAACCCTATTACCATTCCACTTCCATACACCATCAAGACAATTTCCTAAAGACTAATTTCTTTAGAATGATAATGCTCCAGTGATTATGGTTCCATTTCATCAACATAACCACCATCACCACCACCATCACACTTTTTTGACAACGATGTTCCACACAACCTAGGATTTTCAAGGTACAATTTATATCCAAATGTACTAAACTCTCTTCCTCTTAGAATAGGACCAACTAGTTGGTTTTGAGGCATTAGAAAACTCAATGATTGTTAATCTTGCCAACCTCTTAGGAATCTGGTAAGAAAATTCATTAGATGAGACATCTAAAGACTTTAACACGACTAGACTTCTGAGAGAAGGCGGAATGGTACCATAAAACTTATTATAAGAGAGTTTTAGCCACCTTAGTGTGACCAAATCCTCAATTTTATTTGGGATATCACCTTCAAAATTGTTGCCAAAAATAGCAATGGCTGTTGCAACTGATATAGCCTTTTTAATCTCTTGATCGGTGCCTTTGAACGTATAGGGGGTCATAAACATGCAGATTGTATGCACCCTATATCAATTATTCTTTCTGTTATAAAAAGAATTATTCTATCATCACTAATATAGTGTAACTTTTCTCTCTCTTCCTTATTATTCATCATAGCTTTAAAGGCCTTGATTAGCTTCTGTGGAAAGTAATTTGAAAATCGATTGTTAGCTATGTCGAGATTTTGTATCCTTAGGAATGGGGTCTAACCATAATCTGATTCTATTTTAGGGCCCTCGAGCCTATTCAAACGTAGCATAAGAACTTATAGATATGACAGAGTAACTAACTAATGAGGGAATTTGTGGAAGAGTTTGTTGTTTCCAAGATCAATAATATATAGTCGTAAACAATTTCTAGAAGATGTTGGTATGGGTCCTTCCAAACGATTTCCGTTTACATCCAAGTTCTCTGAGAAACCACACTTTGTGAAATCTCGAGGAAGTGTGCCATGAAAGTTATTCAATATTAGGTTCAACACAATGAGCTTGTCACTCAGGTTTCCCAAGCATCATGGGATTTAACTCATCAAGTTATTGTTAGACAAATCAAGGAATGATAGGTTAGTTAAATTATAAATGGTGGAAGTGATCTCGCTAGTGAACTTATTATTTGAAACTAGATATGTATTGATGAAAGGTGGTAGTTGAGGGAGTGGACCACTAAACATGGTGGAATGGAGATCAATAAATTCCAATCCGTTCTAAGGAATGTTCTCTAGTTCACTAGTCAGATAGTTATGCGAAATATCCAATCCTTATAGCGTATTCTTTACCATCAACCAGTGAGGGACTTAGTCATGGATTCTGTTGTAGGAGATTTCTAAGAATTGTAAATTCTCTTGATTTACATAGTTTCTAATTACTATGTGTGTGTCGTCTTTCATCTATCAATTTCCATGCAACGTAACATAACTTTTCAATTTCCATAAAAAAGGAAACTTAATAGATTTACACTTCTATTGTTATTTTATCCTAAATCTACGATTAGAGTGAATCTTCTTCTAATTTTACACTTGCCTTTCCATTGAGATGCACGCCATGGGTAGTCTAAAATTTAGCAAAAGATTTGAAGTATAGGATGAAGATTTAAACTTTCTTGAACGAATATAAATATCCACTAATTAGATAGTTATACGAAATATCCAAGGTAGACAACATATTCTTGACTAGCAACTAGTGAGGGACTTGCCCATGGATTTTGTTGTTGGAGAGTTCTAAGGCATGTAAATTCTCTTAATTTATTAGGAAATAAGGGAAATTACCTAAATTGTAAGAGGACATCCCATCGAGGTTATTCGAGCTTAGATCAAGGGAATCTAACGAATTGCTAATATTAACGTTATTATCAACAAAAAGCTGGCCGATAAACTTGTTTTCGCCCAACCCTAATTCTTCTAACAAAGGTAGACTGGAAATCAATGATAGTATTTTTCCACTATACATATTTTGATTAAGAAAAATGAAATATATTTTTGAAAGCTTTTTTGTGTTTAATAAAGAAGATAACTCATCATTAAATTGGTTTGATGAGAGATGAATGTGTTCGGTCACATTATAAACCCAATATGGAATCAAACCATAGAAGTTACATCAAATAAAAGATAATATCCACAATTATTGAGCTGGTCTAGCCGGTTCCGATAATTATTTAATAAAATGCGTAGAGTAGAGGAACGGTACCTCAAGGGGGCTAGTATAGCTAAATCAAGATAAATTCACATGAAGATGGTTATCTACTATAATAAGATTCCGAAAGTGTGGTAAGTGAAGAATATTAGTAGGAAAGTTCCCACACAACCCACAACACACCAACATAAGAGATGTCAATGAAGTGAGGTTCATAAGTGATTGGGGCACAACTAAGTTAGCGGATATGTCCTCAAGGATTAGTTAAGAATATTGTATTTTTTTAACACATTAATCGTATATTTTATTTATCCATAATCTTATTATGATATTTACTTTTAATTTGACAATTTATTTCTAATTTTTACGACCTGATATAGTTGATGTTACATAAACATACTTTAATAATTTGTACTACTTGGAGGTTGCTACAAGTTAATCAATAACTAATATGAAATCTTAAGAGCACAAGTAATTTTTTTCTTATAATTTAAAATATTTTATTTTATAGAAAAAACATAAATTTTATATATTTATAGTTTTTATAAGATTTTATGATTCCGCGATTCGATTTTGACCTTCCAATTCGATATTAGCTAGGTAGAATATCAATTTTTTGTTTGATTCTTTCTCTAATAGAGTACATGTCACTATATAGATTTATAATAATTATTGGGGTCATTGATAATGATATGGCATAAAGCTACAACCAATACTTGTAATTAGGTACCCAAATGTAGTTCCATGGAGTTATGTTTATGGCAAACAAAAAAAAAATAATATTCTTGAACCCTACTTAATGGAGAAACCTTGTGCTAACCACTCACATTTTAGTAACCAAATTCTCACCATCCTAATATTAACAATAGTGATGATGATATTCTCACAACTTGGAGAATGCTGGTTGGCAGGTGGCAATGATTTGGTATACTGCCCTCGTCATATGTGAAACACAAAAATGTCTCATCATTGTTTTCTATCTTGAAAATATTTTGTTGCTGGAATTGGTACTAGAAGCGTCTCATTATTATTTTTTTTTTAAAATTTATCATTAGTTTACATCAATAGTAAAAAACATTTCTCTCTTAATGTTAATAGATATAATTTTTTGAAAACAAATACATATAATATATGTGTGTATATATAATTTCCTTTTTTACATTTTCTACCATTCATATTTTTAAATTTTTTTAAGAAATAATATTTTTATATTTCTCCTTATTTTCGTTTCTAGCATTGACCGACAGGAAGACTAAGTCAGTAGTCTTAAGCCAATGCACGAGGTCTGTCTTTGCATGGCAGGTCCCTTTACAATCCACTCAATGAGTCGGGAATTATTAATCAAGGAATTCAGGAATTATTATTTGGTTATAAAATGGAAAATTTTCATAGTAATAGTGTGGTATTAAGAGAACAGTGTCAATAATCCTACATGGAAATGCGCCGTAAAAGGGGATTATGGCAAATGAAAGGTGCTGTTAATTAAAGGCTGCAAATAAATTGAGGGTGACAAAAAAAAGGAAACGTAGATTTTGTAAATACTACTAATTAATGAGTACTACCACTCTAGATGATCGTACATATTATAGGCATCTTATCAATTGGCTAAATGATTTGGATTCGTGATTCTCAACTCTATATAGTTAGAAGAAATACAACGATCTGTTGCTAGCATGATTATACTGCAATACAGGTAGTCGTCTGAAAATGGCATAAGTTTTGGATCGACGGCATGGGAAATGAGGTATCTAATTTTTGATATTTATTGAAGAGCTAAGACATTCACAGGTAAGTTAAAAAATTGTTATTTTAACCCTACACTTGAAGCTTATCTGTTGTTATTGGTACCATCCGATTATTGCTTGATCTGCCATAACCATTTGTTGAGTAAGACCTTCCTTCCTACTAGCAGGGTGGTTAATTCCCACGTTCAGTTATATTCTATAGTTTGATGAATTGATATATTAAATAGACAGTCTAACACTGAAAAAAAATGCAATCAACTTGGATCAGGCTTATGAGTGTGTAACTAACTACATAATATTCTCCTTTTACTTGAATAAAAACCTGGTAAATGATCAGAAAACACTAGGACAGCTGGACAAAGACAGAAAACTTTCTCATTAAGAGAAAAGCCTGCAATCAACTCTATATTGTACATTATTTGAATAAATTATCTGCCTTGGCATTAATTAACTCAACTCTATCATATTATGAGATTGAAAGACGTTAAGGGTGAGACATGATCAGGATAAAAAACTTTTGAGTAATGCACTTGTTTGGAATTCCATCGAATGGTAATTTTTTTTCTCTGCCTTCTGTCTTTGGACAAGCAGTGCTTCCCTGAGTACTCTATCTTCTGTCTTTTAGTTCCCCACTCTCCCTGCTCATTCGGAAAATTATTAAAATAAAGCTTCGTACCCACCTTCCTCCTTCAAAAATGAAAAGGGTGTCCGTAGGTGAAACTTCGGCTGGCGTATGGTGGACCGATGTTATCTCCATCTTCTAACTCAATTTGTGGTCTAGGTGCAACTTGTATCTTACCGGAATGAGACAATATAGAATGAGCCTTTGATGTGTGGGCCAATGTTTGATCATCTTCGCTGATCTCGTACGCTATATATCAAAGTGTCACCATATCCAATATATTCAACTTGCCGCGTTGTGAAGACGGAGATGTGTAGCAGAAAAACCGCCAATGGGGACCCAAAGTCACGGAGAAAGAGAGTGAGAGAGAGAGAGTAACAATCAATTCGTGAAGGGTTGTGGCTATCTATCATTTCAAGACTTCAGGTCAACAAGATTTTTTTTAAAAGACGAAAAAACAAGGAAAGGGGGAAGCAAAGCTAATGGCTTCTCAATATGTGATATGCATGCGTTCTCATGCCAAAGATTAAATGTGCAACAACACCTAATTTGAATATTGAGGTCTATTTATGCTTCTCCTTTGAAGAATATACATGATTCAAAATTCATGTAACCTTTTTTTTTTTTTTCAAACTACTATGAGTTATGAGTTCATTGGATGCCACATCTAACATGTTAAGAGATATGCATTTTAATATATAGTATGTCTTAAATATGCAGTGCTAAGATTGAAAGATTATATAATGAATGCACTAAAGTTCCTTAATTAAAGAAATAATGGTTACGATCTAGTGATATTTAAATGATATAATTAAAATTTTTATAATAAAAAACTTGATAGGGAAGGGATGAAAATCTATGAAAAGGTTGCCTTTAATGTTGGTTTTCCTTGTAATAACAAATAGAAAATGGGTATCCTCCCCTAAAGTAAATGCAAGATTGGTATTATTGTTATGGTTAAACTTACATATGATTAGACAGTTTTTATATAAAAAAAATATGAAAATTTCAACATATTTACAATTCTAGACGTGAAAATCTAATACATGTAAGTAATTTAATAACTTTGTATCTAGTTTAGTCACTAGATATATAGTATTTAATCATTACTTATTTATTATTTTAATCATCGTATATATTACTAATTTTTAACATACACTAGTTTAATCATCACGTAGAACTATTAGACACCGTAGATATGGCATTTCAAACATCAATGCTATAATGTTTTAATCATCATTTATAACATATACAATAATAATATAATTATATTTTAATCAACTAGTATGACTGTTTCAATCATCAATTATCAAATATTCAGATTACATCAATGATATGACTTTGATTATTTCAAAATCGAATTCATGGCGGATCGTGATCTCGATCCTCTAAATCCCGTCGATCCAAATTTGTCGCTATGAAATTGACTTTGCTCCTCCACTAATTTACTCAATGGGATCCTGAATTCCGGTAACTTTTGACTAATTTTATTCCCCATGATTCCAAGATCTTACTTAGGCTCTATTTGGTTTGTAAAAAATTAAGTAGAAAGAAAAATATAGAGGAAAGAAAATTAAAGGAAAGAAGAAAAAAGAAATTAATTTTCTTTCCTTTATTTGGTTGTTGGAGAAATTTTTTAGAAAATTAAATTTTTAGAAATTATTTTTAGTATTTGATGTCAAAAAAAGAAAATTTTAAGAAAAGTTAAATATTATTATTTTTAAATATTTTTATATATTTAATAAAAATTAATATGTTATATTGATATATAAAGATTTTCATAAAGTTTATATTATAATTATAAAAATTATATGAACTCAATACTAATAACAAATTTTTTCAAAGAAAATCTAAAATATTTCATGTGTAACTAATTATATTTTTTAAAATTAATTTAAATAAAGCAGCAGGTTAAAATTGATAGCTCAAACGCAGAGAAGTGAGGCCGAATGAATTATAGATACGGTAATTAAGATATCAAACCCAACCTGTTGAGGAAATATTAAAAAAAAATATTAAATTTTAAAGTTTTAGAAAATTAGAACGATAAAAAAATTGAGTAAATTTATTAAAAGTAAAAAAATAAAATTAAATTAATAACCTCTTTAATTAATAAAATAAAAAATTTAATCAAATATTTTTGATAGAAATTTTAACATAAAAATTATACTAAAAATGATGAATTATTTTCGGAGGGAAACGACGCTTCATTCCATGCTTCATAGGTAGCGGTCCAGCAGACGAGTTATTTTTGAAACATATTCTGAGTCTGAAATATGATCATATATTAATATTAATATATTCTTGAATGCCTCTAAATGACATTGGTTGATATGCATACCAAGATTTCAGAGGAAGCAACTAGATCTTATTTATCTATCTATTTATTTATTTATTTTTGTTTTCCCATCAGATCTTTGTACCGGTTTTACGTAAATATTTGGCTAATAAATATCAAAAATATTTTTGATTAACTCCTTTTCATATAAATTGAAATTTACATAATAATTTAAAATGTTTAGATGTCACTAGGAAAATATTAAAAAAATTACGGCGAGAACATATCCCAAGAGAGTTATAATCGACCTCGGTTAGTACAAGAACTTAAAGAATAGTCAAACCATTATTGTTCAAGGAAATGCGGAATGGAATGAATAGCGGTCTTTGCAATATCAGTTGCCCAGAGTTATTTAGCCTTCGGCTTGGAGATGGTGGACCGATGCTATCTTGACCTCCCGAATAAGTTTACGGTCTGGTTGTAGCTATTATCCTACCAGAACGAGACAATGTAGAATGAGCTTTCGACGTGAGGACCAAGCTCATCTCCTACCCCATATGTCCAGAAAAATCACTAATGTAGAAAGATAAAGAGAGAGAGAGTAATACTCAATTACTGAAAGGTTGTGGATGTCTATGATTCCAAGACTTCAAGTCAACAATATTTTTTTTTTTAAAAAGGAAAGGAAAAAAAGAGGCAAGCAAAGCTTATGGCTTCTGAATCTATGCTATGCATGCGTTATCATGCCAAAGATGAAGATTGATGTTTGTTCATGCTTCTCCTTTGAAGTATGTACATGATTCAAAATTCATGTGTTTTATTTTTTTAACCAGCTACTATGAGTTTATGCATGTGATACCTAATATGTTACGAGATGTTCATTTTAATATATAATATGTATTATATACGCACGGCTAAGATTGGAAGATTTTATATTGAATTCATCAAAGCTCCTTAGTTAAAGAAATAGTGGTTACAATTTAGTGATATTCAAATGATTCAATAAAAATTTTCATAATTAAAAATGTGTTAGGAAAGGGATAAAAATGAGAATATTTAGGATTTTTTACCCCACAAATCTAATTTGATAATATCTTTCAATTCAATCATCACACCGGTTTAATTTCCTAAATGGAACCATAAATAAGTTTAAGACCAGATTAGTAGCCGTAGGTTTAATATCTTGAGTATAACAATTCAATCGTTGCCTAATTTGAAGATCGATGTATGTTTGTGTTTCTCCTTTGAAGTATATACATGATTGGGAATTCATGTTGCTTTTTCTTTACTATCTACTATGAGTTTATTACATACAATATCTAACACGTTAAGAGATGTGCATTTTAATATATATTACATATTATATATACATCGCTAAAATTCATCTGTTATATATATATATATATATATATATATATATATATATATATATATATATATATATTATTACCACCTATTATGAATTTATGCATGAGATACCTAATATATTATAAGATGTGCATTTTGATATATAATATGAATTATATATGAAAAGGTATATTGCCAAAATTTATATAAGCGAAACTTCAACTTGCATATGTTGGATTGATGTTATCTCGCTCCACCGACTAAGGTTGTGGTCTAGATGCAACCAATGTCCTGCTACAACAAGACAATATAGAATGAGCCTTCTATGTGAGAACCAATGTTTAGTCATCCTCACTCATTTCGTACCCCAAAAGTCTAAGTCAAATATATTCAGGTTGTTGTATTGTGAAGACTTAGTTGTGTAGCAGAAAAGTCACCGGTAAGGACCCCAAAGTCATGTAGAATGATAGAGAGATAGAGAAAGAGAGTAATACTCAATTAGTGAAGGGTTTTGGATATCTATTATTCCGAGACTTTAAGTCAACAGGATTTTTTCCATAAAAAGAAACAAAAGGAAATGGAAAAAATAACAAAAATTCAAATATAATTTGGTATATCTTTCAATTAGTGGTTACCATTAAACCTCCTTAGTCAAAGAAATAGTGGTTAAGATTGAGTGATATTCAAATGATTCACTCAAAATTTTCATAACTAAAAATGTGTCAGGAAAGGGATAAAAATATATAAAATTGAGAATATTTAGGATTTTTTTACCCCACAAATCTAATTTGATAATATCTTTCAATTCAATCATCACACCGGTTTAATATCTTAAATGGAACTATACATAAGTTTAAGACCAGATTAGTAGCCGTAGGTTTAATATCTTGGGTATAACAATTCAATCATCAAATAATTTGAAGATCGATGTCTATTTATGCTTCTCCTTTGAAGTATATAAATGATTCGGAATTCATGTGGTTTTTCATTACTATCTACTATGAGTTAGTTGCATACAATATCTAACATGTTAAGAGATGTGCATTTTAATATATAATATGTATGTATCGCTAAAATCAAAAGATTTTATAATCAATACATTAAAGTTCCTCAGTTAAGGAAATAGTGATTATGATTTAGTGATATTCAAATAATTCAATAAAAAATTTCATGACTAAAAATGTGTTAGGGAAGGGATAATACTCTATGAAAATGCGAATATTTGCAATTCCTCCCCCCAATCTAATTTCATAGTATCATTTAATGAAATCATCATATTGGTTTGAGATATTAAATGTAGATAGGGCCAATCTTGAGTATAACAAACTAGATATAGGCCTACGGTCCTAAAAATATAAGGACCCAAATTAATTAATTAATTAATTAATTATATATATATATATAAAGTGTAATACCCCATATTAATTACTCTTTAAATTAGACTCGTAAGACTTAAAGTTGATTAGTAGGCAAAGTAAACCATAAGATTATTAATATTAATATTTTTTTTTCTTTTTTTCGATCGCCTTGTTATCTTGAGTAGTTCTATAAATATTAAATTATAAAAATAACCCGGACTAGGTGTGGGAAAAGGTAGAGGAAGTTAAAAATTTATGTCGTTAATAATACCGATCATAAGAGGTGAGTAATTAAAAGAGAAGGGGATTTTAAGAATAGCAATAATAATGTTAGCAATAATTTCAAATAAAATAGAATGGGGGAAGTGATAAAATAATGATAATAATAATAATAATAATATTGGTCATAATAATAATAGTATCATGATTTACTTTGGAGAAGATTAAACCTTCTTTAAGTGGTAATTCTTTTTTTTTTTTCTAATAACCTTCTTGCTAGCCACTACCTTAGGAGTTTTTTTTTTCTTTTCTTCCTAATCTTTTCTCTAATCAACCTGTACCTTTTTCCCACCTTCTTCCCCACGTAACCCAGCCCAAACCACCCCCAGCAGGTCGCATGACCTGCAGCCCCCAAACCATGCACCCGTCACCTTCCTCCCTTCCCATGCATAAGTCTTTTCCACCCAGCCCTATCCCCCTCTTTTGCAGGCTTTCCTCTTCCCCAAACACAGCCCTTCTCCTCCCCCAACCTCACTCTCTTTCACGCCACCCCAGCCTGCAAATTGTGGCAGCCATCACTCAACCATCTTCCCTCACATCACTCACCACCTGCAGCCTCTACCCTTCAACACTCAACCTCCCATCCCCTAACTTGCAGCCTCATCCTTCCTTCCACCAACCTGCACCCCTACCCTATCCTTCCTCCATCTACCCACCTATTTTTCCTCCTTTCCCATGCCCTTGTTCCCTGCAAAAATACAATCAAATCAGTCCAGCCATAGCCATCACGTTACCAGCCTTATGCAGCCCCAAAACCCCACGTAACCCCAGCCCCTCCATCAAGATACAGCCTGTATCTTCCCCCCTTCTCAACCTGCACCCCTAACCCATTATTCCAGCCCCCTATCCCTTCCTTTTCCTCTTTTCCCCATGCATGCAACCAGCCCCTTTTCCCTCCTCAAAAGCTTTGAAACACTCTCCCCCAAAAACCAACCTGCAGCACCTTTCCCCACTCACCCTTGTAGCAGCCCCTTTTCTCCCCATTTTCTCCCCCTTTTATTTGTGTCCCAACCTGCAGATATCACCCCTTTTCCCCCTCCCTTTAAGCCCTCTAAGTTTCTCCTTGCAGCCCCTCTTCCCTTCCCTTAATTCTAGTAAGAAAACAAAGGTAAGTGCAGCCCTAAAACTCCCCTCTCCCCTCCACCGAATTTGGTTTCAAAATTCTTCCAGCTTCTACCTTGTGTTCTACCTTCTCCAAGCAGCCATTTTCCTTCCCCAAGTAAGCACTCTATCCTTGGTAGGTTCGGTGCTTAAATTCATGCACCGGCTGCCTCATTTATTCTTCCTAATAATTTTCAAGTATTAGTTTGCGTAGGTTGCATTTTGACTATTTTTATTTTGCATAAATACTAATGCTTGTAGTTTGGGTGGTGAATGGACTTCTAGGTAACCTCGACCTCGCTTAGAGTATTTTTGGAGGAAGCTCAAGGTAAATCCAACTAATCCATAGATGGTAGAATTTTTATGTGAAAATGTTAGGCTAGTTTTCTAAGATTAAATCATGATAGGATGAAGGTATCAAATTATTGTATGTTTATGGGAAATGGGAGCATGATGTATTTATTTTCTACATGAATATAATGATGTGTAAATTAACATGCGTTATCATGCAATCTTTTCATGTTCCTAAGTGATATTCTAAATATTTGACGAAGTATATGTTAACGATGACGAACTTGAATTATGCTAGTAAAATGAGATGAATATGTCTAAGGTAAAATGTAGTTTATATGGGAGCATGTTTTAGTTTATTCATACATGAATATAATGAAGTGTAAATTAACATGTGTTATCATATAATCTTTTATTTGCCGAAGTGATATTCTTAAATGTGAAAAAAGTGTACGCTAATGGTAACGAACTTGGTTTTATGCTAGTATAATGAGACGGATATGTTTAAGGTAAAATGTAATTTTATTTACCATGATTGTGTTGAGATTTGTTTGTAAAAAGTGTATGAGCCTATGAAATATTAGAAATGCATGCTAATAGTGTTTACATGTACTATGTATGATAAATGGTTAGGGATAATATGGTCCTTTGTAGTACCGAAGAGATTGTCGGATTTAAAGTATCAATAATTATTTTATGCTAACACTTCATGACAAATGACTTGTGTAAGTAAACTTGGTAATGAAAGTGGAGGAAAATGTGGTAGTTATAGGTTGGGGGTATTTTGGTCATTAAGGCAAAAAGGTGTTTCAAAGTGGATAAATGGATTAATTAAATTAAGTGTTGGCCTTAAAATAAATGTTGGGAATAATTGGATAATTGGTTTGAACTCTTAATCGAATAATTATTCGGGCTATGGCATAATGCCTAACCCTAGGCCATGTTGGCTTGGAATGGTTGCGACCTTGTGGTATTTGGATGTGATGTTGTTTGTTGATGGTTAATTAAGTTGAACATTGTGAATCTCGACTTTCTAAAAGGAAATAATAACCCAGAATTTCATAAGACAATACTTACTTAAAGAGAAAGACTCGAGTTGGAAAGGAATCTCGTGCCTCGGACTTGGCCGCCGAGTGCATAGTTTTGGGCCTTCGGGTCAAGGGGCTCACTTCTGCTCTATAGGTATTCCATACACCCTATAGGAAGTACGCGTACTTAAGGTCTTGAGTTCTGAGGTTTAGTATGGGCGACTGTTATGTCGTGTGGCTTCCTTGGCGAGCTTTGCCCTGGAATCGAGTGATTTATTTTGGTACCACCCTCCTTGACGATCTTTGTCATGGATATGGGATTGTATTCCACTTGAGAATTTTTATATTAAGGGCATGTTTGGTATGGGGGTAATAGGGGTGGAAAATTTTCCCCTCTATTTTATACCTCTTATATTAAGTATTTAATAATAATAAATATATTTTTAATGAAATACCCATTTTAGATTAAATTAAGATATCAAATGGGTATTTATTAGAATAAAAATATTTAATTTTAAATAAATTATATAAGATATATAAAATATGGGGGTAATTTTTCTACCCCTATTACCCCCTAACCAAACGAGCACTAAGTGTATAACTGAATTAGACACCCACCATAATACTTCTATAATAATCGGAATAGGAATGACTTGACCTTGGTGAGATTGTTTGGAATATCACTAACTCTTCTTATTAGGCCATAATGTATGGTCGTTGGTTAGTTAAATTGATTATGAAATTATAAGCATGCCTTAAATGCCTTTTATGGAGATTGTGATCTAGCTTGTACTGTTAAATGTGATGTGGTTGTGTGTTTCAAAATCGTGGCCTTGCATGTGAGCATATATTCTCTTTGAATTCCGTACTTGCATGATGTTTGCTACGTGGGTATGCTACCTCTCCGGAGGCGTTGTGGTTTACTTAGTACGAGGAAGTCGTACTGATGCTATCACTTTTTAGAGGAGTACGTCCAAGGCATGCGTTGGCTAAAGGACTATGAGGAGCGTCACCTCGACGAATAGGAAGATTTAGGGAGCGAGTGGACCCCGCCCCTTTTTCCCCTTCTCCTTGTAATTTGTTGGACCGTAAGAGTGTAAGGCAAACCATTAATGACTTTTACGTACTTTGTTGTTATTTTCTAAATGGTTAAGTTATTTAATTTCCTGAACAATCATTTATCTTGGATAATATGTCTTTTGCAAAACTCTTGATTTCGTATTATACTTCTCTTAACTTTGGATGGTTTGATTTGTTTTAAGCCTTAGCACTTGATGTAAGGATGGTGAGGAGACCGGACTTATGTCAAGTGTGGCGGTAACACCCACCGTTCTTTAATTTTCGCTTCCGTAAAGCATAATTTAAACCAAAATTTCAAGCCGTGATTTTGGGGTGTTACATAAAGTAAATAACAATAAATGATGTTAGATTAGTTACGAGAGGTGAAAGAAAAATATTGCATGGCTGGTCCCTTTACAACCCACGCAATTAGTGAGGTGTTGATAATCCTATATAGAAATGGTGCTATTAATTAAAGGTGGTAATAAATTGATACAATGTATATTTTTTAGAGTAAAAATGGAAAGAAGCTTTCCTAAAAATTAAATAGACAGATCGACACTAAAAAAAATGCACACTAAGGTTGTTTTGAGTGCCGGTAAAAATCTAGTTACGTCCTCCGTTTTCTTCAAGATCACGGTGTTTGTTTGTAAATGATCGTATCAATTAGGAAAACTGGACAATGGTTCACTTTTTATATGGGATGATGAAAAAAAAAACTTTTGAGTAATGCACTTTCTTGGAATGACATATATGGATATGGTTATCAATTTTTCAGATACATTGGTCGGTTTCTGAGAGATTTGATGCTGGTCCATGTACATGGGTTTTTGTGACCAATGTGTTTGATCTAAAATAGTGAAGGCTCCTAGGTTTAACCCATGAAGTGCCTTTCTTAGAATGTACACCTTGTTTTCCTATCCTTTGACAACAAAGCCTTAAGGTCACTCAACATAAATTTCTTCCTCTAAAAAGCCATTCAAGAATTTTGACTTGACATCAAGTTGGTATATTTTCCACTGCTTTTATGCTACTATGGCTAGTAGCAATTGATAGTATCTAGCCTCAAAACAGGAGCAAACATATCAAAATCATCTACTCTAAAAATCTAAACATACCCTCTCACCACTAACCTTGCTTTTATATTTATTGATTGAGCCATCTACATTCTCATTTCTTTTGAACACCCTTTTCATTCCAATCAACTTTTGATATTGAGGCCTTTCAACTAATTCCTAAGTTTGATTTTTTTTTTTCAATCATAGAGAGTTCCTCCTGCATTGCAACCCTCTATTTAGGGTCCTTCTTAGCTTCCTAATACTCTGTAAGTTTAAGAACAGTAGTATTGCATCTATGATATATATCAACAAGTGATCTAATGCCACGTACAGGGAGGCCATCAACCAGCTCATCTTGTTGCAAATTGGTAGGGGAGAAATCATCAACCAACTCATCTCATGGTAAATCAATCTGGTGTTGATTTTTTTTCACTATTCTAGCTCCATTTATCATCTTCCATGAAGCTCACATCCCTAGTTATTAGAATTTTTTTAGTGTTAGTTGAAAAACTCTATAAGCTTTAGATGTTAAGCTATATCCAACAAACACACCAGACTCAACTGTCTTGTCTCACTTAATCTGTGGCACATGAGTAAAACACAAGCATCTAAACACTTTGAGATTTTTCATTAATGGCTTATAACCATACTAAGCCTTAAAAGGATTCTTCCCATTTGCGACCTTTGTTGGAAGTCTGTTAAGCAAAAATACAGCAGTATTTACCCAGTATTATTTAGACAACTCCTTCTCATGAAGCATGCTTCTGTCCATCTCTGTTATTGTTCTGTTCTTCCTCTCACTGACCCAGTTCTATTGTGGAGTGTATGGTGCTGTAAGCTCATGCTCAATACTTGCCTCCTTATAGAACTTATCAAATTTATTGGAAGTGTACTCCTTACCATAATCTGAACTCAAAATTAGGATCTTTTAACCACTTTAGTTATCAATCCAATGCTTGAATTTGAAGAACACACCTACAACTTCTAACTTTAATATGAGAAAATATATCCAACATATTCTTGTAAAATTTTTAATGAAAGAAATATAATATTTACTTCCATTAAGAGAAGAAGTTCTTTCAGGTCTGAACACATTGGTATGAATGAGTTGCAACTTTGTAGTGGTTCTCCATGTTGCTTGTTGGAAGGGAATTATCATTTTTTTTACCATATAGACACATCTTGCAGCTTGGTAATTTGGACTCTATGTGTGGCAAGCTAAGAGCCACCTCTTTCCTTTGTATATTCAATAATGTTGCATGATGAAAATGGTCTTGCCTTTTGTGCCATAATTCTGCATTGTTGCTTTAGTTGGATATGTGTTTTTCTCTTCCATTGGATCAAAATAGAAACTCTTACTTCTCATTTTAATTTTAAAGACATCATTTTTGTTGTTATCCTTGACCAAACACTTCTTTTTGGTTGCTCCTATTTGTTGTCATTCATCATTTCTCTCATTTTCTCCTCTTGGTTGCTCCTACCCTTCTCTTCATTTTGGTTATTTTTGCTAAGTATTCTTAAGCTTTGTTGATCTTATAACCAAGAATCCTCCTCCTCTCTTTATCCTTATTCTCTTATTTTCACTTCTACATTTATTTTTAAATAAGTAAAGGAGGTTCAATTTTTGGTTAAATTGTGAAGTTGCCATCCTTTGTCTTCTCCTCTCGTGTCTCCATCTTTCGAAGGTGTTGATATCCATTTGGGAATATTTTGTGTTATTTTAATATTTGTACTTGGAAAGAGGTAAACCATATGCTCCCACTAAATATATAAAAATCATGTGCTAGCATGTTTAATTTTTCTTATGTTATGATTAAGTGGAGTTTATGATGCTTTCTTATAATCTCATAAAAAAAGCATGCATCCATCATATATTGTTATTAATTTCTCTAAGTTTGTGACCATATATTTTTATGCAAGGGTATGTTCAATTTATGTATATTAAATATATGTATGATAGCACATTAAAATAGGGTTGCTTGTGTTAAAATAATTATGCATGATGGCGGTTTCATGTGCTAAATGAGCTTAATTATGTTTTAGGGGCAAAAAGGTATTTTTTGTCACCCTTAAAATTTTATTGAATTGTGATTTTATATTAATGTACCTATTTTAATGTTATTTAGTCGTACCATGAATTTTGATTAATTCTAATAACAATTGGTATTAAAGTGGGAAGCTATTGAATAAATAACATATAAGGGCATTTTGGTCATTTATGACTTATTATACCTAAAAGTGTGAATAATTGGAATATGATGACCTTAATGGATTCCTAGTTTGACGTTAGTATTAACTTTGATTTTTGTGTGGATTATTGACCTTATGATCAACTTGAATAATTGAAATAAAATAAAAATGGTTAAGAATGAAATTGGAATCATTGTGCATTATGTGATATTTTATGATCACCTTATTAAGATATTAATACTTAAAGTGGAAGACCTCGTGATTTGGGAATGGTTTCTCTCTAGGGGTAGCTACCCTAGAGATGAGGTAGGAGTCCTCTATTTATTTGGTTTTCTGGTGTGCTGGATGTGCCCCGATAAGGCCCTAGTCTACTCTATAGGTAACCTACGAGCCTTATAAGGGGTATCGATACTTAAGGATTAGGTGTCCAAGGATGGAAGAAAATTATGTTGCTTTGTTGCACCAATATGACCAGAGTACTTTTATGTCTCTAGGTTATAAGTTGGGAGGATAACGTGTTACTTTAATGGGGCGGTATGACTGGTGTACTTTTATGTCTCCGGATTATTATTGTATCCCCTCAAGTAATTAAAATATAAATAATTATTGTATAAGGATTTAAATAGATTGTTATGATTTGTCGATTTGGTAGTTGTCTCTACGCACTACTTGGTTTTGGTATTTTGGTTTGATAGTTGCATTCATGCACTATTTGGATTTGGTTTATTGTTTGGTAATTTTCTCAGTAATTTCTTTATCATGTTATGAGTGGAATAGATGTGGTTATTATGAAAGGGCTTAATTGTGGTTTGGTGTTTTTCTTTTCGTGTAACACTCTTGGTATAATTAGATTAATGAAATAATTGTAATATAGTTAAGTTGGATGTGATGGACATGTGGCATATGGTATGATATGAGTTATGATATGAATATGGCACTTAACTATAGTATGTACTATTTAACATATTATGACATGATACTATGTGTTACCTTCTATATGCAGTATGTGATATTTACATGTATAGTATTGTATATTGGTTTACTCATTACCATTGTATTGATGGGTTTCATTTTATGGTCCCCTGCCTATTCAATGGGCAGTCTTTACCTTGTATGAGTACTTTGAGGGTACAACTTGATGGCTTTTGGTATGGGTTGAGAGTTAGGACTATACGATGTCCATTCAGGAATCTTTTGATTTGGATATCTTTTGGACTCTCATGTCCCCTTATATATTTCTTTCATGTGTCAGTTGTAACTCTTTTATTTAATCTTGTGTTATCAGAAAAATTTAATATTATAATGAAACCTTTCTCTTCTCCTTATCCATTGTTATTCTTAATTTAAGTGGATACAAGTTTTAACCTTAACACTCAGTGTAAGAAAGGTAGATGAATCAAACTTATATTAAGTGTGGTGGTAACACTCTACATTTTCATTAGCTTTGCTTATGCAATCAACTCTTTTTAAAGAAATTTTAAAGTGATAAAAATGGGGGTGTTACGCCAACAATCACTTTGGCTACTGCTTGTGAATTAAGATGCGACGAACAACTTGTCTTCTTCCTATTCATTTTCCGTTTGTGCATTTTATTTTTGTAAGTAGTCACTTTTGCAAGTTTTTTCATGATGCCAAAGCTTACTGCACTTTCCACACTTCGCATAAGTTCTTCTCCAACATTTGAAAGGAGGATGGCCTTTTTTTTACCATAATGTTTACAAGGAGGAAATTCTTTATTTTTCTCTCCTTTGTTGCTACGAGCATTTGTGACAAAATCTCATGAGCCAAAATTCTTTTCCGAAATTTTCTTCTTCTTATCCTTCTCTCCTTGGTTGATTTGTAACTTTGCCTGTAATGCTCCTTCCACTGAACCTTCATCTCTCATCAATCTTCTTTGTTCTTGAGCCTGCAAGGAATTATTTAGCTCTACCAAAGTGACTTTTAATAGATCTTTAGTATTATCCAAGGAGGTAATAGTAGCATCAATCTTTCAAGGATAGTCACAAGTATTTTCTGAACAATTCTAGAATCAGAAAATTTAGAACCAAGCAACCTGATTTTGTCAGCAATGCTTAGACGTTTATCTGCATATTCTTTGATTGTCTCTAACCCCTTCATTCTCTGCATCTCAAATTTCCTGACCAAATTCAACACTTGCATGCCTTTAATTCTTTCATCTCCTTTATATTTGCTTTTGAGTAAATTCTAGATCTCAAATGTTGACTTCTTGATCATGATTGACGTAAAGATTTCTGCTGAGAGAGCAGCAAATAGAGTAGCTTTTGCCTTCGACTTCCTTATTTTCTTCTCCTTATGACTCTTAATCTGAGCCATAGTAGGATTGTTTGTCAAAGGAGGAACTTCATAGTCCTCCTCAACAGCTTCCCAGAGATCATTTTCCTCTGAGTGTGCCTCCATTATGGTAGCCTAGAGTAGGTAATTTTCACCACTGAACACAAGTGGTGTTAGGGCTATGAATGGTGTTTCAGAATCCATGGGAGAATAGTAGCAAGGTGTTTTTTTTTTGGCTTTTTTTTATGATGCTTTTTTCATAGGTCCCTCAAGAAGGGTGGCTTTGTTACTAATTTGTTGGAAGTAAACTTATCTTTTTCAGGAAAAATAATTAACAATAGTATAGGAAGAATGGAATATAATTTTTATTGATGTAAAGCACTACTTAAATAGACATTATAGTAACAGAAAACTAGAAAATTTAGCAAC
Source organism: Tamarix austromongolica (assembly GCA_039764185.1). Lineage (NCBI taxonomy): Eukaryota > Viridiplantae > Streptophyta > Magnoliopsida > Caryophyllales > Tamaricaceae > Tamarix > Tamarix austromongolica. Next base: position 33,480,028 of record CM077817.1, read on the forward strand.
AACTAGCTAGATTTTAGCTACTATCCAGTAACAAAAACTAACTTCTAAAAACTTGGTCAAAAGAAAACAAACTAAACTTATGATAATCTGAAGAAAAAAAATAACCTACAGATATGCATGTTTAACACTCTTCATCATTATTTCACAATTTTTCTGCATTGCTAGCTCTCTTCCTCTATTTCATCACCTTCTAAAATTAAAGATAATATCACCAATTTTTATTGCTTTTATTCTCCACATCTCTATCATTTTCTTTTTATCTTTGAGGAATAATTGGATATAGTTTACAAATAAAAGATTCCAAGAAGCTTAGTTTCAATGAATTGAGGAAATGAGAATGAACACATGAGTTTGGATGAATAATTGAATAATATTAGCTCTTTTCAGCTTCTTTCCTTCTACCCCCTCTATCTCTTTTCATTATGTTGAAGAGCTCATTTATGTTGGATGAGTGATTAATTAAATAATCATCATAAGAAGCTATTGGTAAGATTTAGCCTAATACTCAAAGTAACATTGTACTTAAAAGTTATTTCCTAGGTATTGAAGGTCACAACTCTCATATTCAAATCCTACTCCCTTCCCTCGATCACTGATATGATTTGGGTTTGATAATTCAAGGGATTCTAAGGTTTATTAGAGAAGTACCACATATTCTTTCGAATGGTAAAATTTATTTTTGCTCTGCCTTTTGTGTTTGGAAAAGCAACGCTTTACCAAATAGTTTATCTGGATACTTCTCACTCATCTTGTACCCTATACCATATGTCGAAGTGTCACCTCATTAAATATATCCAACCTATTACGAATGCAAAGTTGTGTTGTAGAAAAACCACTAATTAGGACCCCAAAGTCACAAAGAAAGAGAGAGAGAGAGAGAGTAATAATCAATTAGTGAAGGGTTATGAATGTCTATGATTAAGAGACTTAAGTCAACAAGACCTTTAAATAAATAAATAAGAAAGGAGGAATCAACTCATGCCAAAGATTAAATAGGCAACATCCCCTAATTTCAAGATTGAGATCCATTTATGCTTCTCCTTTGAAGTAGAGACATAATTAAGAACTCATGTAACTTTTTTTTATCAACTACTATGAGTTTAATGGATATGATACCTAACATGTTAAGAGATGTAAATTTTAATATATAATAAGCATTATATAGGCACCACTAAGATTAAAATATTATATAATGAATATATTAAATACTTAATTAAAGAAATAGTTGTTACGATTTAGTTATATCCAAATGATTCAATCAAAATTTTTAGAACAAAAAACGTGTTATGGAAGGGATACAAATGAGAATATTTAAGAGCTTTTGTCCCATTATGTAATACTCCATTTTTAACTAGTTCTAATTATGTGTACTTAATTACATAAATGATTGTAGAATATTTTATATCCTGAAGATTATTTTGGGTGATTCTGTAATAATTGCGAGTTTTTAGCTAGATGAACTTTTCTAATAAAATGTTATTTATATATGCAAACTTTTAAGTTAAACCTTGCAAAATATTCTTATAAATTTTATTTAGGAACTAAATGCATTTAAATGTAAATATATTTTTTTTGAATTTTATTCGTGTTTGTTATCCCTTTTAAATTTATATATAAAATATATAAGTAAGGTATGCTAGCTAAAAATCCTATCAAATATGTGTTGAAAATTATAAAAAAAATAATATTTAGGTTTTAAATAAGTAAATAAGATGATTTGGAAAGTTCTGTGATTTTATAAATAGTTTTGGTATTTATGTTAGTAATTACCTTATAAGCTTTTTAGTTAACTACCATTTTAATATTTTATATATCAAATCTTGTTGTAAATTTATAAAAGTTTAAATTTAATTTTAAAATATGATTCTAATGGTTTTCATAAATTTTTGTAATTTTGTAAGCTTTTTTTCTATTTTTATTAAATTTTTCCTCTTTATTGATCTTTCTACCGCTAAAAATAATATAAACATATAAAAATTATTTTTCATACAGGAAATTACTTCCCTACACATCCATGATTAGATTTTGTATCAAGTTAACCAAAATTTGAGTCAAAGTCACTTTCATACACTTTCTACCTTTGTTAGTTGTGTCACTTTAGTTTTTCTTGCGCTCAACCTTCTTCACTTACATTTCCCATGCTTAAATCTAACCTTGGACCTGCACACCTTCACCTCCCCCATCCCTTGTTTGATTGATTAGTTTTCATAAATTTATTAAGCCTAAATACACTCTACCACCTTATCATTTATAATTCAAGTGTTGAACAACCTACCTCTCCCCCCTCTTATGTCTGTAGATATTTACTTCCTCCATTCCCTTTTTATACCCCATTTGTCTTGATTTTTTCTCATTAAGCATTTCTCTCATTTTCTCCTCTTGATTTCTCCCAAATATTTTTTCATTTTGGTTATTTTTGCTAAGTGTTCTTAGGCTTTATTGAGCCTATAACCAAGACCCATCCTCCTCTCTTTTTCCTTATTCTCTTGCTTTCACTTCTACATTTCCTTCTATCTAGCATTTATGTATTTTTAAATAAGTAAAGAAGTGTGAAGTTGTCAACTTTTGTCTTCTCCTCTTATGTCTCCATTTTTCAAAGCAGTTTATATTCTTTTGGAGCTTCTTTGTTGTATTTTTCTATTTGTGCTTGAGAAGAGGTAACCCATTGCTCCTCATAAATATATAAAAATCATATGATAGCATGTTTGGCGTTTCTTATGTTATAATTAAGTGTAATTTATGCGTTCTTGTAATCTCATAAAAAAAGTATGCATGTACCATGTATTGTTATTAATTTCTCTAAGTGTGTGACCATGCATTTTTTTCAAGGGTATGTTAAATTTATTTATTTTAAATATATGTATGATAGCATATTAAAATAGGGTTATTTATGTTAAAATAATAATGCATGATTACGGTTTTATTCGCAAAATGAGCTTAATTGTGTTTTAGGGGCAAAATGATATTTTTTGTCACTCTTAAAAATTTATGGAATTAAAAATTTATATTAATGTACCTATTTTAATGTTATTTAGTAATATGATTTATTTTGCTTAATTATAATAACAATTGGCATTAAAGTGGAAAATTATTGAGTAAAAGACATATAAGAGCATTTTGGTCATTTATGACTTCTTATGCCTAAAATTGTGAATAATTGGACTAGGATGATCTTAATGGATTCCTAGGTTTACATTAGTAGTAACTATGATTTTGATTTGGATTGTTGAATTTGTAGTTGACTTAAATAATTAGAAATAAAAGAAAAATTGTTAAAGTATGAAATCGTTATGCATTATGTGGTATTTTATGATCACCTTATTAATATATTAATATTTAAAGTGGAAGACCTTGAGATTTGATAATGGTATCTCTTAAGGGTTAGCTACCCTAGAGATGAGGTAGAAGCCCTTAATTTGGTTTGGTGGTTTTGTCAGATGCCCCATCATTTTAGTTACGGCCCTAGTTTACTCTATAGGTGACCTACGAACCTTATAGAGGGTATTGATGCTTAAGGATTATGTGTCCTAAGATGAGAGGATATTGCATTGCTTTGTTGCACTAGTATGATTGGAGTACTTGTATGTAGTTGGGTTACAAGTTGGTATCAACGCTTTTTAGTTACAACCTTGATAAATGTATTATTCAGAAAATGAGTTTTGTGTCTCTCAAAATGTTTGAAACCCATATTAGTCTTGTGAGGATGTGTGGAATAAGTTTTTTCTAGCCTTAGCATCAGTTTGTGGTTACTTTTTTTCCTTGATTTGAGTAGTTGTCTAGTACTTCTCTAAGCTGCCTTATTATGTTGTAGTTCTTATGTGGATTCCTTGAGATGCATATTGAACCCTTCCTTTTCCCCTTCCTAGAGCATCATGGCTTAGAATGCGAGATTTTCCAATATGGAGGAGTTCTTATTACCATGGTAGAGAGAGATGTATATCAACCACCACCGTTTTAGATACTAATCCACATACCTACACCATCTCCATAGGAGGACTGGTCGTGTAGGACACAATCACACTCATCACTGACATTCATGGGTACCAAGGATCCATTAGCTCTAGAGAATTGGATTCAAGAGTTTAAAAAGATCTTTGAATTTTCAAAGTGTCCACCTGATAATTGGGTGAAGGTAGACGCATATTTCTTGGAGGGTCATGCCGACGAGTGGTGGCATAGTCAGTAGGTACCAGGTGCACCCATCGAGACTTGAGAGCACTTGTTACGAAGCATAAGGGCGTGTTTTTACTCGACCAGTGTCATAATGGGATTGTATGACCATTTCATGGCATTACGCTAGGGTTCCTTCACAATTAAGTAGTACTATCTAGAGTACACCAATCTGATGCGTTTTACTTTTGATGTGAGGGCCATCAAGGAGATGAAGTTGTATTGGTTCGAAATGGGCTTTAATGCCTGGATCCAAGAGTTTCTCTCAAGATCTTCTTTCCCCACACTATTTGGCATGTTTGAGAAGGCAACTAAGGTTGCGAAGGGTGTTCAAGTTAAGGTTAGTGAGACTTCAAGAATTAAGAGGAAGTTAGAGGTTTTGGATAATGATTGCAAGATTCAACCTCGAGCAGGAGGTCAAAGTGGTCAACACTAGGGAAGTTAAGGTGAGTTTCATAGCGTAGGTGGACAAGGACATACCATACATTACTAGTACAAGTCTTGTAGACATGACCATCTAGGGAAGGATTGCCAAAGTCAATTGGTTCAATGTCACAACTATGGCAAGCAGGGTCACAAGATTTTTGAGTGTTTCTAAGGACCTCGTGACAATGTTCAGAGGATGCAAGTGCAACCTCCAAGGCCAGTCACCTACTAGTAGTAGCTAGTATAGAGGAACCCACAACTAGCTAATAGTTCATAGGGTAGAGATAGTATGGGTAAGGCTCTAAGCTATCACCCACAACCACAAGATAATGGTTTTGGTCAAGGATTTGGCATTGGGAGTGTCCAAAAACATCCAACGCTTGGGCCAATCTGTCTGATCAACTGTTTAGAGGGAGGTGTTCAAGTTAGGGGTCTGGAAAACCCTCATCCTAGTATTTTAAACATCTTTGCTTAAATTTCTTAAGTTGTTAATTTTAATGTACTAAATTTTGAATTTTTCTCTTGATGGTTATATTATTATGGCCTTAGATTAGGGTTTGTTCTTAAGGGGGTAGTGACCTATCATGAGCTATGCGAGCCTTATGTGCTTGTTTTGTATGATGTGGTATGGACTTTGGGGGCAAAGTCCCTTTTTAAGGGGGTAGTAATGTAATACCCCATATTTAAATAGTTCTAATTATGTTTACTTCATTACAAAAATAATTGTAGAATATTTTATAGCTTCAAGACTATTTTGGGTGATTATTTAGTAATTGCAATTTTGTTATTAGATGCACTTTACTTATAAAATACTATTTATATATGTGAACTTTTAAGTTAAACCTTGAAAAATATTATTTTAAATTTTATTTAGGTATTAAATTTGTTTAAATGTAAATCTAGAATTTTGGTTTAATTTTTTTTGTGTTTGTTATCCTTTTTGAATTTTCTATGTAAAATATATAATTAAGGTATTATAGCTAAATAAACTATAAAATTTTGGTTAAAAATTATGAAAAATTGTATTTAGGTTTAAAATTAGTAAATAATATCATCTAGAAAGTTTTGTAATTTTAGGGATAGTTTTGGTATTTATGTTAGTAATTACTTTGTAAGATTATTAGTTAACTATCATTTCAATATTTTATATATCAATTATTTTTGTAAATTTATAAAATTTTACATTTGAGTTTAAAATATTATTTTAAGGGTTTTCATAAATGTTTAGAATTTTATATGCTTTTTTGCTATATTTATTCATTTTATCCTCTTTATTGATCTTTTGACCCCTAAAAATAATATATAAATCCTAAAATTACTATTCATTCATAAAATTACTTTCCTACAATACCATGATCAAATTTTGTATCAAGTTGACCATTTTCTTATTCATTCAACCATATTTTGAGCCAAAGTCACTTTCATACACTTTCTATCTAAGTTATTTGTGTCAGTTTGATTTTTCTTACACTCAACCTTCTTCACTTGCATTCCCCATACTTAAATGTTACCTTGGACCTGCACACCTTCACCTCCCCCATCCTTTGGTTAAATGATTGGTTTTTATAACTTCATTAAGCCTAAATACACTCCACCGCCTTACATATTCAATCATTCGTCCTTTATCAATCAAGTGTTGAACAAGCTACCTCTTCCCCCTCTTGTGGCTATAGGTTTTTTATACCCCATTTGTCTTGCATTTGTTTCATTCAGCATTTCTCTCATTTATATGTGATAGCATGCATCATGTATTGTCATTAATTTCTCTATGTTTTTAAACATGTATTCTTATACAAGACTATGTTAAATTTATGTATTTTAAATATATGTATCATACCATATTAAAATAAGGTTCTTTTGCTAAAATACTTATGCATGATTATGGTTTTATGTGCTAAATGAGATTAATTGTGTTTTAGGGAAAATTTTCATTTTCTTCACTCCTAAAAATTTATAGAATTGAAACTTTATATTAATATACCTATTTTAATGTTATTTATTCATACCATAAATTTCACTTAATTCTAATAACAATTAGCATTAAAGTGGAAAATTATTGAGTAAATAACATATAAGGGCATTTTGGTCATTTATGACTTATTATGCCTAAAAGTGTGAATAATTGGACTACGATGACCTTAATGGATTCCTAGGCTGACCTTAATATTAACTTTGATTTTTTTTTATTATAGATTTTTGACCTTACGGTCAACTTGAATAATTGGAAAGAAAAGAAAAATGTTTAAGTATAAAGTTCGAATCATTAAGTATTATGTGATATTTTATTATCACCTTATTAAGATATTAATTTTTAAAGTGGAAGACCATGAGATTTGGGAATGGTTGCACTTTAGGATTATCTATCTTAGAAACAAGGAAGTAGCCCTAGATTTGGTTTGGTAGTTTTGTCGGATGCCTCTTCATTTCGACTAAGGTCCTAGTCTACCTATAGGTGATTTATGGGCCCTATAGGAGGTATCAATACTTAAGTATTAGGTATTCTAAGAAGGGAGGATATTACGTTGCTTTGTTTTACCAGTACGACCAAATACTTGTATGTCTTTGGGTTATAGTTTGGAAGGATACTATGTTGCTTTAGTGTGTCAGTATGACTGGTGTACTTATATGTTTCTAGGTTATTATTATATCCCCTTGAGTAATTAAAATAAAAATAATTGTTGTATAAGGATTTAAATGGATTGTTGTGATTTATCAATTTGGTAATTGCCTATGCACGCTACTTGGTTTTGGTATGTTGATTTGATAGTTGCATTCGTGCACTATTTGGATTTGGTATATTGGTTAGTAAATATCTCTATGATTTCCTTATCATTTTATAAGTGGAATAGAAGTGGTTATTATGAAAGGCCTTAGTCATGGTTTGGTGTTTTTCTTTTCATGGGAGACCTTTGGTACAATTGAATTAATGAAATAGTTATAATATGGTTAAGTTTGATGTGATGGACGTCTGGGATATGGTATGATATGAGTTATGGTATGAATACAACACTTAACTATAGTACGTACTATTTAAGATATTATGACTGATACTATGTGTTACGTTCTATGTGCTCCATGTAATATTTATGTGCTTTGTATTGTATTTTGGTTTACTTGGTACCGTTGTATCGTTGAGTTCTATTTTATGGCCCCCTTATGTATTTTGAGGGTACATCTTGATGGATTTTTGTAGGGGTTGAGAGTTAGGACTATTTGGTATTCATTCCCGCATCTTTTGTTTTGGATACCTTTTACACTCTTATGTCCCCTTATGTGTTTTTTTCCCTTCTTAGTTGTAATTCTTTTATTTAATCTTTTGTTATTAGAAAATTTTAAATTTATAATAAAATCTTTTTCTTCTTCTTATCAATTTTTATTCTTAATTTAAGCGGAAAAACATTTTAGTCTTAACACTTAATATAATAAAGGTAAAGAAACCAAACTTATACTAAGTGTGATAGTAATAGCCTACGTTTTTTATTTGTTTAGTTTCTACAATCACCTATTTTTAAAGAAATTTTCAAGTGCTAAAAATGGGGGTGTTACACATATATCTAGTTTGATAATATATGTCAATTCAATCATCACATTAGTTAGATATATTAAATGAAGATAGGGCCAATCTTGAGTAAAATAAACTAAGTGCAGGCTTAGGGCCCTAAACATATAAGGACCCAAATTTTATAAATATGTATATATTACATGAATAAAAAGAGTTAAGTAAATCGACAATCAATGGTGATATCCAATTAGTTGCGATAGTAGTACATACCCTAATATTATAGATATTTTTCCCCATAATTCATGGTTGCCCCAAATGTGGTTATCCTCACAACAATAAATAGAAGATTAGAGTCCTCCCATAAAGTAAATGCAAGATCGGTGTTATTATTATGGTTAAACTTACATATCATTAGACACAAATTTTATATAAAATATGAATAATTCAACATATTTACAATTATAGACGTGAAAATATAATACATGTAAGTATTTTGATCACTTTGTTTCTAGTTTAGTCACTAGGTATATAGCATTTAATGATTACTTATTTATTATTTTAGTCATCATAAATATTGGTACATTTTAACATAATCTAGTTTAATCATCATGTACAACTATTAGTCACCATGGCTATGGTGTAACACCCCCATTTTTACCACTAAAATTTTTTATTTTGTAGAAGCGTCAATTACGAAATTAATGGGTGTTACCACTACCCTTATTATAAGCTTGACATCTTCAACCATTCTTATACTAAGTGCTAAGGCTAAAATATTACTTTACTTAAATAACATGATTACAAAAGTTAGAATACAAAGAATAATAGATAAGTATTGTGCTAGTTAAATTAGCATGGAACACATACAAGGCATACAAATAACATGGTACAAGACATACACATACATATACAAGTATTGAGATACAATAATCATTTAGATAATTACATTTCATCAAGATCGTGTACTACTCATATTCATTCACCTCAAACAATATAAGTTACCAAAAGAACATCCTAGAGATACTCTTTGAATTATGATTAGAAGAAAACCATAACACAATAACCATAAAGCATCACAACAGTACATGGTATAATCTTAAGATATGCATGAGATAATCAAGATACAATAATCATATCAGATAAATCATAATCATCAAAACCACATATTACTCATACTTGTTCATCGAGAAAATAGTAAAACTTACTAGACTAACATACCTAAGATGTTCTCTAAAGAATGATTAGATCAAACACAACATAATAAGCATAAGGCATTATGACAAAACATGGTATGAACATTAAGACATACATGAGATAATCCAAACACAATAATCGTAATAAATAAGCAGTATTGACCAAACTACATACTATTCATGCATGCTCATTTAGAACGTAATAGCACTTATTAACTAAGCATCCCAAAATGCTCTCTAAAGTAATAATTAAAACACAACTCTGCACCACAATAATAACCTTCACAACATAGTTTATGTCTCAACATCAATCCCAACCAAATATATAACATCACAGGTGTAATATAGTATGATCCATAACATTATAGGATACTTATAGGTACAATATAATAAAACCCATAACATTACATGTATACTTACATGTACAATATAATGAAATTCATGATTATTAAAAAAAAATATTAATAGTTTATATCAACTAAGGTAGATAGTGATTTTAATTTTTTTTTTTAAATCTCTCTTAATTTTAGTAGATATAGTTTAGTTTTAAAAAAATGCATATAATAACATGTGTGTGTGTATTTATATTTCCTACTGTCCTTATTTAAAAAAAATTCAAATAATATTTTACATTTCCTTTTATTTTTATTTTTATGTCTCTATTTCTGTACAATACTGTCTTCAAAGGTTTTAATGACTCAACGCCATCAATACGTCCAATTTGTAAATAGTAACCGAATATCCATTCAGAATAAGCATAACCTTCATATAATAATTGTATAGTTAAAAACTAATTAACAAAGCAATATCAAATTATATATGCGATATAGTAATATATTTTTAGACAACATAAAAGTTACTATATTTGTATGGCTCCTTTGCAAGATGTCAGTGAATGTGCGGGTAATAAACTATCCATCTAGGCATACACACACACATATATACATGTCAACTTTTCAGGCAAATCATAGCATGCAATAATATTTCTTTTTATTATTATTTTTTGTATCAAATGTCTTCCCTTGAAGTTGAGGGGACGTACGCATGTGACAATATTTTGGCAGAAGGAGAGTTACACAACCCAAAGAGGTGCATGACGTTCGGAATAAAAAGCAGTCGGAAGGGATTCTCATGCCAAAGACTTTTGAAGCATGACCGGCGGGAAGACTAAGTAAGCAGTCTTAAGTCAATGCACGCGTTCTTTCTTTACATGGCTGGTCCCTTTACAACCCACTCCATCAGTCGGGAATTATTATGTATTTATAAAACAGAAACATTTAACAGTATTAGTGCGGTATTAAGCAAATAGTGCCGATAATCCTATTTGGAAATGCACTGTAAAAGGGGATTAAGACAAAGAAAAGGTGTTGTTAATTAAAGGCAGCAAATAAATTGAGAGTAAAAAAGAATATGAAAATGCAGATTTTGTAAATACTACGATCACAACATGTACACATTATAGGCAGTAATTAATCGACCATCAATATTTATACACAAGTTCACTAGGCATCTTATCAATTGGCTAAATGATAGGTAGTATTTTTTTTCATTTTCTTCAGTAAATATCAAAAATATTTTACATTGACTCCTTTTCGCATAAATTGAAATTAACATAATAATTTAAAATTTTTGGATGTCATTGGGAAAATTGTGGCCATTCAAACACTACAAGAGAAGGAAGTCTATGGCATATTTTTGGAAGATTGACAGTAACAAGTAAAAAAGATATAGAATATTTTTATTTTTTACTGCTTTTCAAAACGATTAATTTTCATTCATCCAGATGCAATTATTGTCACCCTACAGTTTTTGTAGAGCCAAGAATTTCAGAGGCAAATTAAAAAATTGTCATTCATGCCATCTGATTATTGCTTGATCTGCTAAAACCATTTGTTGAGTAAGACGTTCCTTCCTACTAGCAGGGTGGTTAAGTCCCATGTTTAGTTATATTCTATACTTTGATGAATTGATATATTAAATAGATAGGATGACGCTAAAAAAAAATGCAATCAACTTGGATTACGCTTCTGAGTGTGTAACTAACAACACGATATTCTCCTTTTACTTGAATAAAAATCTGGTAAATGATCAGACCAAATAGGATAACTAGACAAGGACTAAAAACCTTATCATTGAGAGAGAAGCCTGCAATTGGCTCTATCTCGTACATTATTTGAATAAATTATCTTCCTTGGCATTCATTAACTCAACTTTATACTGTTACAAGATAGGAAAACGTTCAGGTGAGACACGATCAGGTAGCTAGTCGGTAGACTTCAACGATGGGGGATAAAAAACTTTTGAGTAATGGACTTGTTTCGAATGGTTCTAAGGTTTATCTGAAAAAAGTGTTTGATCTAAAATAGTGAACGCTCCAAGGATTATCTGATAAGTACCACAGATTAATTCCTTCGAATGGTAAAATTTATTTTAGCTCTGCCTTCTGTCTTCGGACAGGCAATGCTTCCCTGAGTACTCTATCTAGATACTTCTGTCTTGTAGTGTCTCACTCTCCTAGCTCATTCTGAAAATTAGGAAAAGAAAACTCTGTACCCTCCTTCCTCATTAAAAAATGAAAAGGGTGTCATCCTCTAGCTAACTTGTTAGTAGGTGAAACTTCGGCTTGCATATGGTGGACCGATGTTACCAGAACAGGACAATGTATAATGAACCTTCGACGTGAGGACCAAGGTTTGGTCATCGTCGCTCATCTTGTACCTCACACGTCCGGGTGTTGCCTTATCCAATATATTCAAGTTGTTTTGTTGTGAAGATGTAGTTGTGTGGTAGAAAAATCACCAATAAGGACCCTAGAGTCATGTATAAAGATAGAGAGAGAGTAATACTTAATTAGTGAAGGGTTGTCAATTGTGGATGTCTTGATTCGTAGACTTTAAGTCAACAATTTTTTTTAAAAAAAAAAGGAAAGGAAAAAAATATAACAAACTAAGCATATGCCTAGGGCCCCAAAAATATAAGAACCCAAATTTCATATATATGTAAGTTAATTAGATCAACAATAAATGATGTTAGCTAAGTCACAAGAATAATGTATACCATAATATTTTAGAGATTTTTCTAGCTCAAGGCCCTTATAAGTCAAGGTTAAACCTAATGTAGGTTGACCTTAAGATTGGTATTATTGTTATGATTAGACCTACATATCTTTAGACATAGCTTACAAAAATTAGGAAAAATTCAACATGTTCACAATTTTAGACGTATAAATATTATAAATGTAAGTATTCTAATCACTTTGTATCTAGTTTAGTCACTAGGTACATAGCATTTAATCATTAATTATTTATTACCAATATAGAATTTACTACTATTTTTTTTTTCAAGTAGATGTATTAACATAATACAATTAGTGTTACCACCACACTTAGCATGAGTCTAGTCTATATTTTCTTCATACTAAGTGAAAGGCTAAAAATTTAAAATAAATAAATCAAAAAATACAGAAATAAATAAAAATAGCAGAAGACTTTAATAAATTAAAATTGTAAGAAAGTCCAATAATGGGTACTTATTGGAAAAAATATTAATTGAATTTTAAAAATTATAAAAATTTATGAAAAGGTACATAATAATTTTAGAAACTCAAATATATAAAAATATTGGGTATCGGAATTGGTTTGAATCTCAACGGATAGAAAATAATACAAAAACAAAACAAAAATGAATAAGTCACGGAAACACTTTTTTCTGCAAATGTATTTAACAAATAACTTGGGATTCAAATTACCATAGGTTGATGCAGAATATTTTTAGAAAACTAAATATATAAAAATATTTGGTCTCAAAACTCATATGATAACCAACATATTAAAAAGGTGAAAACATCTAAAATTTCTAATTGTGTAAACATATTTTTTCATAATTTAACAATGTGGAAGGTAAGAGTAAAAAATAAATGAATAGAAAGAATGAATAAACTCAAAAATATTTTTAGATTGATTCATGAATTTTAAATGGGTCATTAAGGGTGAAAATACAAGAATAAAAATAATTGCAATAAATATATTTTTCACAAACGAGAGAAATAATTGATAAAATGTTTAAAAATTAATACGAATAAAATAAAACTCGATAATACACACACACACACACACACATTATGTATGACTATTTTTTTGCAGCTTTTGTTAATCATATTTACGCTGTCCTGCTTGGCTATAGAAGGTTGATGTGTGGCTTTACAATACAGCTATCCAGATAGTATGGAGTGCTTGTAGTCTTTACAATGAGGGGATGAAAAGATTAATGAATGATTGCTTAATTAAGTATACCTTAATTTTCTACATTGCCAGCTCTCTTCCTCTATTTCCTCACCTTCTAAAATTAAAGATGATATTGCCAATATATATTATTTTTATTCTCCATATCTCTGTCATTTTCTTCTAATATTTGACGAATAATTAGATATAGTTTACAAATAAAAGAAGCCAAGAAGCTTCGTTTCAATGAATGGAGGAAACGAGAATGAACACATGAGTTTAGATGAATAATTGAATATAGATGAGCTCTTTGCAACTTCTTCCCTTCTATCCCCCTCTATCTATTTTCCCTGTGTTGAAGAGCTCACTTATGTTGGATGAGTGATTGATTAAAGAATCATCGTAAGAAACTATCGGTAATATTTAGCCTAATACTCAAATCCTACTCCCCTCCCTCGATCATTGATATGGTCTAGGTTTTATAATCCTAGCTATTCCAAGGTTTATTTGAGAAGTACCACATATTCCTTCAAAACATAAAATTTATTTTTGCTCTACCTTTTGTCTTTGGACAAGCAATTCTTCACTGAATAGTCTATCTGGATACTTCTACCTTTCGGTGCCTCACTCCTTAACTCATTATAAAAATTAGGAAAATAAATCTTTGTACCCTCATTCCTCATTAAAAAATTAAAGAAGGATTATTTGTCTGATCAGATAGTTTTTCATTAGACTAGATGAGGGAACACATCATAGTTAGCCATAGTTCATTTTCTTTGAAAAAGGTGTCATCCTCTAGCTAACTTATTAGTAAGTGAAAATTAGGCTTGCATATGGTGGACCAATGTTATATCCATCTCTTGACTAAGGTTGTGGTATGGGTGCAACTAGTATCCTACTAGACCAAGACAATATAGAATGAGCCTTTGACGTGAGGACCAACGTCTATTCATCCTCGCTCATCTTGTACCCCATTCATCGAAGAGTCACCTCATCCAATATATCCAACCTATTTTGAATACGTTGTTGTGTTATAGAAAAAATCAAGAACAGGGACCCCAAAGTCACAAAGAAAGAGAGAGAGTAATAATCAATTAGTGAAGGGTTGTGGAAATCTATGATTCCAAGACATTAAGTTAACTAGACTTTTAAATAATAAAAAAAGGAGGAATCAACTCATGCCAAAGATTAAATAGGCAACATCACCTAAATTGAAGATTGAGATCTATTTATGCTTCTCCTTTGAAGTATAGATATGATTTGGAACTCATGTAACATTTTTTTATTAACTACTATGAGTTCAATGGATACGATATGTAACATGTTAAGAAATTTGCATTTTAATATATAATATGCAGTATATATACACTACTAAGATTAAAATATTATATAACAAATATATTAAAGTTCCTTAATTAAAGAAATAGTGGTTACAATTTAAGTATATTTAAATGCTTCAATCAAAATTTTCATAACAAAAAACGTGTTATGGAAAGGAGGAAAATGAGAAAATTTAAGAGTTTTTGTGCCATAAATCTAATTTGATAATATCTTTCAATTCAATCATCACATAAGTTTGACATATTAAATGTATATAGGGTGTAACACCTTAAGTTGATACGATTATGTGGGGACTACCTTAAAGTGCTTTTGAATTGATTGGCTAACCACACAGATCAACACAAGTCCTTTCAATGCCTTTTGTCCTAACTCACACACTTCCCAAGAAATTTTTTGAAACTTTCCAAGAGGGTCACCCATTCTAAACATTGCTCCACAGCCAGTACACTTAACTATAGAGTTCATGGATGGAATTACCAAAATGATGGTATACAATGTTGATATAAGTAGCTAGACCAATAGTGATAACACTCCGCCTAAATTGGGGTATTACATTCACCCCCACTCAAAGAAGGCAACATCCTTGTTGGGCCTCAACCATAACTGTCTTAATACCATTTATCCTAAGAATCATCTCTCTAGGTGGCTAGCTGGATCATCTAAGTTCAGCTCACAGTTGTGATTTTATTTTGATACCATTTGTAACACCCTAAGTCAATTCGACTACACAAAGGCTACCTTGGAGTGCTTTTGGATTAATCAGCTGGCCTCACACGAGTCCTTTCAACGCATTTTGTCCTCACTCATACACTTCTAGAGAAATTTTTAGAAAATTTCTTAAACTTTCTAGGATGGTCACCCATCCTAAAAATTGCTCTACAATTAGCACTCTTAACTGTAGAGTTATTAGGGTGGAATCACCAAAAGAATGGTATACCATGTTGATATAAGCAGCTATATAAATCCGTATAACACTCCCCTCAATTTGGGTGTTTCATTCACCCCATTCAAAGAATGCAACATCCTCATTGCGCCTCAACCACTAACTATCTCAAATACATTTTATTCCAAGAATCGTCCTGCTAGGTGGCTAACAGTCTCATCCAAGTCCAACTAACGGTTGTAACACCCCGAGTCAATATGACAACATGAGGGATGCCTTGGAGTGATTTTGGATTGATCAGCTGATCCCACACATCAACACAAGTCCTTATAACGTGCTTTGTCCTCACTCACACACTTCTCGAGAATTTTTTTTTAGAAAATTTTTAAAACTTGTAAGGTTAATAAATGCAGAATATTTTAGTCAGATAAGGTAGGGGAGAAGTTTGGATAACAATTAAAAAATATTGGACCATTTTATAAACTTAATTCAATGGTTCCAAGGATAGAAACCTCAAATTTTTTAAGTCTACCATCTTGCTAAACAGCAAGAATGGAAGTGTTTAATCTTTCATGAGTAAGGGGTTTGAATCCTACTTGGACTAATTCTATGTTCATGTATTTGAATATATTTTTAATATATTTTTTGGAAGATTGTTTTGAAATGATTTTTATTTTTTTAATAGGTTTGTAATTTGTATATCACGTTCTTCAGTTTTGATGACATAGTTTGTTGGAAAATTTAGCCATTTTAATGTTTTGTAAATTAATTCCTTTTATGTTTTGGGAAGTTTTCAATTATCAATTAATCCTTGAAAATCTTCAAGTTCATATTCTTCATAGTTTATGATGTTTTCTCTATATGCTATGATTTCCTTACTATGAGAACTAGAGGAAAATGAAGATCCGGAAAATAAATTTGTGCTAACTCTGCAAGCTTATGTGTAATTCCAATAGAAGTCTAATGCATGGATTTATGCCCAACCCTAGGACTTATGACCAACACAAATAAACTCTTAAGGACTTGAAATTACAAACAAATATATTTAAATTAAGCAATGAAAGAACTACCTTCACTACCTTTCCCCATTTGATTTCAAATCTTCAAACAAAGGTAGGAATTACTTCAATCTCATGGTTTTCTGTGATCTGATAGAAGGCCCATGGATAGAAGAATTTTAAGCATAAATGGAAGATATGGGGGTTTTGAGAGGAAGAGCTCTCCTCAAAATTTTAAATTAGGTTTATAGATCATACCTGACTATCCTAACTATGGAGTCTGGATGTTTTGGATCATATATTGTAGCATTGCAAACACTTTTGCAGATTTTGTAAGGGTTTCCACCCAGTTTTGTATATCTATTTGTTTTTCTGGGTTTTGAGAGGAAGAAGTTGCAGTTTCATCTTCTACTGTTACTTCGTACCAAGATTTGATGGGTTTTTGTTCCTTTTGTTTAAGGAACCATTGAAGGATACAAATATTTGTGGTATCCCTCAAATTGTATATATATTTTATAAGGTATACTGTCAACTAGCTAGCTAGGCAACTTATTCTTGAATGAAATACATAGCAAATCCCTCGATTTATCACCTTGATCATCTTGTTTGTTATCTCTTAGAATTTTTTTCCATGATGAATTCAACCTGACATGTCAATCTTGACATCCAAATAGGTTTCCTACCCCAAAATACAAATTACCTATATTTAACCGTACTACCATTTCACTCCCATACACCATCAAGACAATTTCCCAAAGACTAATTTCTCTAGAATCATAATACTCTAGTGATTGTGGTTCTATTGCATCAACATCACCATCACCATCACACTTTTTTGACAATGGTGTCCCACAAAACCTAAGATTTTCAAGGTATGATTTATATCCAAAGGTACTAAATTGTGTGCCTCCTATAATAGGACCAACTAGTTGGTTTCTTGAGGCATTAAAAAACTCAAGGAATGTTAAGCTTGCCAACTCCTTAGGAATCTGGTAAACAAATTCATTATATGAGACATCTAAAGACTCTAACACAATTAGACTTCTGAGAGAAGTAGGAATGGTACTACTTAACTTATCATAAGAGAGGTTTAGCCACCTTAGTGAGACTAAATCCCCAATTTCATTTGGGATATCACCTTCAAAATTTTTTGCAAAAACATCAATGGCTATTGCAACCAACATGAACCTTTTGATCTCTTGATCGATGCCTTTGAATGTATGGGCGATAAAAAAACATGTAGTTTGTATGCACCCTGTACCAATTATTCTTTGTGTTATAAAAAAGAATTATTCTATCATCACTCATATAGTGTAACTTTTCTCTCTCTTCCTTATTATTCTTCATAAATTTAAAGCTCTTGGTTAGCTTCTATGGAAAGTAATTTGAAAACCGATTGTTGGCTATGTCAAGAATTTATATCTTTAGGAATGGTGTTTCACCATAATCTACTTATATTTTAGGGCCCTCAAACCTATTCAAAAGTAGCACAAGAACCTGTAGATCTAGCTGAGTACCTAACCAATGAGGGAATATACAGATGAGTTTGTTGTTTTTGAGATTAATAACTTATAGGCTCAAACAATTTCTCAAAGATGTTAGTATGGGTCCTTCCAACCAATTTCCGTTTGCATCCAAGTTCTCTAAGAAAGCACATGTTGTGAAGTCTTGAGGAAGTGTGCCATGCAAGTTATTTAACTTTAGATTCGACATAATGAGATCGTCACTTAGGTTTCCCACGCATCATGGAATTTAGCCCATCAAGTTATTGTTAGGAAAATCAAGAAATGGGAGGTTAGTTAAATTATAAATGGTGGAAGGGGTCTCGCTAGTGAACTTATTGCTTGAAACTAGATATATATTGATGAAAGGTGGTATTTGAGGGAGCAGGCCACTAAACATGTTAGAATGGAGATCAATAAATTCCACACCATTCCAAGGAACATTCTCCAATTCACTGGTTAGATAGTTATATGAAATATCTAATCCATACAACATATTCTTTACTATCAACCAATGAACAACTTGGTTGTGGATTTTGTTGTGGGAAAGTTCTAGGAATTATAAATTCCCTTGATTTACATGATTGATAATTACTATGTGATTGTCATCTTTTTTCTATCAATTTCCATACAATGTTACATAACTTTTTAATTTCCATAAAAAAAATAAACTTAATAGATTTACACTTCTATTGCTATTTTATCCTAAATCTATGATTAGAGTGAATCTTCTTCTAATTTTACACTTGCCTTTCCAATGAAATTTAGCAAAAGATTTGAAGTATAGGATGAAGATCTAAAATTTATTAAAAGAATAGAAATATCCACTAATTAGATAGTTATACAAAATATCCAAGGTAAACAACATATTCTTGACTAGCAACCAGCGAGGGACTTGTGCATGGATTTTGTTGTTGGAGAGTTCCAAGGCATGTAAATTCCCTTGATTTATTAGGAAATATGGGAACTTACCTAAATTGCAAGAGGATAATCCCAATTTGTTGAATTGATGTCACACAGTAGATGCCTCAATCTTATTGGAAGACAATGATAAATTGTTTTTTGACCAAAAAAGGATAGAGAGACTTTCCAACTTGTGAAATACACTAAAGTCAATCGTCCCACTGAAGTTAGTCAATCTTAGATCAAGGGAATCTAGCGAATTACTAATATTGGCTTAATTATCAACAACAAGTTGGCCACCAAACTTATTTTCGCCCAAGCCTAATTCCTCTAACAAAGGTAGAGTGAAAATCCATGATGGTATTTTCCCATTAAGTATATTTTGATTATGAAAAATGAAATATATTCTAGAAAGCTTGTTTGTGTTTAATAAAGAAGATAGCTCACCACTAAATTGGTTTGATGAGAGACGAATTTGTTAGGTCACATTCCAAACCCAAATGGAATGAAACCATAGAAGTTACATCTAGTAAGAGACATTATCCTCAGTTAACGAGCTGGTCTAGCTAGTTTGGGTAATTTTCCAATAAAATGTAGAGAGTAAAGGGATAGTACCTTGAGGGGACTAGTCCAGCAGAATCTATCGAAATTCACATGAAGATGGTTATCTACTATAACAAGATTTCATAGGTGTGGTAAGTGAAGAATATTAGTTGGAAAGTTCCTAAACAACCCACACCACACTAACGTGAGAGATGTAAATGAAGTGAGGTTTATAAGTGACTAGGGTGCGACCAAGGTAGTTGATACACCCCCAACAATTAGTTAAGAATATTGTATACTTTTAACACATTAATCATATGTTTCATTTACCCATAATTTTACTATGATATTTCCTTTTTATTTGACAATTTATTTCTAATTTTTGTGACTTGATATAGTTTATGATATGTAGACATACTTTAATAATTTGTACTACTTGAAGGTTGCTATGCATTAATCAATAACTAATATGAAAGCTTAAGTGCATAATTTTTTTTATAATTTAAAATATTTTATTTCATAGCAAAAATATATAAATTTTTTATATATTTATAGTTTTCATAAGATTTTATGATTCTGCAATTCAATTTTGAGCTTCCAATTCGATATTAGTTAGGTAGAATATCAATTTTAAGTTTGATTCTTTCTCTAATAGAGTACATGTCATTGTATAGATTTATAATAATTATTTGGGTGACCGATAATGATACAACATGAAACTGCAACCAATACATGCAATTAGGTACCCAACTATAGTTCCATCGAGTTATGTTCATGCTGTACAAAAACAAAATGTCTTAAATCCTACTTAATGGCACAACCTTATGCTAACTACTCACATTTTAGTAACCATATTCTGACCATCATAATAATAATAGTGATTATGATATTCTTACAACTTGGATAATGCTTGTTGGCAGGTGGCAATGAGTTGTTGTAGTGGCCCCGTCACCTGTGAAACACGGAAACATCTCCTCATTATTTTATATCTTAAAAATATTTTGGTGCCGGAATTGGTAGTAGAAACGTCTATTTATTTTTTTTTTAATTTTATTAATAGTTTTCATCAACTAAAGTAGATACTGATTTTAATTTAAAAAAAAATTTAGCTTAATTTTAATAGATATAGTTTTTTTTAATGTGTATATATATATAGTGTGTGTGTGTGTATAAATTTTTTTTATGTTTTCTACCGTCAATTTTAAAATTATAAAAAAAAAATAGTATTTCCATATTTTTTTTATTTTTTTTTCACGTCCCACTCCCTATACAACAATGTATGTTACATGCTCGAGGGTTTTAAGGTCTCAACGCCAATGGTACGATCAACTTATAAATAGTAACCAAATATCCATACAAAATAAGCATAACATTTATATAATAATTGTACAATTAAAAAATAATTAAAAAAGGAATATCGAATTATATCTGCAATATAATATAGTAATATATTTTTGGGCAACTTAAAAGTTACTATATTTATACGGCTCGGTTGTGAGATGTCAATGAACGTGCGGGTAATAAACTATCCGTCTCGGCATATACAGGGGACGTACGTATGCGACAATATTTTGACAGAAGGAGAGTTACACAACTCAAAGGGATGCATGCCGATCGGAATGAAAAGGAGTCGGAAAGGATTCTCTCGTCCAAGACTCTTGAAACATTGACCGGCGGGAAGCCTAAGTGAGCAGTCTCAAACAATAATTAATGTAGGAAGTTGGGAATTATTATTTATGTATAAAACGGAAACATTTAACGATATTAGTGTGGTATTAAGCGAACAGTACCGATAATCCTATATGGAAATGCACCGTAAAAGGGGATTAAGACAAAGAAAAGGTGCTGTTAATTAAAGGCAGCAAATAAATTGAGGGTAAAAATAAAGAAGGAAATGCAGATTTTATAAATACTACGAATTAAAGAATACTACTACTCCAGATGATCACAACATGTAACCATTATAGGCATCGTATCAATTGGCTATAACCATTTGTTGAGTAAGACCTTCCTTCCTACTAGCAGGGTGGTTAATTCCCACATTCAGTTACATTCTATAGTTTGATGAATTGATATATTAAGCAAACAGACTGACACTGGAAAAAAAAATGAGTATTTTTTTGTAATTAATGAGTATTTTTTATTATTATTATTTTGCTATACTGAGCTGAGGTCAATAACAAAGGAAATTTTTGACAGGAAGAAGAAGAATAGCTTCAACGGTGGGGAAACTTGCCGTCAGCCATATTGGGAATATAAGATTATATTAACAGGCATATTCACTTATAACAATAGAAACCGAAAGCTTAATTTTGTTATTCGACCGGCTAAAAACAATAATAGAAAATAATAATAATAATAATAATAAGACCATAAGAACTTGTTAGCTCATGCATGATACAAGCTTAATTTGTTACTTCTTTAAGCTAACCGACATGTTTGGATTCGGTCGGTATATATAAAACAGCTACCATGTTTTGAATCTAATCCCTCTAGTTCCTTATATCCGACAAGTACACAAAAATGTGGGGAAAAAGGAGAAACTTACAACCAAGTAACCGGGGAAAAGAAAGCGAGAGAAGCGTGAAACACTGCTTAGTTAAACCTTTAATCGAGTTTTTTTTTTTTTTTTTTTGTAAATAAATAATCATGAATACGCAGCAGCTTCTTCTTTTGTATTCATGAAGATGTTAGGCAGGCAGTTAAAAGAGAATTTGAATCCATTCTGATTCTCATTTTTAGTAGCTAGTACCACAGAAAATTCCTTCGAATGGTAAAATTTATTTTTGCTCTGCCTTTGGTCTTCGGACGGGCTACGCTTCGCTGAGTAGTCTTTTTTTTTTTGATAATTCATAACAAGGATTGAAATGTGCCAAAGACTCCTTCGAGGGCCCAAAAAGGTCAAGGAGTGAGGACACCTAAACTAAGAAAATATGAACGTTATGCACTAACTCCTCTATACTATAGGGGAACTCCTTACTGTTGTACTTCAACCAAAAGCCAACTCTCAATTTAATAGACATGAGCATCCAGTTGACGCAAAACTCTTGATTGTCAAAGACTACCTTATTCCTAGATTCCCAAATGGAGCCAATGATAGCAAAAAAGGTTGCCTGCCAAATGACCTTTTCCCTCCCTCTGTTCTGGACCCCTAGCCAAGCCACAGCATTCTTGTTCATTGTCTCTAGCATTACCCATTCGCGCCTGATCCATTTGCAAATATCTACCACAGTCTCCCCGTCACTTTACAGTGTATAAAGATGTGGTCGCTCGTCTCCTTCTCTACCTGACAAAATGGACAACTTGCCTCCGATTCTCCAATAATGCTCATCCGAATCAGTCTGTCTTTGGTATTGAGCCTGTTGTACACCGCGAGCCAGGACAAGAGCGCCATCCGTGGTGGGGCCACACTGCACCACATTAAACTTGAGCTACTAGGGTTCTGGCTCACCTCCCCTATCCTTTGGTACCTAACCTGACAGAGCGATCTCACAGAAAAGGTACTGTTATTGTCGTCCTCCCATCTGATCATATCCTGTCTGCTTATGCTTAGCTGACACCGCTGAATGATTATCCTTAGATGCTCTGCTTGGTCCACTTCCCATACGAAAAGGGATCTTCTCCACTTCAGGTCCCAATTCCATTGTGCACCTTCCCATTTTCCCATCTCTGACACTTTTTTGTCTTGTTGATTCGATACCGAGTAAAGCCTGGGGAAATAGTTCCTCAAAGCTCCTTGCCCTGTCCAGTCATCACGCCAAAAGCTAACCCTTTTCCCGTCTCCCACCTCGACCTTCAGCCCTAGATTAGAATTCTGAAGTTCGCAACCTATGTTGGTAATGTCTCTCCATGGTGCCCATCCTTTGTTGTGCTGTGGAGTCTCTATGTATCCAAAGTGATCGTTTGGATAGATCGAAGAAATAATGCTCTTCCATGTCGCTCCCTCGACTGTGTAGTACCTCCACCACCATTTAAAGAGTAAAGCACTATTTCTCATCATCAAGTCCCCAACACCCAACCCCTCTAAGGCTTTGGGTTTCTGAATCACCTCCCATTTGACCAGTGACAAAGCTTTTCTTCCTCCTCTACTACTCCAGAAAAAGTTCCTTTGGATACTAATGATCTCCTTAACCAATCCCTTAGGGACTTTAAACAAGCTCATGTAGTACAATGGTAGATTGTTGAGCACACTCTTGATCAGAATCAGCCTCCCTGCTCTTGACAGAACTCTTGTTTTCCATCCCACTAGTCTCCTCTTAATCTTTTCCTCTACCGGCTTCCACACTTCCTTCATGCTTGCATTTGCTCCCAAAGGAAGACCAAGGTAACACATAGGTAGCGTTCCAACCTTGAATCCATTCTGAAAAATGTGTTTGATCTAAAACAGTGAACACTCAAAGGTTTATCTAATAAGCACCACAGAAAATTCCTTCGAATGGTAAAATTTATTTTTGCTCTGCCTTTGGTCTTTGGACAGGCAACGCTTCGCTGAGTAGTCTATCTGGATACTTTGTCTTTCAGTGCCTCACTCCCCCAGCTCATTCTGAAAATTCCGTACCTTCCTCCCTCAATAAAAAATGAAAATGGACGAGGACACACACCGTATTTAGACATAGGTCCTTTACTTTGAAAAGTGTGTCGGCCTCTATCTAACTTGTCACTAAGCAAAACTTTGGCTTGCGTATGGTGGACCAATATTTGGTTATCCTCGCTCATTTCGTACCCATACGTCCGACAGTAACCTCATCCAATATATTCAAGTTGTGTGGTGAAGACGTAGTTGTGTAGCAGAAAAATCACCAATCGGAACCCCAAAGTCATCTACAAAGATAGAGAGAGAGATAGAGAGAGAGAGTAATATTCAATTAGTGAAGGGTTGTGGATGTCTATAATAATTCCGAGACTTCAAGTCAACAAGGTTTTTTTTTTAAAGAAAGGAAAAAAAACAAAAAGGGGGAAGCAAAGCTAAGGGCTCTCAATCTATGATGTGCATGCGTTTTCATGCAAAAGATGACACTAACTGCATCACCTAATTTGAAGGTTGATGTCACCATCAACTATGAGTTCATTGCATGTGATACCTAATATATTACGAGATGTGTATTTTAATATATAATATGTATTATATATACGCTGCTAAGATTGAAAGATTATATAACGAATACATTAAAATTCCTTAATTAAAGAAATAGTGGTTATGATATAGTGATATTCAAATGATATAATTAAAATTTTTATAACAAAAAAGGTGATAGGAGGTCTCCCTGAATGTAGGTTGTCCTCATGATAACAAATAGAAAATGGTTATCCCCCCCTAATGTAAATGCAAGATGGATATTATTTTTTTATTGTTAAACTTATATATTATTAGATAGTTTTTACCAAAAATAGAAAAAATTGAACATGTTTACAATTCTATTCGTGAAAATCTAATACATGTAAGTAAGTTGATAACTTTGTATCTAGTTTAGTCACTAGGTATATAGCATTTAATAATTACTTATTTAATATTTTAATCATCGTATATATGACTACATTTTAACATATATTAGTTTGATCAGCATGTAGAACTATTAGTCACCGTGGATATGGCATTTCACATATCAATGGTATAATGTTTTAATCATCATTTATAACATATACATTAAAAATATAATTATATTTTAAGTGACTTGTATGAATGTTTCAATCAAGGGTTATAAAATATCATGGCGGATCGTGATCTCAATCCGCTAAATCTTATCGACATAAATGTCACTGTAAAATTCACTATGCTCCTCCACTACTTTACTCGATGGAATATAGAATCTTGGCTACTTTCAGCCAATTTTATTGTCCATGAATTCTTGATTTGACTTAAAGAATATCTCCTGCTAGAAATTTCTTTTGAGGAATTTTTTTTATTAGATCTTTCATTATAATTTATCACAAAGTATTTTTAAGTGAATGAAATTTTATCCAAGTATATAAACTTTTATGCACATTATTGAACTTTCAACATATCATTTATTTGACGGAGCCTTAAACGGAGAAGTTCATCTCTGCTTATGAAATTATGTTGTTTACTTAATATTCTAAATTCATTTTCCCATAATTCCTTACAAATGTTATTTTATTCATACAACTTATTCAAAAAAATTTTTTATTAAGTGAGTCATTGTACTTTTTCTTATCTAAGTTGATCATAATAATTAAGGACAACAAAAAAGTGAAATGACCAAGTTTCTATTTTACTCATATATGGGCATATGGTGTCCTGGAACCAACTTTCTGCATTATAGATGGATTTTTGTTAGGGCTCTATTATATACGTATAGAACAGTTCAAAAATAAATAAATAAATAAATATAAAGTGCATCAATTAAAAATAAGAATAGGAGAATTTTAATTGAGTACTAATGCGACTAAACTATTACTACCGAAGTATCATGTACAATTGTACGTAACCTTATTATAAATTATATATTTATATATGCTGTAGCAAAGTATATAAGATATTAATTTTGGACCCAATTTTCTCGCCTGTCAGACACGACGTAATAAAAGCAAACTGCCCATCGATGGGCCACGCCTCACGAATTATTACGACCGTAATCATCCATCCTCCCGCAATTATAGCGATTGGATCATAGAAGATGGCAGCTTGCACCCCGCACTGAAATGGGCAATAATGTCCTTTGTGTAAAAGAAAACGGCCAAGCCAGCGCTCGACTGGTATACTGCATCGATCAAGCACAGAGGCACAGACCAAGTAACTAAGCACGTACCTGAGCTTAGGTGCGAAAAAAGGCCGCCCGACGTCCTCTCTGACAATCGGCCGGAAAGGGCTTAAATCCTCAGAACTCAACACCGACGAAGAATTGGACATCGACTTTGATTTCGCGATCAAATTCGTGGCGGATCGTGATCTCGATCCTCTAAATCCTGTCGATCCAAATATGTCGCTGTAAAACTCACTGTGCCCCTCCACTACTTTACTCGATGGGATCCTGAATTCCGGCAACTTTCGACCAATTTTATTCTCCGGGATTCCTTGATCCGACTTATGGAATATCTCCTGGTAGAAATAGTCGGGATTCGTGAATTCACCGGAGAATTTTCTGATTAGTAAACTCCGTGGCGGACCGCCGAAAACGTCGTCGAAGTCGTCTGGAGCTAAGCAATCAGAATCGATGAAAGGATTCCGGCGAGATACTACTGAGGTTGATACTTCCTCTGCAGCCTTTGATCGTCGCTTTGGGAGGATCGGCATCCCCATTCTCATTCGCCAAGACTCGTCCATTGCTAGGATTCAGACGAAATATCTGTAATGACCAAATCCTGAGGGTTCGCAGGTGCTTGAAGAAGATGGCCAGCGAACTGATAGTGATGATGCTGAGTTCTGGTTATTTATACCAACCAACCAGTATATGATGCTAGAATAGTGGAAAAAGGCACTTTTTTCCCTCCTAAAGATGGGAAAGTTAATGACCATATTACCCACTTCTGATTAGTCAGTCTCAGTCCTAAACTTGTAATTCGGCGATCGTCTTTTGGAGCGTGAAAGGGGAAGGAGGTCGGTTTGCCCTGGGGCGAGTGATTTCGCCTTTTTGAACCAAGGAACCAAGGGGAAGGAGGGTCAAATAAAGGATATTTGGTATGATGTGATAATATAGACATGCTTTGTGCACCGGGAAAGATGTCTTGGGATTTCTCCTTCCCCATTTTGTGCTATTTTTTTTTTGACAAGGGAACGATGCCTAGTAATTTTGATTATAATTCATTTGTCCAACAAATGTCTCCTCTTCCCCGTGTCCCTTATCACACACTCACGTTACCTCCAAAAAGAGATGCCCAATTATTTTACTTCATGTCAACAATTTAATTAATTAATTATTATCCGACTAATTTACTTCATGTGTAAGCCTACTTAAAATCCACGAAGTACTAACTACTAGCGAAGTACGTTATAAAGCCTCATAGTATAAGTTGTAGCCTTATGACTTGTATAAGTAATTTACTTACTAAGTGCTTTGATTAAATAGAATTGTTGAAACCAAACGAAAAAAAAGATATTGTGAAATAAGAGAATTAGTCATCCACACACGTAAATTTATTATATATTTTCATAATTCTTCAATCAAATATGTAGCTTCTGACAACAAAAATAAAGGCAATATAAAATAAAATGGCCTGTCAATATATTAACACATTTCGGTACCTAGTGAAGAGTAAGTTATAATCTAGTTTCTTTTGAATTAACTTCCATACATACAAATAGTTCCAACTATCTACGAGAACAATGTTAAATAGCAATTAAAGAAACCTGTAAGTCACACCAAATATAAGCCGCCAAAGATACCATATAAACTCTTTTAAGTCTTTTGTACAAAAGTTACTTCCCTAAACGACAAGTGTAACATTTTATATAAATGTGCAAATGTCAAATCAAGTATAGACAAAAGATAACAGATTACCAACTAAAGTCAAATCATATCATATATTCAACTTTGTAACCTGAAGATACTATAAATGTAAGGTTTAGTTGGTCAAGCCAATTTATAGGTGATATAACCCAACTTTTCAAATATTAGAACAACATTGCACTTAAAATGCCATTTTTATGAAAATAGAATTCTATTTCTATATTTATAAGAATCCTTTTTTTCTTTGGGTATATTAAAACAAATAAGAAATATTGCTCTATCTTAAAAGAACTTAGAAGAGGCAAATCCTATAGAATTATAAATGAATTTCCACCTCCATTTTCATTTTTAAAGGATTTCATACCAAGTAGGTCTCAATGTTTAGGAGAAAGCTAATAAGTAAACATATACGATATGTATGTGATATAATTATTGTCAATATAATTGCAATAAGGAGAATTCTCAAAGTAAAACTCACAAATATAGGAAACATGCATCAAATTCATTCTAATATCGAAGTGATTTGAGATGAACATTGAATAATTTGGCATAATGGGAATTGAGATGATGAGATAAAAGAAGAAAAGAAAATGACACATAACCTTCAATCAATGAATTAAGTATGTAACTTTGCTTGGTTTTAATGACACAAGAAGAGAAGAGCTATATATGTGAGATCTCCCAAACCTAGGCTAAATACTAAAAGCACAACTTCAATCCTAAGAAATAAAAATCAATAAGGAGCATTTTAGCACATGGGCCACATTACAGTACATATCTCACTAAATAGTTGATGCCAACTAAAAACATGATCCTAAAAGATAAGCTAGAATTATCAATCAGGTTAACTAGCTAGTAATATAATCTAATATTTGAGCTAGAAACAATTTATCACCACTAATGACTACAAAAAATGCTTAATAGTATATAAGTGATATCCAACACATTTCGAGTAGTCAAGTCCATCAAATGCTTTGATAGAGTCTCTACCCCACACCCTTGTCACCTAATAACAACTATTTTATTAACCAATTACTGCTATAACCTCAAACTAATATTATCTAACCATAATGTATTCCAATCATTCAAAAAATAGCTATTATTATTGATTATAATACTAATTTTAATATTTAAAATATTTGTAACAATATGATATAAGTATAAGAAAACAAAGATTGCATCATGTACCTTAAGTAAAATTCAATCAAATAATGGAAAAGACCTATCAATTCTATTACAAGCACATATCAATGAAAGTTTATATCCTTAAACATTATACATTAGTGGCCACCTCTTGCAATACTCGACCTACTTTAGAATATTCATAGGTATTTACACCCTACACCTAAGAGTACTATGCCATGTATTCTCGGATGTAACATCACTAAAAATGATATGTTTATGAACATGACCTAATAATATCTTTTAATTTATCCATGATATTGTATTGACATAGAGTTTAGTTGGAGACTCTACTTATATAACATATAAAATAGTTATCTTTGACTCTTGGTTAAGCTTCGGGATATTTTGAAACACTGTGATGCAAATCTATAACAATGAGAATATTTATGGGTTTCTCCATAAATTGAAGTTTATAAAATCTTTCACTTTAATCATCACAATGGTTTGAATTATTAAATGTGGGCAAGGCCAATCTCGAGCATAACAAAGTAAGCTCAGGCCTAAGGCCCTAAAAATATATAGACCTGAATTATATATATATATTTTATGAATAATTTTATTTTTAAGTAAATAAAAAATAAATGATGATATCTTAGTTACAATAGTAATATATACCCTAATATTTGATGAGTACATATTTTGACATATTTTGTACCCTTTTAATCTTATTTTTTTTTATTTGAAAAATATATTAGAATAATTATAATTTTGTACTCAAGTGAAACTAATATTATATATTGTATTATTTGAGCTAAAATGATATAAAATAAATGAGTAAAAGTATAAGATTATTTTTTAATTTTTTATAGTGTTATTTTATAGGTAAAATAAGAAAATGAAAAAAAAAGAGGTTGGGTTGTTTGAACTAAATGACAGAAGAAGAAGAAGAAGAAGAAGAAGAAGAAGAAGGTGTAAAGTCATGCAATAGGAGAAAAAATTATAAAACGGGAGCAGCAAATGTGCTAGTGAGAGGAGGGAGTGAAGCGGAGCCAGAGAAAAGCAAAAGAAAGAGAAAAGAAAAAAGTCAAAGCAATGAGTGACAAGAGAAGTGACTGGGTTAATAAGATGGGTTCTCTTGAACTCTACCCATGCTGTCACTAGCACACTCGAAATCACAGGACAACACGACCACTAATCATCAGTAAATTCCCTTAGATGGTGTATAACTATGCTGACTCACCTTGACTCATGGTATCCCATTTTCTCAAATAAATGGTTAAATCCATGAATCCATCTCTCTAATATAATGAGTTCCTCCTAACCAACATATATACTTGGTGATGATAGGTTACTCTCCTAAGATCAGTTTTATCTCTTAAAAATCTAGATTATTTTTACTTCAAACTAAATTTATCATTTTTACACACTATGAAGTATTGAAGTATTTACTATCCAAAAAATGAAGCAACATCACGGTTAATAAGATGGGTTCTCTTGCTACAAGAGTTTGATGTAGAGATTAAGGAGAAGAAAGGGTGTGAGAACGTAGTAGCCGATCAATCGAGCCACATGATCCAAGATGGTGAACCTATATTTTTGATTGAGAATTTTCTAGATGAGAAACTCTTTAGGATACAGATAAGTACACCATTTGCTGATATTATGAACTATCTTGTTACTCAAAAGCTACCTAATGACATGGAATAATTTTTGAGAATAAGAATGATAAAGGAGGCATACCAATATCTTTGGGATGAATCCTATTTGCTAAAATTTAGTACTTATGGTATAACGAGGAGATGTGTAACTAATTCTGAAATTGAGCATATGATATCACATTGTTATATGTTATATTATGGTGGACACTTTGGTGCTAAAAAGACCACTTTCAAGGTTATTGAAGTTGGTTTTTATTGACGTGTACTTTTTAGAGATGTTAACACTTATTGCACGAGTTGTGATAGGTGCCAACGATTAGGTAAGATTGGTTCTAAATATCAAATTCCCTTAACCTCTATTATAGTCGTAGAAACTTGTGATGTGTGGGGCATTAGTTTTATGGGTCCATTTAATTCTTCTAAGGGATATTTATATATTCTTCTTATTGTGGACTATGTGTCAACATGGGAGGAAGAAATTGCAACCCTTATCACTAACTCTCCTGTAGTCATAGATTTCCTCTAATCTTATATCTTTTCTAAGTTTAGTATACCTAGAGTTATCAGTAGTGATGGAGAATCACACTTTTGCAATAGGATAATCAAATCTTACCGCGCAACTATGGGTTTATACTTAAAGTTTCTAAACCCTATTACCCTCAAAATAATAGGCAAGCAGAAGTTTCTAACCAAGAAATCAAGAAGCTACTAGAGATTGTGAACCAACATAGAAAGGATTAGAGCCAAATTTTAGATGATTCTTTGTGGGCTTATGGGACTGCTTATAAACCTCCTATAGGCATGTCTCCCTTTTGGTTTATTTATGGAAAAATATGCCATCTACCTATTAAGTTTGAATATAAGGCATGGTGGGATATAAAGAATATGAACATGAGTACAAACTCCATTGGAATGCACAGGAAGCTACAAATTCTTGAGGTTGAAGAGATAAGGGATGATGCATTTGAAAGTTCTATAATATACAAAGAGAAGACAAAATATTTTCATGATAAGATGATTCGGGGGAAGTCATTGTTTGTGGATAAAAAATTGTTACTCTACCATTATCGGCTTCTCTTATTCCTAGGTAAGTTGTGTTATAAATTTGTTGGATCTTTTTACTATTATGCATGTTTTCCCTCATGGTGCCATACCAATCAAAAGCGATAAGATGGGAAATGACATCAAGGTTAATGATCACAGACTTAAACCCTACTATGAGGTATTTATGGAGCATAATATTGAAGAGGTGCTATTACAGGAAGCACCTACCTTAATTGATTAAACCGAGATCACATCAGGCTAAAGACATACAAACAAGAGTTACTTAGGAGGCAATCCAATATGATAAGGGAATTTTCTACCCTTTATCTATCTATTCATTTATTTTATCTATCCATACTTAACATTACATGTTCCTTTAGCTATCTATACAATGAGGAAAATGTGTGATTCAAGTGTGGAGGTGTGAGTGTTTGTAAATATATGAATTTTTTTTCATATAAAAAATTAATATAAAATAAAATTTATGAATTATGTTAATGATTTTTTGGTGTGTTTAGAGTCTTAGGATCCCTTATTTAGTTAATGATGAGCATATCCTTGAAATCTACCCAAAAAAAGATCAGAAAGTCAAGATAGAGCGAGTGGAGATTTTTTTATATGTTAATGTCAATATAGGAAACAAATATCTACATGTCTATATCTAAATGGAGCAAGAGCTTGTATGATTTCATAACTATCGACATGGCATGTTGAATATCATCACATTCTACCGTGAGCTTTTTAGCTATATATACCTTCCTTTTCTAAGTGAATTCACATGAAATATTATAGATACCTTGTCTTCAAATTTTCTTTGTAGACCTCATATATATTTAATTGCTTTAATCAAATTACTTGACGTAGCCCCAATTATTGGAACTTACTCGTGTGTTAGTTAAAGTTTATAGTCATAGCATGCTTTAATTGATAAAATAATAAAGGCAACTTAGGATTTTTGACTACATGACCAAATAGCTTAAGTCATTATTTTTGTACACATGATGTACACCTTGTATAAGATCCTTTGAGCCGATGTAGTGACCATATGTTTTTCTTTATTACCCACATTAAATAACACTTAGGCCTTATCCTTACCCTTTCTTAGAGCTATTAGAAAGGTATCATTCATTATATTATGGATATAGAGCGGTCGTGTATGTGATAACATGTGGAAGAAATATATATATTTATATTGAGAAAGGATTTGATTATTTCTAGTGGTAGAGATAGAATATACTTATATTTTTTGTGTTGCCATTGGTCTTCTTTGAGAAAAAATGAGTGAATGAAAAAAAAAATAAAAAAAAAAGAGAGAAAGAAGAAAATAATATGACATAATGGAAATAGGGAGATATGGAGATGAATTTGAGAAAGACTTATTCATGTTCAAAATTTTTATCTCATTATTCTAGTTTGGTATTAACATTGAGGTATATTATTGATCATCATTGATGTGGATTTGATTTTTATATTTCATTTGATTATTAGAGTTAAACTATTTCTTAGCCTTTTTAGCACCACGATCCTAGAATATTCCAAACCATTCTATATCTTAATCATGTTAATACCTATGAGCACATCCTATTTAATTCTTGAGATAGGAAACATTTCATATGATTGAGATTAGTCACAAGAGTTAAGCATATGGTTTGGTCCATTTGGCAGGCATTTGATATCTTCATGAGGTTTTCATACAAAAAATATATAAGCCTTCTTTATTGATATTTGTGAGTTGCTTTTTATTTTTATCATCATATCTCACATATTTGAGTGTTTATATACATTTGTATCCATAAATTGGAGGGAAAATAAAAATAGAGGGTTTCTACAGTGAGGATGAATCTTGATGCAGCTAAGGCGTAGTAGATCTTCATCCATATTTTTTTTAGTCCATATATGTTATGTTTATGTGTTATGAAAGTAAAATATTTTGAGACAACATTGATTAAGGCTATTAGGTGTGTTTTTATTTTATATTTGAATTGTATGTGATTTTGTTGGTATATCATTTGCAAAACCATCACTAGACCTTACTTGTCCTCTATGGGTGACCTAAGGGTTTAAAAGTTTTTTTTTTATACATGCTAAGTACAATCATTAGACCTACAAAGGTGGCTAGTTAGTTTAATTTTTATTATTTTCTTTCATTTGCAACAATATTATTGAGAATTTTTTTTAATCCAAGGTCCTTATAACTCAATGTTAACCCTAATGTAGGTTGACCTCAAGATGAAAAATATAAGATTGGTATTTTTACCCTCGTAGGTAAATGTAATGATTAGACTTATAGATCTTTAAACATTGTTTTACAAAAATTAGGAATAATTCAACATATTTACAATTTTCGATGTGAAAATCTAACACATGTAAGTATTTTATTCACTTGGTATATAACATTTTATCATTAATTATTTAGGATTTTAATCATCATAAATATTACTACATTTTAACATATACTAGTTTAATCATCATATAGGGCTATTTGTAACCATGGATATGGCTTTTAAACATCAATGATATAATGTTTTAATCACCATTTATAACATATATATTTAAATATAATTATATTTATAACCATTGATGTTATAATTATATTTATAACATCAATGGTTATATAATATTATGATTAAATCAATGATATATGTTAAGAGATTACCAATAAAGAGAGGAGGGATATCTTAGGTAATATCCATAAGGTTTGACGTAATACCAAAATTAAGCACAAGTATACCACTAACTTTGTGCGCATAACTACTCCACCTTAACCTTTTAAATGTGTGACACCTGTATTACTCACACAAAAATCTTAACAATCATACATCACACCAAAATGATAGTTAATAGCTTGAATTATGGTTGGGAGATGGAAGAACTATTTTTCTCAATTACTTGAGGGTTGATTGTTTTAAGAAAAATATTTATTTCTGTATAAGAATAGACACTAAGAAGCTATAGAAAGGGGGAATGATTGTAACATATGAAAAATGATTGGATGTGAGTATAAAAAATGGGTATTTTTTTATGAAAAAGGTAAATTATATGAATATAGACAATATCCCTGATGATTCTAAACCCTTATTATAAATTAAAGATATCCTACAATAATTTCTATGATTAAATGTATATCATTTTTGTACTCAAGATAATTAATTAGAGCTAATGAGGGTTGAGGTATTACAATGGTAAAAGGCTATTCAAAGGTTGTTCCTATGATATTATTACTTGTTGCTACTTGGTGAAATAAATTGAAAATATTAATATTGAGACAAATTCATGCATGCAACTCTCCTTACGTATCATAATGGTGATTAGTAAAATCAATTAATATGTGATTATTAATATGGTCTTCCCCAAAAATTATTTTGGTTGCATTCAATCATATAGCTAGAGTAAGGTTAGGAGAAAATTAATAGAAAATCAATGGATATCAGATATGAATGACCAATTGTTATGTGATACATGCCTTTGTTAATTGACACTTATAATACTAATTGAAATTTTCCTCTTGTAATAAAAACAATATTAATTGACACATATAATATGAAAAAAATAATTAAAACATATTTAATATAAACAAATATACCATCAATATATAATAACCTAAATTAATTGATCTCTTCGAATTCCTCTATGACCATAAATACAAGTTGAATTGAGTACACAAAGAATAAATAAATGGTAGAGTGAGATAGAAAAGAAGAAGAAGATCAATCAAAATAGAGATATTATAGAGATTGTGGTTAGATTAATATAACAAAATTGATAAACGTCCTAAACCAAGATTTTAATATGACAAACTGCTACCATAATTTCCTAAAGTTCTAACTATTAAAGATTCAATTAATCTTTTTATTATTATTTTGTGATCATTAGGGAAGGGATCGAAGGGGAAGACATGGATCAGGCAACTTTCAAATCCATAGATTTGGTTTGTGCACTGTTGATTATGACAATTTGTTGACGTATCTTTTCAATTTCAAGCACATGCACACTTAATAATCAAGACTTGTTAATTAACATGCATCCACATCATGAAAATGTATACTTTAAACAATACATTTAATTAATGAGGAGATGTGTGACTGATTATGAAATTGAGCACACTTTATCACACTGTCATATGTTGATATTACCTAAGATATCCATACATGGAAATTGTGATATTAATTAAAGGCGGTAATAAATTGATACAACATATATTTTTTAGAGTAAAAAAAAAATGGACAGATGCTTTTGTAATTAAACAGACACACCGACAAGTAATAAATAATGACACGTAGGTTCAACTGATATTAATATTGTAATAAATAAAGAACGGAAGAAATACCGATGTTCATAATTAATTAAGATATCCAATCCAACCTATTTAAATACTAGAGAATACATAATTTTAATGTCTTAATTTAATTTATATGTAAATCAGGGATCCACGTTGTATATTTTATTGTCTCTTTCTTCTTTCCGTTGAAAAAGTTAACCCATTTAGGGCTTGTTTGGTATGGGGATAATAAGGGTGGAAAATGTTTTCCTCTATTTTACATATTTTATATTAAGTATTTAATAATAATAAATATATTTTAATGAAATACCCATTTTATATTAAATCAAGATCTAAAATGGGTATTCATTAGAATAAAAAATATTTAATTTTAAATATATTATATAAGATATATAAAATATGGGGGTAATTTTTCCACCCCTATTATCCCCATACCAAACGAGTACTTAGTGTGAAAAGTGGAAAAGAGTGTTTCTATTAAGAATTTTGATTGAGTGTTTCGTATGAAGAATTAAATTTTCAAAAGAACCTCACTGTTGTTGATATTAAGAATTACAAATAATGTTCCTCTTGAATCATTGTTTCTTAAACTAAAAGAGGTTACTTCCTATTGGATCACCTATTGTTTCGAGTGGTAATAATACACGCAAAGAACAATATTTTACCTTCAAAATTATAATTTTGAAAACCAATAATTTTAAAGAATTAATCAATTCATGAAGATTTGGCAGTATATGAACGATTGTTGAGTGAACAACGATTATTGATTTACCTTCATAATAAATATATATTTTCCCCCTATTTTCAAATGTCATTTACACTTTGTGGATGAAATTAAAGCAGGAATATATGTGCTGTTAGGGTGTGTTATTAATTGTAATTTTCAAATTATTTAACCCCTTGCCTTCCGTTGCCAGTGAGGATAAGAAAAGAAAATGACGTTGTTATTATGTAGTAGTAGTATGTAGGTTTACTATAAGTATAATTTCAATCCAAAATTTGGTAGGGTAGCCGCCAGACCTATCTAGCTGGCTTTATAATTTGCTTTTATTGCTTTGGCTTTTGTAACTTATAACTCAACTAGCCAAATTAGAGCATGCATTTTTATTTTTTTATATATATGTGAGCACGCTGGCTAGGCTTGTATATATGTATAAATGTACAGATGTATGTATGTATGTGTGTGTGAATAAAAAATTAAGTAAATCAACAATAAATGATGTTAGCTTAGTTACAGGAGTAATATATACCCTAATATTATATTGAGCTTGATGTGTTTTATCTAACATAAGTGTTAACAGATAAATTACCCCACCATACTCAAAGGGGTTTTTTTTAATGCATATTGTAACATTAAATTTTCTTCATAACAATACCATATAGTAGTTCTTAAATTAGGTTAAAGTATGACTGTCGTTCCTACCCTCATGTGTTGTCCCTCCCTAAGTAACATTGAATGTTCATATGGAGGTTGAATACAAGGGCTGGTGGGATGTGAAGAACCTGAACATGAGTATTGATTCCGCTGGACTGTATAGGAAGCTATACTTTCATGAGCTTGAAGAGATAACTGATGATGCATTTGAAACTGTTATTTTATAGAAAGAGAAGTCAAAATCTTTTTATGATAAGATCATTCATGGAAAGTTATTTGTTATGGGAAAAAAAATATTACTCTACCATTCTCGGCTTTGTTTATTCCTAGGTAAGTTGTGTTCTAGATGGGTTAGTCCTTTTATTGTTACTCATATTTTACCTTATGGTGTCTTATATATCATAAGTGAGATGAAGGGAAACAAATTCAAGGTTAATGACCACCGGCTTAAACCCTCTTATTAGGCACCCACCTTAAATGAGTAAACTGAGATCACGTCAAGTTGAAGATGTAATAACATACGATACTTTGAAGGCAATCCAATATAATAAGGGAGTTTTCTACCATTTATCCATTTATTTATTTATTTATTTATTTTATCTCTTCATACGTAAAATTACTTGTTCTTTTAGATGCCTATATATTGAGGGCAATGTGTGATTTAAGTGTGGGGGTGTGAGTGTTTTTGTATGTTTACATTTTTTTTATAAAAATAATATAAAATAAAATTCATGCATTTTTAATGAGTTTTGGTGTGTTTAGAGTCTTAGAAGCCCTTATCTAGTTAATGATGAGCATATCTTTGAAATATATAAGAAAAAAGGATCATGAAATCAAGATACAGCGATTAGAGATTTTTTATATTAATTTAGATATAGGAAACACATATCTACATGCCTAAATGTGAATGGAAAAAGAGCATGTATGATTTTCTAACCATCGACATGAAACTTTGAGGTTCATCATATTCTACAAGAAGCTTTTGAGCCATATATACCTTCCTTTTCTAATTGAATTCACATGAAATAATGTTAATATCTTATCATTGAAATTTCTTTTCAAACTTCATAGATATTATATTACTCTGATCAAATTACTTATTATAGCTCTTATAATAGTCTCTAGAGTTTACTAGAATGTACTTTTATGATAGTCAAAGCTTATAGTCAAACACATGCTTTGATTGAGAAAACAATAAAGGTAATTTAGGATTTTCCACCACACGACCATATAGCTCGAGTACTACTTTTCTTACACGGGATGTACACCCTGTAAAAGCCCCTTTGAGTCGGTACAGTGACCATATATTTTTCTTCATTACCCACATTAAATAAACCTTAAGCCTGATCCTTACCCTTTCCTAGAGCTAGTGGAAAAGGATTAATTCATTATATTATGGATATAAAGTGGTTGTGTATCTGATAATACGTGGAAGAAATATATGTATTTATGTTGAGAAAGGATTTTGTTATTTTTGATGGTAGAGATAGAATATACATAATTTTTTTATTGTCATAAGTTTTCTTTGAAAAAAAATGAGTGAATGAAAAATAAATAAATAAAAAAGAGAGAAAGAAGAAAATGATATGACATAATGGAAAGAGGGAGATATGGTGATGATTTTGAGAAAGATTTATTCATGTCAGCTTTGAGTATAAAAATTGGGTGTTTTTTTATGAAAAAGGTAAATTATTTGAATATAGAAAATATCCTTAATGATTTTCGGCCCTTATTATAAAGTAAAGATATCTTATAATAATTTCAATGATTAAATGCATATCATGTTTATACTCAAGATACTCAATTAGGGTTAATGAGGATAGGGAATTACAATGGTAGAAGACCAGTCAACGGTTATTGCCATGATATCATTACTTGTTGCTACCTTGCCAAGTAAATTAAGAATATTAATATTGAGATGAATTCATGCATCCAATTCTCATCACGTATCTTGATGGTGATTAGTAAAATCAATTAATATGTGATTGTTAATATGCTCTTTCCCAATAACTATTTTGGTTGCATTCATTCACTTAGTTGGAATAACGTTAGGAGAAAATTAATAGAATATCAAAGGATATCCTATATGAATGGTCAATTGCTATGCGAAACATGCCCTTGTTGATTGACTCTTATAATACTAATTGGAATTTCCCTCTTGTAAGAAAAACAATTCTAATTAACATATATAATATGAAAATAATAATTAAAAAAAGATTTAATATATACTAATATGCCATCAATTTATAATAACCTAAATTAATTGATCTCTTTCAATTCCTCTATGACCATGTATACATGTGGAATTAAAGTGCACATACAAAAAAAAAATGATAGAGTGAGACAGAAAAAAGAAGAAGATCAAACAAGATAGAGAACATATAGAGATCGTGGTTAGATTAACATAACACATAACTGAT
This sequence comes from Tamarix austromongolica, assembly GCA_039764185.1. Classification (NCBI taxonomy): domain Eukaryota; kingdom Viridiplantae; phylum Streptophyta; class Magnoliopsida; order Caryophyllales; family Tamaricaceae; genus Tamarix; species Tamarix austromongolica. The sequence continues at coordinate 33,520,015 of CM077817.1, forward strand.
AAATAAACTAAATTAATAATTCAATATGACAAACACCTACCATAATTTTTTAAGGTTCTGTCTATCTATTATTTAATTAATATTATTATTATTTTTTTTAAATCATTAGGGAAGGGATTGAAGGAGAAAGATCCATACCACACAACTTTCAAATCTACAGATTCTGTTATTGCAATGTTGATTACTAGAATTTTTGACATATCTTTTCAATTTCAATCACATGCACACTCAATAATCAAATATTTTTAATTAAAATGCATCCATACCATCAAAATGTATACTTTAAACAACGTATTTAATTAATGAGGAGATGTGTAACTGATTATAAAATTGAGCATATTTTATCACATTGTCATATGTTGCATTGTGGAGGACACTTTGGTGCTAAAATAGACCACCTTCAAGGTTCTTCAAGCTCAATTTTATAGGCCTACATTATTTATAGATGCTAATACTTATTGCATGAGATGTAATAGGTGTCAAAGATCAGGTAAGATTGGTTCTAAAGATCAAATATCCTTAACCTCTATTATAGTTGTTGAAAATTTTGATGTGTGGAGCATTAATTTTATGGGTCCATTTCAATATTCTAAGGGATATCTCTATATTCTTTTTATTATGGATTATTTTTCTGAAAGGGTGAAAGCAATTTCCACCCATACTAATGACCCTCGTGTAGTAGCAGGTTTCTTTCAATCTCATATCTTTTCCAAGTTTAGTATGGCTAGAGTGATCATTAGTCAAGGGGGATCACACTTTTGTAATAGAACAATCAAATCTTTTCTACACAAGTATGGGGTTACTGTAATACCCTAATTTAAGTGAAGAGTTATAAGAATTGATCCGGCTACTTATATCAACATGATATACCATCCTTTTGGCGATTCTGTCCTAAGCACTCCATATTTAAGCATGCTAGCAGTGGAGCAATTTTAGGATGGGTGACCCTCTTGGGAAGTTTTATAATTTTCTAAAAATTTCTTATGAACTGCATGAGTGAGGAAAAATGCATTGAAATGACTCGTGTTGATTTGTGGGGCCAGCCGATCAATCCAAAAGAACTTCAAGGTAGCCCCCGCATGGTCGTATCAATTCGAGGTTTACAAATGGTATCAGAGCGAAACCACGACCGTGTGCTGAACTTAGATGAGCCAGTTAGCCACCTAGTAGGATGATTCTTAGGATAAAATGTATTAAGACAGTTAGTGGTTGAAGAGCAACGAGGACGTTATGTTTAATGAGTGGGCTTGAATGTAATACCCTAATTTTAGTGCTGTGTTATAAGAATTGACCTGGCTACTTATATTAACATGCTATACCATCCTTTTAGTGATTCTATCCTAAGAACTCCATAGTTAAGCGTGCTGGCCATAGGGAAATTTTAAGATGGATGTTTTAGAATTTCTAAAAATTTCTCAGGAAGCACGTGAGTGAGGACAAAGCGCGCTGAAAGGACTCATGTTGATCTGTGGAGCTAGTTGATCAATTCGAAAGCACTCCAAGGTAGCCTCCGCATGGTCGTTTTGACTCGGGGTGTTATAGTTACACATTAAGTTTCTACACCCTATAACCCTCAACATAATGGGCAAGAAAAGTCTCTAACCAAAAAATCAAGAATATACTAGAGATTGTGAGCCTAAATAAAAAGGATTGGATCTAAAGGTTATATGATGCTTTGTGGGCTTATAGGACTACGTATAAAACTTTTATAGGCACATTTCCTATTCGGCTTGTTTGTGGAAAAGCATGAGTAGAAGACATGGAGGGATGTGAAGAACCTGAACATTAGTATAGTCTTCATTGGAATGCATAGGAAGCTACAACTTCATTAGTTTTAAGAGATAAGGAAGGATGCATTTGAAAGTGTTATGGTATAAAAAGAGAAGAAAAAATCTTTTCCTGATAATATCATCCATGGAAAGTCATTTGTTGTGAGCAAAAAAGTGTTACTCTACCATTCTCGGCTTTGCTAATTTGTAAGTAAGTTGCGCTCTAAATGGGTTGTTACTCATGTTTTACCTCATGGTTCCATACAAATCAAAAGAGAGGAGATAAGAAAATAATTCAAGGTTAATGATCAATTAATTAATCACTCCTATAAGGCATTCACAGAGCATAATGTTGAGGAGGTGCTATTACAAGAAGCACCCATATTAACTAAGTAAATTGAGATCACGTCTGACAGAAGACGTAAAAAAATGTTGTTAGGGAGGTAACCTAATATGATAAGGGAGTTTTCTACCCTTTAACAATTTTCTTAGTTTGTCTCTCTACACTTAAAATTATGTGTTCTTTTAGCTATTTATACATTGAGGACAATGTGTGATTTATGTGTCAGGGTGTGAGTGTTTTTGTGTGTTTTCATGTTTGTCTCTCTACCCTCCATCCATATTATTACTCCATCCATATGTTTCATGTTAAAGTATGAACCATATATTGAAAATAATCCTTTAAATCTCCTTATGCTTAATATTGGTTGATTTCTAATCTTAGTTTTAGGAAATTAAAATCAATTAATACGTGATTATTAATATGCTCTTCCGCAAAAACTATTTTAGTTGCATTCACTCTCTTAGATGAAGTAACGTTAAGAGAAAATTAATAGAAAATGGAAGGATATCAAAAATGAATGACCAATTGTTGTATGATACATGCCCTTGTTGATTGTAACTTATAATACTAATTAAAATTTCCCTCTTTTAAGAAAAACAATACTGATTGACATATATCATATAAAAATAATAATTAAAAAAAGATTTATTACATACCAATATACCATCAATATATAACAATCTAAATTAATTGATATCTTCCCATTCCTCTATGACCATTAATACAAGTCGAATTGAAGAGCGCATATGCAAAATATAAATAAATGATAGAGTGAGATAGAAAAAAGAAGAAGACCTATCAAGGTAGAGATCATATAGAGATGGTGGTTAGATTAACATAACACATAAATGATAAACGACCTAAATCAATAATTCAATATGATAAACGCCTACCATAAATTTTTTAAGTTCTAGCTATCTAAGATTCAATTAATCTTTTTAAAAAAAATTATTTATGTTGTGATCATTAGGGAAAGGATTGAAGGAGAAGACATGTACCATGCAACTTTCAGATCCATAGATTTGGTTCCTGTAACGTTGATTATTAGAATTTTTTGACATATCTTTTCAATTTCAAACACATACACAATCAATAATCAAGGCGTGTTAATTAATATGCATCCATACCATCAAAATGGATACTTTAAACAACATATTTTATTACAATATATATATATATATATATATATATATATATATATATATATATATATATATATATATATATATATGCTCATGTATACATTAAACAAGCTATTTAGCTGGCAAATAAATATATCATCTAACAAATCTCCTCTGTCGTCTCTTAGAACGGCGTTCCATGATGGATTTCACCCAACATATCAATCTTGATAGCCAAAGAGGTGTTCTACCCCAAAGCACCAAATACCCTATACTTAATCCTATTACCATTCCACTTCCATACCCTATCAAGACAATTTCCCAAACACTAATATCTTGGTATTCCATTGATGGTGCTTCCACTACATCATTTACATCATCATCCCCACACTTCTTTGACAACGGTTTTCCACACAACCTGGGGTTGTCAAGGTATGATTCATTTCCAAAGGTATCAAACTGTTTACCTATTGGAATAGGTCCAGCTAGTTGGTTTCCTGAAGCATTGAAATATGCAAGAAATGTCAAGCGTACCAACTCATTAGGAATATGCCCAACTAATTCGTTGGATGAGATATCTAAAGATTCGAGCATAGATAAATTACTGAGTGTAGGTGGAATGGTACCACTAAAGTGGTTAAAGGAGAGGTTAAGCCACCTTAGTGATACCAAATCTGCAATTTCATTTGGGATATCACCTTCAAATCTGTTCTTAGAAACATCAATGGATGTTATAACTGACAGGACCTCATGGAGCTCTTGATTGGTGCCTTTGAACGTGAGGGCGATCGAAAACATGTACATATTTTGCATTGTGTCATTATAACTTGGCAAATAGTCACCCATATACTGTAAATTTTCTCTCTCTTTCTTATTATTCACCATAGCTTTAAAGCTCTTGATTAGATTCTGTGGAAACTTACCTGAAAATTGATTGTTGGATATGTCGAGAATTCGTAGCTCTGGGAACATGGTCTGACCATAATCTACTTCTGTTTCAAGGCCCTCGAACCTATTTGAACGTAGCACAATAACCTGTAGATAAGGCAGAGTACCCAACCAATGAGGGAATTTTCCATTGAGTTTGTTGTTTCCGAGGTCAAGAACTTTTAGCCTTGAACAATTGCCCAAAGATGTTGGTATGGGTCCTTCCAACCGATTTTCGTTTACATCCAAGTACTCTAAGGAGCCACACTCTGTGAAATGTTGAGGAAGCGTGCCATGAAACTTATTCAACTTTAGGTTTAGCACAAGGAGATTGTCACTTAGGTTTCCCAAGCATCGCGGGATTTGGCCAGTCAAGCTGTTGTTAGACAAATCAAGGAATTGGAGGTTAGTAGAATTACAAATGGTTGAGGGGATCTCGCCAGTGAACTTATTGTTTTGAGCTTGATATGCAAGAAAGAAAGGTGGTATTTGAGGGAGTGGGCCACTAAACATGTTGGAACTGAGATCAATGTTACTCAAGTTGTTCCAAGGAATGTTCTCTAGTCCACCGGTTAGATAGTTATATGAAATATCCAAGGCAAGCAACGTATTCTTTACTAGCAACCAATGAGGGACTTGGCCATGGATTCCGTTTTTCGAGAGTTCCAGGTATTGTAAATTCTCCTGATTTATTATGAAATAAGGGAACTTACCTAGATTGCAAGAGGACAATCTTAATGTTGTGAATTGATGCGACACGGTAGATGTCTCAATATTATTGGAAGACAATGATAAATTGTTTTTTGATAAAACAAGGATAGAGAGACTTTCCAACTTGTGAAACATACTTAAATCAATTGTCCCACTGAGATTATTCGAGCTCAGATCAAGGGACGATAACGAACTACTAATATTGACATAATTATCAATAACAAGCTGGCCGCTAAACTTGTTTTTGCTCAGGTCTAAATTCTCTAACAGAGGTAGAGTGAAAATCCACGATGGTATTTTTCCACTAAGCTTATTTTGAGATAGATCAATGATGGAATTTATTCTAGGAAGCTTGTTTGTGTTTAATAAAGAAGGCAGCTCACCACTAAATTGGTTTGATGAGAGATAAATATCTCCGGTCACATTCCAGACCCATGATGGTATTTTCCCACTAAGCATATTATTATATAGATGAATGGCGGTTATTCTAGGAAGCTTGTTTGTGTTTAATAAAGAAGGCAGCTCACCACTAAATTGGTTTGAAGAGAGACCAATATCTCCGGTCACATTCCAGACCCAAGATGGTATTTTCCCACTAAGCAAATTTCCATCGAGATAAATGTACTTAATTCTAGGAAGCTTGTTTGTGTTTAATGAAGAAGGCAGCTCACCACTAAATTGGTTCGAATAGAGAATAATATCTCCGGTCACATTCCAGACCCATGATGGTATTTTCCCACTAAGCATATTATTATATAGATGAATGGCGGTTATTCTAGGAAGCTTGTTTGTGTTTAATAAAGAAGGCAGCTCACCACTCAGTTGGTTTTGTGAGAGATCAATTTGTTCGGTCACATTCCAGACCCAAGATGGAATGGAACCATAGAAGTTACAATAACAAAGATACAATATCCTCGGATATAGACTTGGTCCAGCCGGTTCGGGCAATTCTCCAGTAAAATTCGGAGAGGAGAGGGTCAGTTCCTCGAGGGGACTGGTCCAGCTGAATCCAGAGAAATTTGCATGAAGATTGTCGTCTTCTATTAGAAGATTCTGGAGGTGTGGTAAGTGAAGAATATCGGTTGGGAAGTTCCCACGCAAGTCACAAAATGACAACGTGAGAGATGTCAATGAAGTGAGATTCAGAAGTGACCGTGGCACGACCGAGCTAATGGATACAAACCTAATGGTTAGTTCCTTTAGGTCGGTCATGTTCTTTATGATCAAGCCAAGATCTGGTATTTCCAACGTATAATCATTATAGTAAGAATATGGTGAGATATCAAGGGAGATGAGGCGAGAAAGTTTAGCAATTTCAACGGGGACTTTACCGGAAAATGCTGTGTAAGAAAGGTTAAGATGCTTCAAATGTGGAAACTGACCAAATTGAGGAGAAATAGTGGAGCCATTGAAGTCATTAGATGCAAGGTTGAGGCTTTGGAGTGTTTGGAGTTGGAAGAGGGTGCTGTTAGAATCGATAGTGCCTCGAAGTTGACTGCAGCTAAGGTCGAGCTCAATGACGTGACCGGATAATGAGTTGCACGAAACCCCGTCCCAGGAACAACAATCAGTGATATGGTTCCATGATCTTGTCTTTGGATAAGCGGGTTGATGACGGAATATGTCAGCACAGTCATCAGAAGCTGAGCTATCAATGACGAAATTGCGCACGAATTGGAGTAGTGCGGCGGAGTCTTGTTGGTGGCAGAGGTGGATAGAGGAGTTGGAAAGCGGTAAAGAGAGAATCGGCTGAATATTATAAACGGACAGGAGTGGAAGGAGGAGCGGAAGGAAGCAGAGGCAGAAGATGGAGTATCTCATTTCTACTAATTTGCGGGGATACAAACAACAGTTTAGTGGATGTGTGGGTAATAAACTCTCCGTCTAGAGATACACGCACATATATATAGATATGAACGTGTCAGGGAAATCAGAAGGAAATTTGAGGCATTGACGGGCGGGAAGACTGAGTCTTGATATACAACCTTTATATGTATATGGAAGAAGTACCGATCGATGTTGATAAGTAATAAAACAGACAGATGGGCAAGTAATAAATAAAGAACGGAAGAAGTACCGATGGATGTTCATAATTAAGTAATTATTAAGATATCCAATCCAACCTGTTTAAAATTAAATACTGGTAGTAGAGAATACATAATTTTAATGTCTTTATTTAATTTATATGTAAAAAAAAATATTATTCTCTTAATAATATATAAATATAAATATTAGTTAGATAATAGTAAAAATGAAAATCGGGCATTACGAAAATTCCACGCAGTGGCGAGAAAACGACAAGGGGGAGAAAATTAAAAGTCCAAGTCAATACAGCGTGAGTGCTACGGTTCCAGAGTGATTGCTTCAAACTTGTTGACTACTACACCGGTTGGACACATATATGCCGACTGCTACTTCCATATAAGCCCCCACAGTATTATTGCTCTTTGTATTTTCCCACCGTTTCCAGCATACTTTGTTCAACTGGCTGAAAACACTAAGCAAGCTGTCTCAAGTCAATGCACGAGGTCTTCAGTGGTGGAGGAAAATATTGCATGGCTGGTACCTTTACAACCCACTCAATTAGCGTCCTATAATTAAAGGCGGCAATAAATTGATACACCATATAATTTTTAGATTAAAATAAATAAATGCACACGTAGGTTGTTTCTGTGTGTAACTAACCATACACGTAGGTTCAAAGCTGTAATAAATAAACAACGGAAAAAGTACCGATGCTTATATGTAATTAAGAATACATAATTTTAATGTCTTTATGTAAAAAAAAATATTTTAATTAGATAATAGTAAAATGTTATACATATATAATTAAATGAGGTTATTCAAAACACTTACAATATCAAGTACAATTAGATGCAGTGTAAATTTTGATTGTCTTTCTTCGTTCAAAAAATGAAAATCGGGCATCCACTTCGTGTATTTGGTTGTCTATTAAAAAAAATGTAAGCGACAAATAGCGTTGGGCACATTTATGTATATATATTGCTTTTACCTTAGCAAGCTCCGTATGTATAAATAAATAACGATTATAAATGTTGACCTTCATTTTTTTAAAATATATATATAATTAAAGTTTGCTATTTAATGACTTTTTTTTTTTTTTTTTTTACCATGTTCAATAATTCTAATGGAGTAATATGTGAAGCTACTTGATCCTCCTGTGTCACCTTGTCACGTTACCAATGGAGTGAGTGGTCCACCTATACCCTACTACGGTACTACCCTTGATCTTGAATAGGGCTTTTTATCAAGGCACTGACATAACAATAGCATTTAGCGGCCCCACAGTTAATGACTGTCGAAAAGGCCAAAAATATTATTTTTCCCTTTTTTTTTATTTCTTTTCGTGCTGAACAGTATTATATAAGTACGAAAATTAATATAAAATAAAAATAACAATTTGTTAAACCGTAAAGAGTTTTCGTACCAACCACATAGACTTCGTTTTGGAAGATTTACGGTAGAAACCACATAGTCTAGTCTATACTTTCGTGGTACTAAGTTTAAGGCTAAAACTTTATAATAAATAAATTAAAAATTAAAGAAATAAATAGAAACAATGGAAGACTTTAATAAATTATATTGTAAGAAAGTCCAATAATGGACACATATTGAAAAAAAAATATCAATTGAGTTCCAAAAAATTATTAAAATTTATGAAAATGTCTAGAATAATTTTAAAAACTCAAATATATATATATAAATATTGGTTATTGGAATTGGTTTGGATATTGATAGATGGAAAATGATCCAAAATAGCAAAAACAGGTAAGTTGCAGAAACACTTGTTTTTGCAAATGCAGTAAATAAATAACATGGGGTTTAAATTACTACAAATTAATGTAGACTACTTTTAGAAAATCAAATATATAAAAATATTTAGTCTCGGAACTCATATGATGACCAACAGATTAAAAATGGTAAAAAGAGCTAAAATCGTCTAATATCATAAACGCAATTTTTCTTGATTTAACAATTCAAAAGGAAAGGGTAAAATATAAATGAATAGAATGAACGAATGAACTCAAAAATATTTTTAGATTGATTCACGAATTTTAAACAGGTCGGAAAGGGTACAAAAACAAGAATTAAAAGAATTGTAATAAATGTATTTTTTTTGCAAACAATAGGAATAATCGATAAAATATTTAAAAATTAACACAAATAGAATAAGACTTGATGTGTATATATATACCAATTATGTATGGTAATTAGGATTTGAAAAAATAGGGCATTACACACACACACACATATATATATATCTATAATTACATTTTAATCTATATAATTTAATCATTACGTGTCACTATTTTTCTGCAGCTTGTGCAAATCATATTTATGCAGTCCAGCTTGGCTATAGAAGGTTGATGTACGGCTTTATAGTATAGTTATCCAGATAGGAGGGAGTGCTCGCAGTCTTTACAACGAGGAGGGGGCGAAAAGATTAACCAACGGTTGCTTAATTAAGTATACCTTAATTTGTTGGGATGTTCAGGTCGATGTTCGCACAACGGAAGAAGTACCGATGCTTATATGTAATTAAGGTATTCAATCAAACCGTTTAAATGTGAGTACTAGAGAATACATAATTTTAATGTCTTTATTTAATAATTTATATGTAAAAAAATATCATTCTCTTAATAATGTAAAACAACCTCACCGTTGTCAATATTAAAATTTTGAAAACCAATAATTTTTCACTGACTACTTTCCACATAAATTGAAATTAACATAATAATTTAAAACATTTAGATGTCATTAGGAAAATTGTGGCCGTTCAACCACTACAAGATGTTTTGGAAGATTTACGGTAACAAGCAAAAAGATATATAATTTTTTTTTTACTGCTTCCTAAAACGACTAAAATAAATCAACGTGAGCACATATGCAATTCAGTTGAACCAATATTTCAAATACTCTCTTCCGGTTGCAATTATCGGTGTTCTCCGTGCCTTCCTCCCTCATTGAAAAATGAAATCAAGACACACACCCTATTTAGCCTGCAAATGGTGTTCTCCGTGCCTTCCAGTTGCCGTCTGGATGCAGCTAATATCCTACCAGAACGAGACAATGTAGAATAAGCTTTCGACGTGAGGACCAAGCTCATCTCCTACGCCATACGTCCAGAAAAATCGTTAACGGGGACCTCAAAGTCATGTAGAAAGATACACAGAGAGAGAGAGAGAGATTGAGGAATACTCAGTTAGTGAAGGGTTGTGGATGTCTATGATTCCAGGACTTTAAGTCAACAGGATTTTTAAAAAAAAAATAAAAGGAAAGGAAAAAAATTAACATAAATTCACATAAATTCACATATAATTTGATATATCTTTCAATTAGTGGTTACCACTAAACCTCCTTAGCTAAAGAAATAGTGGTTATGATTTACTGATATTCAAATAATTCACTCAAAATTTTCATAACTACAAATGTATTAGGGAAGGGATAATAATCTATGAAAATAAGAATATTTGACATTCCCCCCCCCCCCACAAATCTAACTTAATAATATCTTTCAATTTAATCATCACATTAGTTTGAGATACTAAATCTAGATACAACAAATTTTGAGTATAACAAACAAATGTAGGCTTAGAGCCCCAAATATATATATATATATATATATAAAGTAAATCAACAATAAACGATGTTGGCTTAGTCACAAGATTAATATATATAAAGATTTTTCTGGCTCAATGCCCTTATAACTCAAGGTTAAACCTAATGTAGGTTAAACTCAAGATTGGTATTATTGTTATAATTTGACCTACGGATCTTTATACATAGTTTATAAAAATTAGGAAAAATTCAACTTGTTTACAATTTCAAATGTAAAAATATAATACATGTATATTGTTTAGTCAATAGGTACATAGCATTTAATCATTAATTATTTATTATTTTAATTATATACCGAAATAATTTAAAATTTATTACTAAAATTTTTTATTTTTAAACATAAGCATTAACATCATACAGTGGGTGTTACCATTACAATTAGCATGAGTCTAGTCTATACTTTCCTCGTACTAAGTGTGAGACTAAAAATTTACAACAAATAAATCAAAATTTACAAAAATAAATAGACATAGTAGAGGAATTTAATAAATTAAATTGTTAAAAGCCCAATAATGGACACTTATTGGGAAAAATATCAATTGAGTTCCACAAATTATAAAAATTTATGAAAAGGATCAGACTAATTTTATAAATTTAAATATATAAATATATTAGGTATCAGAATTGGTTTGAATCTTGACGGATGGATAACAATCAAAAACAGCAAGAACGGATAAGTTGTGGAAACACTTATTTTTGCAAATGCATTAAACAAATAAAGTGGGGATCAAATTACCACAAATTGATGCATAATATTTTTAGAAAACCAAACATATAAAAATATTTAGTCTCAGAACTCATTTGATAACCAAAAGATTAAATGTGGTGAAAACAGCTACAATCGTCTAATTGTGTACCTGTAATTTCTTGTAATTTAACAAATCGGAAGGAAAGGGTAAAACATGAATGAGTAGAATAGATAATTGAATTCAAAAATATTTTTAGATTTATTCACGAATTTTTAATGGGTTGGAAAGGGTAAAAGTATAAGAATTAGAAGAATTGCAACAAATGTATTTTTTACAAATGAAATAAATAATTGATGGAATTTTTAAAAATTAATACAAATAAATTAAGAATTGATAATATATATATATATGTAATTCTTATTTTCCATGCTTACAATTACTATTTAGATTTTTTTTTTGACATTAACTTCTTATTCTAAGGTTATTTAGTCACAAACTCACCCTTCTTCCTCCTGTCAAACATCATTGTTTGTTACTCTACATCCTTGTTTCACAAATTTTCTACATTGCCAACTCTCTTCCTCTATTTCCTCACCTACTAAAACTAAAGATGATATCACCAATATGTATTATTTTTATTCTCCACGTCTCTGTCATTTTCCTCTCATATTTGACGAATAATTGGATATAGTTTACAAATAAAAGAAGCCAAGAAGCTTAGTTTCAATGAATTAAGGAAATGAGAATGAACACATGAGTTTGGATGAATAATTGAATATAGAGTTCTTATGATGGAATTACGAAAATAACGGTATACAATGTTGACATAAGTAGCCAAATGAATCCCGATAAGACTATGCTCAAATTGGAGTATTACATTCACTCTCACTCAAAGAACGCAACGTCCTTCTTTCACCTCAACCACTAATTGTCTTAATACAGTTTATTCCAAGAATCATCTCACTAGGTGATTGACTCGCTTATCCAAGTTCAACTCATACCATTTATAACACCTTGAGTCAATTCGACCATGTAGAGGCTATCTTGGAGTGCTTTCGAATTGATCAGTTAGCCTCACATGAGTTCTTTCAACAAGCTTTATCCTCACTCATTCCCTTTTAGAGAAATTTTTAGAAAATTCCTTAAACTTCCTAGGAGGGTCACCCAACCTAAAAATTACTCCACGGCTAGCACGTTTAACTACATAGTTCTTTGGACTAAATCACCAAAATGATGGTATACCATGTTGATATAAGTAGACATATCAATCCTTATAATAAACTTCTCAATTTGAGGTATTACATTCACCCCCACTCAAAGAATATAACTTTCTTGCTGCTCCTCAACCACCAACTATCTCAAATATAGTTTATCCCAAGAATTCTTTGGCTAGGTGGTTGACTAGCTCATCTAAGTTCAGCTCACAATTGTAACACCTCGAGTTGATATGACCATATGGGGGCTACCTTGGAGTGCTTTTAGATTGATCAAATAGCCCCATAGATCAACACAAGTCCTTTTAGCCTACTTTGTCCTCACTCATGCACTTCTTGAGAATTTTTTATAGAGAATTTCCAAAATTTATAAGGTTAAGAAATGTAGAATATTTTTGTTTGCTAAGCAGGGGGAAGTTTGGATAATAATTAGAAAAGATTGGACCATTACATAGACTTGAGTAAATGGTTCCAAGGATAGAATCTTCAATTTTTTAAGCCTACCATCTCGTAGAATAGTAAGAATGGAATTGTTTAATCCTTTATGAGTAAGGGCTTTGAATCCTACCTACACTAATCCTAAGCGGAGGTATTTAAATCTATTTTTAATATGTTTCTTGATATATTGTTTTGTAAGGAGTTTTATTTTTTCAATGGGTTTGTAATTTTTATATCAAATTCTTTAATTTTGATGACATTGTTTGTTAAGAAATTTGGCCATTTTGAATTTTTGTAAATTAATTCGTTTTGAATTTTGGAAAGTTTTCAATTATCAATTGATCCTAGAAAATCTTCAAGTTCATATTATTTAAAGTTTATGATGTTTTCTCTAGATGCTACGATCTCCTTACTATGAGAACCAGAGGAAGATGAAGATTTGGAGAATAAATTCATGCTAACTCTACACAACCTATGTGTAATTCCTATAGATGTCTACTGCATGGATTTACGGCCAACCCTAGGACTTATGACAAACACAAATAGACTCTAAAGGACTCGGAATTACAAATGAAAATATATAGATTAATCAATGAAAAAACAACCTTTAGTGCCTTTCCCCATTTGATTTTAAATCTTCAAACAAGGGTAGGAATTCCTTCTATCTTATGGTTTTCTACATTATAAGAGAAGACCCATAGGCAGAAGAATTTTAAGCAGAAGTGGAAGATAGGGGGTTTTTGAGAGGAAGAGCCTTACTCAAAATTTTAAAATAGGTTGAGAGATCATACTTGACTGTCCTAACTATCGTTTTTGGAATTTTTGGATAATTTGGTGTAGTGTTAAAAACATTTTTGGAGAGTTTGTAAGGGTTTCCACCTAGTTTTGTATATCTATTTATTTTTTTGGGTTTTGAATGGGAAGTTACGTTTCATTTTCTACTATTTCTTTGTACCAAGATTTGATGGGTTTTTGTTCCTTTTGTTTAAGGAACCATTGAAGGCAGGTCTTTCATTATTTAAGGAATCATTGAAGGGATACCAAGATTTGTGTTATCCCTCAAATTGTATACATATTAGATAAGGTATACTGTCAACTAGCTAGCTACACAGCTTGGCAATTTATTCTTGCATGAAATAAATAACAAATCCCTTGATTTATAACCTTGATCATCTTGTTTGTTATCTCTTAGAAATTTTTTCCATGATGAATTCAACCTGACATATCAATCTTAATAGCCAAATAGGTTTCCTACCCTAAAATACAAATTACCCTATATTTAACCCTATTACCATTCCACTTCCATACACCATCAAGACAATTTCCTAAAGACTAATTTCTTTAGAATGATAATGCTCCAGTGATTATGGTTCCATTTCATCAACATAACCACCATCACCACCACCATCACACTTTTTTGACAACGATGTTCCACACAACCTAGGATTTTCAAGGTACAATTTATATCCAAATGTACTAAACTCTCTTCCTCTTAGAATAGGACCAACTAGTTGGTTTTGAGGCATTAGAAAACTCAATGATTGTTAATCTTGCCAACCTCTTAGGAATCTGGTAAGAAAATTCATTAGATGAGACATCTAAAGACTTTAACACGACTAGACTTCTGAGAGAAGGCGGAATGGTACCATAAAACTTATTATAAGAGAGTTTTAGCCACCTTAGTGTGACCAAATCCTCAATTTTATTTGGGATATCACCTTCAAAATTGTTGCCAAAAATAGCAATGGCTGTTGCAACTGATATAGCCTTTTTAATCTCTTGATCGGTGCCTTTGAACGTATAGGGGGTCATAAACATGCAGATTGTATGCACCCTATATCAATTATTCTTTCTGTTATAAAAAGAATTATTCTATCATCACTAATATAGTGTAACTTTTCTCTCTCTTCCTTATTATTCATCATAGCTTTAAAGGCCTTGATTAGCTTCTGTGGAAAGTAATTTGAAAATCGATTGTTAGCTATGTCGAGATTTTGTATCCTTAGGAATGGGGTCTAACCATAATCTGATTCTATTTTAGGGCCCTCGAGCCTATTCAAACGTAGCATAAGAACTTATAGATATGACAGAGTAACTAACTAATGAGGGAATTTGTGGAAGAGTTTGTTGTTTCCAAGATCAATAATATATAGTCGTAAACAATTTCTAGAAGATGTTGGTATGGGTCCTTCCAAACGATTTCCGTTTACATCCAAGTTCTCTGAGAAACCACACTTTGTGAAATCTCGAGGAAGTGTGCCATGAAAGTTATTCAATATTAGGTTCAACACAATGAGCTTGTCACTCAGGTTTCCCAAGCATCATGGGATTTAACTCATCAAGTTATTGTTAGACAAATCAAGGAATGATAGGTTAGTTAAATTATAAATGGTGGAAGTGATCTCGCTAGTGAACTTATTATTTGAAACTAGATATGTATTGATGAAAGGTGGTAGTTGAGGGAGTGGACCACTAAACATGGTGGAATGGAGATCAATAAATTCCAATCCGTTCTAAGGAATGTTCTCTAGTTCACTAGTCAGATAGTTATGCGAAATATCCAATCCTTATAGCGTATTCTTTACCATCAACCAGTGAGGGACTTAGTCATGGATTCTGTTGTAGGAGATTTCTAAGAATTGTAAATTCTCTTGATTTACATAGTTTCTAATTACTATGTGTGTGTCGTCTTTCATCTATCAATTTCCATGCAACGTAACATAACTTTTCAATTTCCATAAAAAAGGAAACTTAATAGATTTACACTTCTATTGTTATTTTATCCTAAATCTACGATTAGAGTGAATCTTCTTCTAATTTTACACTTGCCTTTCCATTGAGATGCACGCCATGGGTAGTCTAAAATTTAGCAAAAGATTTGAAGTATAGGATGAAGATTTAAACTTTCTTGAACGAATATAAATATCCACTAATTAGATAGTTATACGAAATATCCAAGGTAGACAACATATTCTTGACTAGCAACTAGTGAGGGACTTGCCCATGGATTTTGTTGTTGGAGAGTTCTAAGGCATGTAAATTCTCTTAATTTATTAGGAAATAAGGGAAATTACCTAAATTGTAAGAGGACATCCCATCGAGGTTATTCGAGCTTAGATCAAGGGAATCTAACGAATTGCTAATATTAACGTTATTATCAACAAAAAGCTGGCCGATAAACTTGTTTTCGCCCAACCCTAATTCTTCTAACAAAGGTAGACTGGAAATCAATGATAGTATTTTTCCACTATACATATTTTGATTAAGAAAAATGAAATATATTTTTGAAAGCTTTTTTGTGTTTAATAAAGAAGATAACTCATCATTAAATTGGTTTGATGAGAGATGAATGTGTTCGGTCACATTATAAACCCAATATGGAATCAAACCATAGAAGTTACATCAAATAAAAGATAATATCCACAATTATTGAGCTGGTCTAGCCGGTTCCGATAATTATTTAATAAAATGCGTAGAGTAGAGGAACGGTACCTCAAGGGGGCTAGTATAGCTAAATCAAGATAAATTCACATGAAGATGGTTATCTACTATAATAAGATTCCGAAAGTGTGGTAAGTGAAGAATATTAGTAGGAAAGTTCCCACACAACCCACAACACACCAACATAAGAGATGTCAATGAAGTGAGGTTCATAAGTGATTGGGGCACAACTAAGTTAGCGGATATGTCCTCAAGGATTAGTTAAGAATATTGTATTTTTTTAACACATTAATCGTATATTTTATTTATCCATAATCTTATTATGATATTTACTTTTAATTTGACAATTTATTTCTAATTTTTACGACCTGATATAGTTGATGTTACATAAACATACTTTAATAATTTGTACTACTTGGAGGTTGCTACAAGTTAATCAATAACTAATATGAAATCTTAAGAGCACAAGTAATTTTTTTCTTATAATTTAAAATATTTTATTTTATAGAAAAAACATAAATTTTATATATTTATAGTTTTTATAAGATTTTATGATTCCGCGATTCGATTTTGACCTTCCAATTCGATATTAGCTAGGTAGAATATCAATTTTTTGTTTGATTCTTTCTCTAATAGAGTACATGTCGCTATATATATTTATAATAATTATTGGGGTCATTGATAATGATACGGCATAAAACTACAACCAATACATGTAATTAGGTACCCAACTGTAGTTCCATGGAGTTATGTTTATGGCACACAAAAAAATAAATTCTTGAATCCTACTCAATGGAGCAACCTTGTGCTAACCACTCACATTTCAATAACCAGATTCTCACCATTCTAATATTAACAATAGTGATGATGATATTCTCACAACTTGGAGAATGCTAGTTGGCTTGTGGCAATGATTTGTTATACTGCCCTCGTCATATGTGAAACACAAAAACGTCTCATCATTGTTTTCTATCTTGAAAATATTTTGTTGCTGGAATTGGTACTAGGAGCGTCTCATTATTATTTAAAAAATTTTTTATCATTAGTTTACATCAACAGTAAAAAAAAATTCTCTCTTAATGTTAATAGATATAATTTTTTGAAAAAAAATACATATAATATATGTGTGTATATATAATTTCCTTTTTTACATTTTCTACCATCCATATTTTTAAATTTTTTTTAAGAAATAATATTTCTACATTTATCCTTATTTTCGTTTCTAGCATTGACCAACAGGAAGACTAAGTCAGTAGTCTTAAGCCAATGCACGAGGTCTGTCTTTGCATGGCCGGTCCCTTTACAATCCACTCAATGAGTCGGGAATTATTAATCAAGGAAGTTAGGAATTATTATTTGGTTATAAAATGGAAAATTTTGATAGTAATAGTGTGGTATTAAGAGAACAGTGTCGATAATCCTACATGGAAATGCACAGTAAAAGGGGATTATGGCAAATGAAAGGTGCTGTTAATTAAAGGCTGCAAATAAATTGAGGGTGAAAAAAAAAGGAAATGTAGATTTTGTAAATACTACTAATTAAATAGTACTACCACTCTAGATGATCATATATATTATAGGCATCTTATCAATTGGCTAAATGATTTGGATTCGTGATTCTGAACTCTATATAGTTAGAAGAAATAAAATGATCTGTTGCTAGTATGATTATACTATAATACAGGTAGTCGTCCGAAAATGGCATAAGTTTTGGATTGACGGCATGGGAAATGAGGTATCTAATTTTTGATATTTATTGAAGAGCTAAGACATTCACAGGTAAGTTAAAAAATTGTTATTTTAACCCTACACTTGAAGCTTATCTATTGTTATTGGTACCATCCGATTATTGCTTGATATGCCATAACCATTTGTTGAGTAAGACCTTCCTTCCTACTAGCAGGGTGGTTAAGTCCCATGTTCAGTTATATTCTATAGTTTGATGAATTGATATATTAAATAGACAGACTAACACTGAAAAAAAATGCAATCAACTTGGATCAGGCTTATGAGTGTGTAACTAACTACACAATATTATCCTTTTACTTGAATAAAAACCTGGCAAATGATCAGAAAACACTAGGACAGCTGGACAAAGACTGAAAACCTTCTCATTAAGAGAAAAGCTTGCAATCAACTCTATATTGTACATTATTTGAATAAATTATCTGCCTTGCATTAATTAACTCACCTCTATCATGTTATGAGATTGAAAAACTTTAAGGGTGAGACATGATCAGGATAAAAAAACTTTTGAGTAATGCACTTGTTTGGAATTCCATCGAATGGTAATTTTTTTTCTCTGCCTTCTGTCTTTGGACAAGCAGTGCTTCCCTGAGTACTCTATCTTCTGTCTTTTAGTTCCCCACTCTCCCCGCTCATTCTGAAAATTATTAAAATAAAGCTTCTTACCCACCTTCCTCCTTAAAAAATGAAAAGGGTGTCCGTAGGTGAAACTTCGGCTTGCGTATTGTGGACCGATGTTATCTCCATCTCCTAACTCAATTTGTGGTCTAGGTGCAACTTGTATCTTACCGGAATGAGACAATATAGAATGAGCCTTTGATGTGAGGGCCAATGTTTGATCATCTTCGCTCATCTCGTACGCTATATATCAGAGTGTCACCATATCCAATATATTCAACCTGCCGCGTTGTGAAGACGGAGATGTGTAGCAGAAAAACCGCCAATGGGGACCCAAAGTCATGGAGAAAGAGAGTGAGAGAGAGAGTAATAATTAATTAGTGAAGGGTTGTGGCTATCTATCATTTCAAGACTTCAGGTCAACAAGATTTTTTTTTAAAAGATGAAAAAACAAGGAAAGGGGGAAGCAAAGCTAATGGCTTCTCAATATGTGATATGCATGCGTTCTCATGCCAAAGATTAAATGTGAAACAACACCTAATTTGAATATTGAGGTCTATTTATGCTTCTCCTTTGAAGTATATACATGATTCGAAATTCATGTAACCTTTTTTTTTTCAAACTACTATGAGTTATGAGTTCATTGGATGTCACATCTAGCATGTTAAGAGATCTTCATTTTAATATATAGTATGTCTTAAATATGCAGTGCTAAGATTGAAAGATTATATAATGAATACACTAAAGTTCTTTAATTAAAGAAATAATGGTTACGATCTAGTGATATTTAAATGATATAATTAAAATTTTTATAATAAAAAAACTTGATAGGGAAGGGATGAAAATCTATGAAAAGGTTGCCTTTAATGTTGGTTTTCCTTGTAATAACAAATAGAAAATGGGTATCCTCCCCTAAAGTAAATTTAAGATCAGTATTATTGTTATGGTTAAACTTACATATGATTAGACAGTTTTTATATAAAAAATATATGAAAAATTCAACATATTTACAATTCTAGACGTGAAAATCTAATACATGTAAGTAATTTAATAACTTTGTATCTAGTTTAGTCACTAGATATATAGTATTTAATCATTACTTATTTATTATTTTAATCATCGTATATATTACTAATTTTTAACATACACTAGTTTAATCATCACGTAGAACTATTAGACACCGTAGATATGGCATTTCAAACATCAATGGTATAATGTTTTAATCATCATTTATAACATATACAATAATAATATAATTATATTTTAATCAACTAGTATGACTGTTTCAATCATCAATTATCAAATATTCAGATTACATCAATGATATGACTTTGATTATTTCAAAATCGAATTCATGGCGAATCGTGATCTCGATCCTCTAAATCCCGTCGATCCAAATTTGTCGCTATGAAATTGGCTTTGCTCCTTCACTAATTTACTCGATGGGATCCTGAATTCCGGTAACTTTTGACTAATTTTATTCTCCATGATTCCTAGATCTTACTTAGACTCTATTTGGTTTGTAAAAAATTAAGTAGAAAGAAAAATATAGAGGAAAGAAAATTAAAGGAAAGAAGAAAAAAGAAATTAATTTTCTTTCCTTTATTTGGTTGTTGGAGAAATTTTTTAGAAAATTAAATTTTTAGAAATTATTTTTAGTATTTGATGTCAAAAAAATAAAATTTTAAGAAAAGTTAAATATTATTATTTAAATATTTTTATATATTTAATAAAAATTAATATGTTATATTGATATATAAAGATTTTCATAAAGTTTATATTATAATTATAAAAATTATATGAACTCAATACTAATAACAAATTTTTTCAAAGAAAATCTAAAATATTTCATGTGTAACTAATTATATTTTTAAAAATTAATTGATAGCTCAAACGTAGAGAAGTGAGGCCGAATGAATTAAAGATACGATAATTAAGATATCAAACCCAACCTGTTGAGGAAATATTTAAAAAAATATTAATTTTTAAAATTTTAGAAAATTAGAACGATTAAAAAATTGAGTAAATTTATTAAAAGTAAAAAAAATAAAATTAAATTAATAAGCTCTTTAATTAATAAAATAAAAAATTAATCAAATATTTTTGATAGAAATTTTAACATAAAAAATTATACTAAAAATGATGAAATATTTTCGGACGGAAACAGCGCTTCATTCCATGCTTCATAGGCAGCGGTCCAGCGGACGAGTTACTTTCGAAACATATTCTGAGTCTGAAATATGATCATATATTAATATTAATATATTTTTGAATGTCTCTAAATGACATTGGTTGATATGCATACCAAGATTTCGGAGGAAGCAACTGGATCTTATTTATCTATCTATCTATTTATTTATTTATTTTTTCCCATCAGATCTTTGTACCGGTTTTACGTAAATATTTGGCTAATAAATATCAAAAATATTTTTCATTAACTCCTTTTCATATAAATTGAAATCTACATAATAATTTAAAATGTTTAGATGTCAGTAGGAAAATTGGGCAAAAAATGACGGCGAGAACATATCCCAAGAGAGTTATCATCGACCTCGGTTAGTACAAGAACTTAAGAATAGTCAAACCGTTATTGTTCAAGGAAATGCGGAATGGAATGAACTGCGGTCTTTGCAATATTAGTTGCCCAGAGTTATTTAGCCTTCGGTTTGTAGATGGTGGACCGATGCTATCTTGACCTCCCTGATAAGTTTACGGTCTGGTTGTAGCTATTATCCTACCAGAAAGAGACAATGTAGAATGAGCTTTCGACGTGAGGACCAAGCTCATCTCCTACCCCATATGTCCAGAAAAATCACTAATGTAGAAAGATAAAGAGAGAGAGAGTAATACTCAATTAGTGAAAGGCTGTGGATGTCTATGATTCCAAGACTTCAAGTCAACAATATTTTTTTTTTTAAAAAGGAAAGGAAAAAAAGAGGCAAGCAAAGCTTATGGATTCTGAATCTATGCTATGCATGCATTCTCATGTCAAAAATGAAGATTGATGTTTGTTCATGCTTCTCCTTTGAAGTATATACATGATTCAAAATTCATGTGTTTTATTTTTTTAACCAGCTACTATGAGTTTATGCATATGATACCTAATATGTTACAAGATGTTCATTTTAATATATAATATGTATTATATATGCACCGCTAAGATTGGAAGATTTTATATTGAATACATCAAAGCTCCTTAGTTAAAGAAATAGTTGTTACAATTTAGTGATATTCAAATGATTCAATAAAAATTTTTATAATTAAAAATGTGTTAGGAAAGGGATAAAAATGAGAATATTTAGGATTTTTTAACCCACAAATCTAATTTGATAATATCTTTCAATTCAATCATCACACCGTTTTAATTTCCAAAATGGAACCATAGATAAGTTTAAGACCATATTAGTAGCCGTAGGTTTAATATCTTGAGTATAACAATTCAATCATCACCTAATTTGAAGATTGATGTATGTTTATGTTTCTCCTTTGAAGTATATACATGATTGGGAATTCATGTGGCTTTTTCTTTACTATCTACTATGAGTTTATTACATACAATATCTAACATGTTAAGAGATGTGCATTTTAATATATATTACATATTATATATACACCGCTAAAATTCATCTGTTATATATATATATATATTATTACCACCTACTATGAGTTTATGCATGAGATACCTAATATTTTATAAGATGTGTATTTTGATATATAATATGCATTATATATGAAAATGTATATTGCCAAAATTTATATAAGCAAAACTTTAGCTTGCATATGTTGGATTGATGTTATCTCCATCCACTGACTAAGGTTGTGGTCTAGATGCAGCTAATGTCTTGCTACAAGAAGACAATATAGAATGAGCCTTCTACGTGAGAACCAATGTTTGGTCATCGTCACTCATTTCGTACTCCAAAAGTCTGAGTCAAATATATTCAAGTTGTTGTATTGTGAAGACTTAGTTGTGTAGCAGAAAAGTCACCATTAAGGACCCCAAAGTCATGTAGAAAGATAGAGAAAGAGAGTAATACTCAATTAGAGAAGGGTTTTGGATGTCTATGATTCCGAGACTTTAAGTCAACAAGATTTTTTTTTAATAAAAAAAACAAAAGGAAAGGAACAAAATAACAAAAATTCACATATATTTTGATATATCTTTCAATTAGTGGTTACCATTAAACCACCTTAGTTAAAGAAATAGTGGTTACGATTTAGTGATATTCAGATGATTCACTCAAAATTTTCATAACTAAAAATGTGTCAGGAAAGGGATAAAAATCTATAAAACTGAGAATATTTAGGATTTTTTACCCCACAAATCTAATTTGATAATATCTTTCAATTCAATCATCACACCGGTTTAATATCTTAAATGGAACCATAGATAAGTTTAGGACCAGATTAGTAGCCATAGGTTTAATATCTTGAGTATAACAATTCAATCATCACCTAATTTGAAGATCGATGTCTGTTTATGTTTCTCCTTTGAAGTATATACATAATTCGGAATTCATGTGGTTTTTCTTTACTATCTACTATGAGTTCGTTGCATACAATATCTCACATGTTAAGAGATGTGCATTTTAATATATAATATGTATGCATCACTAAAATCAAAAGATTTTATAATCAATACATTAAAGTTCCTCAGTTAAGGAAATAGTGATTATAATTTAGTGATATTCAAATAATTCAATCAAAAATTTCTTGACTAAAAATGTGTTAGGGAAGGGATAATACTCTATGAAAATGCGAATATTTGCAATTCCTCCCCCCAATCTAATTTCATAATATCTTTGAATGAAATCATCATATTAGTTTGAGGTATTAAATGTAGATAGGGCCAATCTTGAGTATAACATACTAGATATAGGCCTAAGGTCCTAAAAATATAAGGACCTAAATTATATATATATATATATATATATATATATATATATATATATATATATATATATATATATATATATATATATATAAATAAATAACAATAAATGATGTTAGATTAGTTACGAGAGGTGGAAGAAAAATGTTGCATGACAGGTCCCTTTACAACCCACACAATTAGTGAGGTATCGATAATCCTATATGGAAATGGTGCTATTAATTAAAGGCGGTAATAAATTGATACAACATATATTTTTTAGAGTAAAAATGGAAAGAAGCTTTTGTAAATATTAAACAAATAGACCGACACTAAAAAAATGCACACTGAGGTTGTTTTGAGTGTCGGTAAAAATCTAGTTACGTCCTCCGTTTTCTTCAAGACCACGGTGTTTGTTTGTAAATGATCATATCAAATAGGACAACCGGACATTGGATCACTTTTATAAGGCATGATGGATAAAAAAAATTTGAGTAATGCACTTTCTTGGAATGACATATATGGATATGGTTATCAATTTTTCAGATACATTGGTCGGTTTCTAAGAGATTTGATGCTGGTCCATGTACATGGGTTTTTGTGACCAATATGTTTGATCTAAAATAGTGAAGGCTCCTAGGTTTATCTGAGAAGTATCACTGATTAATTCCTTCAAATGGTAAAATTTTTTTTTGCTCTACCTTTTGTCTTCGGACAGGCAATGCTTCCCTAAGTACTCTATCTAGATACTTATGTTTTTCAATGTCTCACTCTCCCAGCTCATTCTGAAAATTATTAAAAGAAAACTCTATACCATCCTTCCTCATTAAAAAATGAAAAGGGTGTTGTGCTCTACCTAACTTGTCAGTAGGAGAAACTTTGGCTTGCATATGGTGGACCGATGTTTTCTCCAGCTCTCGACTAAGGTTGTGGTCTCAGTGCAACTAGCATATTACCAAAATGGGACAATATAGAATGATCCTTGGACGTGAGGACCAACATTTGGTCATCTTTTCTCATCTTGTGCCCTATATGTCAGAGTGTCTCCTCATCCAATATATTCAACCTATTTTGTTCTGAAGACCAAGATGTGTAGTAGAAAAATCACCAATGGAGACCCCAAAGTCAAGGAGAGAGAGAGAGAGAGAGAGAGAGAGAGAGAGTACTAATCAATCAATGAAGGGTTGTGGAATACCCCAAATTAAATAGAGTATTATAAGGATTGATTTAACTACTTATATCAACATGGTTTATATATAAAATATCAATTGAGTTCCAAAAATTATAAAAATTTATGAAAATGTCCAGAATAATTTTAGAAACTCAAATATATAAAAATATTGGGTATCAAAATTGGTTTGAATCTTGATGGATGGAAAATGATCAAAAACAGTAAAAGTAGATAAGTCGCAGACACACACGTTTTTGCAAATGCATTAAAAAAGTAACACTCGGTTTAAATTACTACAAATTAATGTAGAATATTTTTAGAAAAATAAATATATAAAAATATTTAGTCTCGGAATTCATATGATGACCAATAGATTACAAATGCTAAAAAGAGCTAAAATCGTCTAATAGCATAAGCGTAATTTTTCTTGATTTAACAATTCAAAAGGAAAGGGTAAAATATAAATGAATAGAATGGACAAATGAACTCAAAAATATTTTTAGATTGATTCACGAATTTTGAATAGGTCGGAGAGGGTAAACACACAAGAATTAGAAGAATTTTAATAAATGTATTTTTTGCAAACAATAGGAATAATTGATAAAATATTTAAAAATTAATGCAAATAGAATAAGACTTGATATATATATATATATATATATATATATATATATATATATATATATATATATATATATTAAGACATGTTAATTTACCAATTATGTATGATAATTAGGACTTGAGAAAATAGGATATTACATATACATACAAATATATATATATATATAGATAGATAGATAGATAGATAGATAGATAGATAGATAGATACATACATACATACATACATACATACATATATATATAAGTGGATGACCAAGATAAGTTTTGATAAGTGGATGACCAAGATTGATATTCCAACTTCTTTAGATAAGTTTTCATTAAATAAATGATAATTTTAAATTTGACCTACAAATTACACACACACACACACACACACACACTCTTTTTATTTGCCATGCTTACAATTACTATTTGGATTTTGTTTTCTATAAACTTCCTATTCTAACTTTATTTAGTTACAAATTCACCCTTCTTTCTTATCTGATGCATCATTGTGTATACTCTTTGTTGGAAATAGACTTATCTTTGTCAAGAAAAATAATTAATAAGAGTATAGGAAGAATGAAAGATAATTTTTATTGATGTAAAACACTACTTAAATAGACATTATAGTAACAGAAAACGAGAAAAATCAACAACAACTAGCTAGACTTTAGCTACCATCCAATAACAGTAACTAACTCCTAGAAACTTGGCCAAAAGAAAACAAACTAAACTTATGATAATCTGAAGAAACAAAACTAACCTACTAATGACACGTCTAACACTCCTTGCATCAATAAGTGCAAACTCCTAGCCTCAATCTTAAGTCTTCAAATCTTCTCTTTGTAAGAAACTTTGTAAATATATCCAATAGTTGTTTTTCAGTATTGCAATGCTTTAATTTAACTGGACCATCTCTGATGAAGAATAATTTTATGCTGAAATGCTTCGTCTTTCCATGAAAAACCAAATTATTAGAGATGGCTATTACAGCCCGATTATACACCATAATTTTAGTACTCATCTTTTGTTCTAAAAGTAAATCACTTAGAAATTTTCTTAGCCATAGGACATGATTAACAGCTGTTGTAGCTGCTATAAATTCTACAATGGATTGAGCTACTGTAATACCCCGCATTTTTGAAACCTAATTTTATTAAGCCTAATGATTTTATTAGCGTAATGTGATGCAAATATTTAATTATTTTCATTTTGATTTATTTTATGGATTTATCGACGATTTTAAATTTATATTTAAATTTAATTAATCGTTATCGTTGCGAACCATTCTAGATAAATTCGTTCACGACCATGATTTTATTATATTCTTATGATTTTAATTTTCGGTTAAAAATATGTATTCCCATTCTTTCTCATATTTTGACTTTTAATATTTTAGATTCGTTCTCAATTATATCTTCTTTGTGTGATTACGACTTTATATTGGAGTTATATTTCGTTAACGAAATATATTATTTAAATTATGAAATTTCTATTTAAATAGTTAAATTTATTTTAATAATTTTATCCGTAGAAAATATTTTCAACTTTAAATTTATTCATTTTCGAAAATCGTTAATATTTTTTGAAAGTTTTAAATTAAAAAGGCTTTTCGGAGATTATTTATGATTTTCTTTTTGAAATTAATTTTCTTTTGTTTTACACTTTTTGATTTTCAAAAAACTGATTGTGAAAATTATTTAAATTAGTTTAATTTATTAGAATTTGACGTAAATATTTTATTATATGCTTTCAAATAATTTTTAGAGGTCTTATAATATATTTCCATAAATAATATAAATTTTTACGTTCGTTAGTAAATTATTCCAAAATTTTTTATTAAATTCTTTATATAGTTCTTTTATTAATTTTAAGCTTTCGGAACCTTATGAAATAATTTTCGTTTAATCAATTTTAGATAAACTCTTCCAATAATAATTTTTAAACATATAGGATTTTGTTTTATATATGTATTTGTAAAAAAAAGGAAAAAAGAAAAAAAAAAGAAACCCAACCAGCCCCTTCCCGCCCCTCTTCTTTTCCTTTTCTCTCTTCTTTCCCTTCTCTTCTCTTTCCCTGATCCTGACCCTTACTCTTTAGCCCCGTCGCGAGCCAACAACAACCCAAACCCCAGCCACCTCTTTCTCCCTAGCTCCTCCCTCCTCCTTCGTTGACCGTTGGTAGCCATGACCGATCGCCACCAACCACGAGCAGTAGCACACAACAGCCACGCACAGCAGCAACTGCGTGCTGCAGTAGTGACGAGCAGCAACGCAGGCTGCGCCGCCATCGTCTGGCCATGGCGAGCATCTCCCGACCACTGGCGAGCCACCCCTAGTCTTCGATGAAGCTTCTACGACCTTCTCTTGTCCCGATTTGTGTTGGTTTCATTTGGTATAAATTTTTAAAAGCCCTAATATGGATTTGATTAATT
The DNA here is from genome assembly GCA_039764185.1 of Tamarix austromongolica. NCBI lineage: Eukaryota > Viridiplantae > Streptophyta > Magnoliopsida > Caryophyllales > Tamaricaceae > Tamarix > Tamarix austromongolica. The sequence continues at coordinate 33,547,750 of CM077817.1, forward strand.
GAGTATGATTTAGCTTGTGATAAGCTAAATTAATTGTCTAGTTATATATATATGTGCTGTGAGATTGATTTGGATATGTTAATTGTATGGTTTATGTTGGAAATTTGGGAAATTGAATTTTTGGCCGGGTTATGCCCAAAATTTTCAGATTCGCCCATTTTAGCTATTTTGAATAAATTGATTATATAATATGTTTTTAAATGTATCTAATTTCATGTTAGAACCGTCAATTTATATATTTTAGCAAGAATTGATCGGATTTGTGTTCCGCACTCAAAAACCCTAATTGTGGTAAATTGGGTATTTCTTTTGTTGGTTATGATCAATTGATTATTTGATATGTTTTAAGATGTGTTTAATTACATTTCTAAACATTCATTTTGATTAAATTAATAGAATTCAACCGAATTATATTTTCAGACCTAAAACCTAGATTTCAAGTGAGATTATGAAATTGATCATATATACAATTGTTTTTCTAAAAATTGAATTTATACAAATAGTTGAAATGATCCTAATTGCTTTCTAATACCTTTAATTTGAATTAATTAATATGAACTACCCGATTTTGTATTGTGGGCTTTAAAACCCTAATTTTGAAAATGGATAGTCTTAAATTGGCTATTAGGAATATTGTTTTGTTGAAATTAATTATCTAGATTTATCTAAAATTAGATTAATTGTGTTTTAAAACTATCAATTTGAGGTAATCAAAGTGATTTGGTCAATTCATAGTTTAAGGATTAAAAATCCTAATCTTTGGGGATTATTTTATAAAATTGATTGTTGCTATGCATCTTTTATCTAATTAATTTATGTCTTTGGGTTTTAAATCATTTAAATTATGTTTTACTCTAATCGGTTTGGATTCAGATCTATGTAAATGGTTGGTTTACGTATTTAGTTGTAAAACCTAATGAATAAGTTATTTTCGATAAATTAACTTATGATCGATTATTCTTTCTTGGTGTTTCCAAATTAATTTGAAATGTCCCAAGTGGTATTTGTATTAATCGGTTTTGGTTTATAGTTAATCTAAAATCTTAATAGAGCTATTCTTTTAGGTCTTAAGTTTTGGACATGTTTTCCAAGAAATATTGTTTGTGTTCGTTTGTGTTATTTAATTATAATATGTGAATTATTAATTTATAAGATAGTTCCTAACCTAGTTCTGATTTCTATCGGCGATATAGGAAAGCTTTATTGTTGATCCCCGCGCTAGTGATCTCTCCCTCCCTCTTATCTCGCTTAGCTAGCTTCGGATTTAGGTAAGTCTATACTTACCTCCACTTATGGGTGTTTCGTAAGGTTGTGGTTAAGAACAACTATGTGTCTGTTATGTGCCTTGTGTACCATGTGTTTATGCTATGCTGTGTACTTTATGTTTTTAATGGCTAATTACTTGTAGTGTAGCTTGGAGTTGAGGTATGCTTATATGAATTCCTTATGACATGTGTGTAATGATTGTTCTGTTGTGTTTATGATATTTTATGACGTGACCCTCTAGGAAATGCATGTTAGGATGTTGATAATATGATGTGGGGTGAAAGGATAAAATGGGGGAAAATATGGAAGTAAGAACAATTAAGGAAGGGTAGATTAATGGGTTAAGAGTGGGAATTTAATATATGAGGGATGAGTATGGGTGCCATGGGAAGTAAGTAATGTTAGGTGAAAAGTAAAGAGATTACTTGTGGAGGAAGAAATATGCTAGGGTTTGGAGTGATCAACTAGGGTTTTCGATCACCTACGGAATCAATGAGTAAAGTTATATGATTTTGGATTGAACCTAAATGAGATGACGTGTTTGACGATTAATGAATTAATGGTAGTGAAGTAAGAGGAAGTTGGGTCACATAGGTTCAATTAGGGTTTTAAGGGAAACCCTAGAGGTTAATAGTGGGTGGAGTTTCATGTCACGAGGTGTTGGGCCTTAACCCACACTCTTAGGAGTTGGTTTTCATTATGTATAAGTGTAAAGGGGAATGGATATCGAGGTGTGATAAGGGGCGCAAGAGTCCCAAGATATGGGACAGGCCCTCCTGAGAGGATAAGTGTGGATATAGTTAGCCATGAATGTCAAGGGTAAAATACTTTCAAATAAGATATGTTAAGGAACTAATCACTTATAGAGGAAGATGTTGAGCCAGACCAAGACCTAGATCGGTCCACCAGGGAATAATAGTGGCTAGGGCCGAGGTGCCCTATATGACCGGTCCACCGGCTATAATAATGGGGGATTCCATACTCAACAAACTGAAAGTAATAACGGTAAGACATAGGAAAGACACAGAGTAATTACAGTGAAACATTATGTGAGTCGGGGCCAGACCGGTCCACCGGCATATAATAGTGGCTAGGAGCATTTTGCCCTGCATGACCAGTCCATCGATTATAATAATGGCCAGGTGCGTTTTTCCCTGCATGACCGGTCCACCGGCTATAATAGTGGGGTTCCTGCACTCACATGAGTTGATAAAGACTATGATATGAATCGACTATTTACTAGAGATCTAAAGAATGAGTCTACTCGGACCATAACTGGCCTTCATTATCTATATTACTACATGTTGCTTATGTGATTGTGGCCCTGTAATGAGTTGTCAATAATATGTATTATTCCTACCTGAGGAGTACGAGCTACTTTATATTTCGGTCATACCACACTTACATGTTTAAATAGGGTGTTACATATGTTTCGCATATTATTATATGTGTATGGTAGGACTTATGATGTGGGTATTGAGTATGCATAATATTGTATCAGCGTAATGCACCATGAGTTAATATGCATTTGATGTTATATTTTACGTCTCTCCCATAATATAGGGTGTTACATATGTTTCGCATATTATTATAGGGTGTATGGTAGGACTTACGATGTGGGTATTGAGTATGCATAATATTGTATCAGCGTAATGCACCATGAGTTAATATGCATTTGATGTTATAGTTTACGTCTCTCCCATAAGATAGGGTAGTGGGATTTACTCAGTATTGGACCTGTACTAATACTACTTTGGTCGAATGGGTCTTGTGATTATCCACTGATGGTGGAGAGCAGACCTTTTGTGAAGGTTTAAGATCGGATACTGTTTTGGGTTGGAAGGCTTGACTTGAGTGATTAGACAATCCGGATTTTGATCCGTCGGGTTTTATCTTGTTTAACTGTATTCATCTTTAGAAGTTGCAAGTGTTGTATTTAAAATTTCAAGGGTATTGTAATTAACTTTCATTTTCTTGTACTCTGATAAGCTTTTAAAATTTGGATTTATTTCACAGGTTCCATAGATTATATTAGTGATAATTTTATTTAGTGAATTTATTCACTTGCCATCTGCCTATGGATATCTCCCTGTGGGAGTTTATCCTTACGACATAGATGTTTGAAATTGTTTGACTGGTTTTAGCCTTGTATCTAGCATGAGATAGATGGTGGACATTTATCTTGTGTTAGATGTGGCGGTAACATTCCCCAAGTTCTATTCTAGCTTCTACTTTATTCTTCTAAAAAGAAATTTTACGAGTGAATTTTGGGGGTGTTACAGCTACAATCTCTTGTTTCCTTGAACTCCAAGTGAATATTCCTGATCCAAAACTAAAACAGAAACCAGAGGTACTTTTCATGTCATCCAATGACCCAGCCCAATCCCTATTAGAGTAGCCTTGCAACTGGAAGTCTTGTGAAGAGCATAACTTGACACCATAACTTAAGGTTCCCTTGATGTAGTGAAGAACTCTTTTTACAGCTATAAGAGGCGACTTGTTAGCATAATTCATGAATCTAGAAATAATACTTACAGCTTACAAAATATCCGTCCTTGTTGCTATGAGATATATTAAGCATCTAATCAAACTTCTATAGTATGACACGTCCACTTTCTCAGTTCCATCATCCTTATAGAGCTTCTTCTTTTGACACATAGGAGTGCTCATGCTTTTACAATATTCCATGTTGAATTTATTTAAGATGTCTTTTCCATACTTCTATTGGCAAATGAAAACCTCACCCTGCCTTTGCTTAATTTCCCTTTTAAGAAAGTAAGACAGTTGTCCAAGATCAGTCATCTCAAATATTCGCATCATATCTTCCTTAAATTGTTGAATATGCTTAATGTTGCTGCCAGTGACCAAAATATCATCAACATATTAGGAGACCATAATAAATTTATTTTTATCTCCTTTAATATATAAAGTGGACTCACTTATGCTTTTAGCAAAGCCCAAGCTCAGTAGATGCTCATCAATTCTGTTGTACCAGGCCCTTGGAGCCTGTTTTAACCCATGCAGTGCCTTTCTTAGAATGTACACCTTATCTTCCTGTCCTTTGACAACAAAGCCTTTAGGTCACTCAACATAAATTTCTTCCTCTAAAAAGCCATTCAAGAATGTTGACTTGACATCAAGTTGGTATATTTTCCAGTGCTTTTATGCTGTTATGGCTAGTAGAATTATGATAGTATCTAGCCTCAAAAGAAGAGAAAACATATCAAAATCATTTACTCTAAAAATCTTAGCATACCCTTTCACCACTAACCTTGCTTTATATTTATTGATTGAGCCATCTGCATTCTCCTTTCTTCTGAACACACATTTCACTCCAATCACCTTTTGATGTTGAGGCCTTTCACCTAATTCCCAAATCTGATTTTTTTTTTCAATCATAAAGAGCTCCTCCTCCATTGCAACCCTCTATTTAGGGTCCTTCTTAGCTTCCTAATACTCAATAAGTTTTGAATAGTAGTATTGCATCTATGATATATATCAGCAAGTGATCTGGTGCCACGTATAGGGAGGTCATCAACCAGCTCATCTTGTTGCAAATTAGTAGGTGAGAAATCATCAACCAACTCATCTCATGGTAAATCAATCTGGTGTTGATTGTTTTCACTATTCGAGCTCCATTTATCATCTTCCATGAAGCTCACATCCCTAATTATTAGAATTTTTTTAGTGTTGGGTTGAAAAACTCTATAAGCTTTAGATGTTAAGCTATATCGAACAAACACACCAGACTCAGCTTTCTAGTCTCACTTAATCTGTGGCACATGAGTAAAACACAAGCACCAAACACTTTGAGATTTTTCATTAATGGCTTATAACCATACCAAGCCTCAAAAGGATTCTTCCCATTTGCGACCTTTGTTGGAAGTCTGTTCAGTAAAAATATAGCAGTATTTGCAGCCTTTGCTTAGTATTATTTAGACCACTCCTTCTAATGAAGCATGCATCTGGCCATCTTTGTTATTGTTCTGTTCTTCCTCTCACTGACCCAGTTCTGGTGTGGAGTGTATGGAGCTGTAAGCTAAAGCTCAATGCGTGCCTCCTTATAGAACTTATCAAATTTATTAGTAGTGTACTCTTTGCCATAATCTAAACTCAAAAGTTGGATCTTGTAACCACTTTGGTTCTCAATCCAATGCTTGAATTTGAAGAACACACTTGCAACTTATGAATTGAATATGAGAAAATAGATCCAACACATTCTTGTAAAATCTTCAATGAAAGCAATATAATATTTACTTCCATTAAGAGAAGAAGTTCTTTTAGGTCCAAACACATTGGTATGAATGAGTTGCAGCTTTGTAGTGGCTCTCCATGTTGCTTGTTGGATGGGAATTCTCATTTGTTTACCATATAGGCACATCTTGCAGCTTGGTAATTCAGACTCTATGTGCGGCAAGCCAAGAGCCAGCTCTTTCCTTTGTATATTTATTAATGTTGCATGATGAAAATGGCCTTGCCTTTTGTGCCATAATTTTGCATTGGTTGCTTTAGTTGGATATGCGTTTTTCTCTTCCATTGGATCAAACTAGAAACTCTTACTTCTCATTTTAATTTTAAAGACATCATTGTTGTTATTATCCTTAACCAAACACTTCTTATTCTTAAAGATGACTTTAAGTCCCTTTTCAACTAATTGCCTAACACTTAGCAAGTTTTGATCAATATTAGGCACATACGAAACAACAGAAATTAGTTTTGTACCTATGTGACTTTCAATGGCTACAGTTCACTTCCCTTTGATAGCAACATGTGCACCATTGCCAATTCTTACCTTTGATACTTGTGATCTATCTAGTTCTCTATATAGTACTTGATCACTTGTCATATGGTTGGTACATCCATTATGTACAAGCCAACTATAATACCCCATTTTAACTAGTTCTAATTATGTGTAATTAATTACATAAATTATTGTAGAGCATTTTATAGCCTCAAGATTATTTTGGGTGATTTGGTAGTAATTGTGATTTTGCGACTAGGTGAACTTTGCTTAGAAAATACTATTTATATATGTAAAATTTAAAGTTAAACATTGTAAAATATCATTATAAAATTTGATTTAGGTCATAAATGCATTTAAATATAAATCTAGAAATTTTGGTTTAATTTTATTTGCGTTTTTATCCTTTTTTAATTTTATATGCAAAATATATAATTACGGTATGCTAGCTAAATATCATATCAAATTTGTGTTAAAAATTATGAAAAATTATATTTAGGTTTTAAATGACTAAATAAAATGACCTGGTAAGTTTTGTGATTTTAGGAATAGTTTTGGTATTTATGTTAGTAATTAGCTTGTAAGCTTGTTAATTAATAGTCATTGTAATATTTTATATATCAAATAGTGTTTTAAATTCACAAAAGTTTACATGTGAGATTACAATATTATTTAAAGGGTTTTTACAATGATTCGTAATTTTATGAGCTTATTTTCTATTTTTATTAATTTTATCATCTTTATTGATCTTTCAACCACTAAAAATAACTTTTAAATCCTAAAATTGTTGTTCAGGCACAAAATTACTTTCTTACACTTCCATGATTATATTTTGTATCAATTTGACCATTTTCTTATTCATTCAACAAAATTTTGAGCTAAAATCACTTTAATACACTTTATACCTTTGCTTGTTGTGTCACTTTGGCTTTTCTTACACTCAACCTTCTGCACTTGCATTCCCCATGATTAAAGCTGACTTTGGACCTACAAACCATCACCTCCCCCATCCCTTGATTGATTGATTGGTTTTCATAACTTCATTTAAACCTAAATACATTCCACCACCTTATACACACAACCACCTTATCCTTTATCATTCAAATGTTGAACAAGCTACCTCTCCCCCCTATGTCTGCATATTTTTGGTTCCTCCATCCCCTAATTATACCCCATTTGTCTCTATTTGTTTTCATTCATCATTTCTCTCATTTTCTCCTCTTGTTTGCTTCCGCCATTCTCTTCATTTTGGTTATTTTTGCTAATTTTTCTTAATCTTTGTTGATCTTATAAGCAAAGAATTGTCCTCCTTTCTTTATCCTTATTCTCTTATTTTCACTTCTACATTTCCTTCTATCTAGCCTTTATTAATTTTTAAATAAGTAAAGGAGGTTCGATTTTTGGTTAAATTGTGAAGTTGTCATCCTTTGTCTTCTCCTCTTGTGTCTCCATCTTTCAAAAGTGTTGATATTTGTTTGGGAATTATTTGTGTTATTTTGATATTTGTGCTTGGAAAGAGGTAAACCATATGATCCTACTAAATATATAAAAATCATGTGCTAGCATGTTTAATTTTTCTTATGTTATGATTAAGTGGAATTTATGCTTTCTTATAATCTCATAAAAAAAGTATGCATGCATCATATATTGTTATTAATTTCTCTAACTGTGTGACTATATATTTTTATGCAAGGGTATGCTAAATTTATGTATATTAAATATATGTATGATAGCACATTAAAATAGGGTTGCTTGTAATAAAATAATTATGCATGATGGCGGTTTTATGTGCTAAATGAGCTTAATTGTGTTTTAGGGGGAAAAAGGTATTTTTTTGTCACCCTTAAAAGTTTATAGAATTGTGATTTTATATTAATTTACGTATTTTAATGTTATTTAGTCATACCATAAATTTTGATTAATTCTATTAACAATTGGTATTAAAGTGGGAAGCTATTGAATAAAAAACATATAAGGGCATTTTGGTCATTTATGACTTATTATACCTAAAAGTGTGAATAATTAGAATATTGTGACCTTAATGGATTTCTAGTTTGACGTTAGTATTACCTTTGATTTTTGTGTGGATTATTGACCTTATGATCAACTTGAATAATTGAAATAAAATAAAAATGGTTAAGAATGATATTGGAAACATTGTGCATTATGTGATATTTTATGATCAGCTTATTAATATATTAATACTTAAAGTGGAAGACCTCGAGATTTGGGAATGTTTTCTCTTTAGGGGTAGCTACCCTAGAGATGAGATAGGAGTCCTCTATTTGTTTGGTTTTTTAGTGTGCTTGTTGTGCCCCGATAAGGCCCTAGTCTACTCTATAGGTGACCTACGAGCCCTATAGGGGGTATCGATATTGAAGGATTAGGTGTCCGAGGATGGAAGAACATTGTGTTGCTTTGTTGCACCAGTATGACCAGAGTATTTTTATGTCTCTAGGTTACAAGTTGGGAGGATACTGTGCTGCTTTAAAGGGGTGGCATGACTGGTGTACTTTTATGTCTCCGGATTATTATTGTATCCCCTTGAGTAATTAAAATATAAATAATTATTGTATAAGGATCTAAATGGATTGTTATGATTTGTCGATTTGGTAGTTGCCTCTACACACTACTTGGTTTTGGTATTTTGGTTTGATAGTTGCATTCATGCATTATTTGAATTTGGTGTATTGGTTGCTAATTGTCTCAGTAATTTCCTTATCATATTATAAGTGGAATAGATGTGGTTATTATGAAAGGGCTTAATTGTGGTTTGGTGTTTTTCTTTCTGTGTAACACTCTTGGTATAATTGGATTAATGAAATAATTGTAATATAGTTAAGTTGGATGTGATGGACATGTGGCATATGACATGATATGAGTTATGGTATAAATATGGCACTTAACTATAGTATGTATTATTTAACATATTATGACATTATCCTATGTCTTACCTTCTATGTCCTCCATGTGATATTTACAATCACTTCAACTGCTTCTTGTGAAATAAGATGTGACAAACACCTTGTCTTCCTCCTATTTGTTTGCCATTCGTGCATTTTCTTTTTGTAAGTAGTCACTTCTGCAAAAAATTTCATGATGCCAAAGCTTACTACACTTTCCATACTTTGCATCAATTCTTCTCCAACATTTGAAAGGAGAATGAACTTTTTTTTACCACAATGTTTGCAAGGAGGAAATTCTTTATTTTTCTCTCCTTTGTTGCTATGAGCATTTATGACAAAATCTCGAGAGCCAAAATTCTTTTTCTAAATTTTCTTCTTCTTATCCTTCTCTAATTGGTTGATTTGTAACTTTGCCTGCAATCTTTATTTAGCTCTACCAAAGTGACTTTTAATAGATCTTTAGTATTATCCAGGGAGGCAATAGTAGCATCAATCTTTTAAGGATTGTCAAAAATATTTTTTAAACAATTCTAGAATCATAAAATTCAGAACCAAGCAACTTGATTCTCAGCAATGCTTAGAAGCTTATCTACATATTCTTTGATTGTCTCTAACCCCTTCATTCTCTATATTTCTAATCCCCTAACCAAATTCAGCACTTGCATGCCTTTAATTCTTTGATCTCCTTTATATTTTCTTTTGAGTAAATTCTAGATCTCAAATGTCGACTTCTTGGTCATGATTCTAGTAAAGATTTCTGCTGAGACAACAACAAATAGAGTAGCTTTTGCCTTCGACTTCCTTATTTTCTTCCCCTTATGACTCTTAATCTGAGCTATAGTAGGATTGTTTGTCAAAGGAGGAACTTCATAGTCCTCCTCAACAGCTTCCCATAGATCATTTTCCTCTAAGTGTTCCTCCATTATGGTAGCCTGGAGTTGGTAACTTTCACCACTGAACATAGGTGGTGTTAGGGCTATGAATGGTGTTTCTGAATCCATGGGAGAATAGTAGCTAGGTGTTTTTTTTAGCTTTTTTTATGATGCTTTTTTCACAGGTCCCTCAAGAAGGGTGGCTTTGTGATTAATTTATTGGAAATAAGCTTATCTTTTTCAAGATAAATAATTAACAGGAGTATAGGAAGAATGAAATATAATTTTTATTGATGTAAAGCACTACTTAAATAGACATTATAGTAACAGAAAACTAGAAATTTAGCCACAACTAGCTAGATTTTAGCTACTATCCTATAACAAAAACTAACTTCTAAAAACTTGGTTAAAAGAAAACAAACTAAACTTATGATAATCTAAAGAAAAAAAAACCTACTGATATACATGTTTAACACTCTTCATCCTTATTTTACAAATTTTCTACATTGCTAGCTCTCTTCCTCTATTTCATCACCTACTAAAATTAAAGACAATATCGCCAATTTTTATTGCTTTTATTCTCCACATCTCTATCATTTTCTTTTTATCTTTTAGGAATAATTGGATATAGTTTCCAAATAAAAGAAGCCAAGAAGCTTAGTTTCAATGAATTGAGGAAATGAGAATGAACACATGCATTTGGATAAATAATTGAATAATATTAGCTCTTTGTAGCTTCTTTCCTTCTACCCCCTCTATCTCTTTTCATTTTTTTTGAAGAGCTCATTTATGTTGGATGAGTGATTAATTAAATAATCATCGTAAGAAGCTATTGGTAAGATTTAGCCTAATACTCAAAGTAACATTGTACTTAAAAGTTATTTCCTAGGTATTGAAGATCGTAGCTCTCATATTCAAATCCTACTCCCTTCCCTCGATCACTTATATGATTTGGGTTTGATAATCCGAAGGATTCCAAGGTTTATCAGAGAAGTACCACATATTCTTTCGAATGGTAACATTTATTTTTTCTTTGCCTTTTGTGTTTGAAAAAGCAACGCTTCACTGAATAGTTTATTTGGATACTTTTGTCTTTCAGTGCCTCACGCCCCAACTCATTCTAAAAATTTGGAAAAGAAATCTCCGTACCCTCTTCCCTCATTAAAAAACGAAAAGAGGATTATTAGCCATAGGTTCTTTGCTTTAAAAAAGGTGGCGTCCTCTGGCTAACTTGTTGGTAAGTGAAACTTAGACTTGCATATGGTGGACCAATGTTATCTCCATCTCTAGACTAAGGTTGTGGTATAGGTGCAACTAGTATCCTACTAAAGCAAGACAATACAGAATGAGCCTTTGACATGAGGACTAATGCCTATTGCTTCTCTCTCATCTTGTAACTCATACCATATGTCAGTGTCACCTCATTAAATATATCCAACCTATTATGAATGTGAAGTTGTGTTGCACTAATTGGGACCCCAAAGTCACAAAGAGAGAGAGAGAGAGAGAGAGAGAGAGAGAGTAATAATCAATTAGTGAAGGGTTGTGAATGTCTATGATTAAGAGACTTAAGTTAACAAGGCCTTTAAATAAATAAATAAATAAGAATAAAAAAGGAGTTATAAACTCATGCCAAAGATTAAATAGGCAACATCACCTAATTTCAAGATTAAGATCCATTTATGCTTCTCCTTTAAAGTATAGACATAATTCATAACTCATGTAATTTTTTTTATCAACTACTATGAGTTTAATGGATACGATATCTAACATGTTAAGAGATGTAAAATTTAATATATAATAAGCATTATATATGCACTACTAAGATTAAAATATTATATAATGAGTATATTAAATCCTTAATTAAAGAAATAGTGGTTATAATTTAGTTATATCTAAATGTTCAATCAAAATTTTCTGAACAAAAAACGTGTTGTGGAAGGGATGAAAATGAGAATATTTAAGAGCTTTTGTCCCATTATGTAATACTCCATTTTTAACTAGTTATAATTATGTGTACTTAATTACATAAATAATTATATAATATTTTATAGCCTCAAGATTGTTTTGGGTGATTATGTAATAATTGCAAGTTTGTAGCTAGATGAAATTTTCCTACAAAGTACTATTTATATATGCAAAATTTTAAGTTAAAACTTGTAAAATATTCTTATAAATTTTATTTAGGTACTAAATGCATTTAAATGTAAATCTCAAAATTTTTGTTTACTTTTATTTGTGTTTGTTATCCCTTTTGAAATTTATATACAAAATATATAATTAAGGTATGCTAGCTAAAAATCCTATCAAATATGTGCTTAAAATTATAAAAAAAATTATATTTAGGTTTTAAATGAGTAAATAAGAAGATCTGGAAAGTTTTGTGATTTTATAAATAGTTTTGGTATTTATGTTAGTAATTACATTGTAAGTTTTTTGTTAACTACCATTTTAATATTTTATATATCAAATCTTGTTGTAAATTCATAAAAGTTTACATTTGATTTTAAAATATTATTATAATGGCTTTCATAAATTTTTGTTATTTTATATGCTTTTTTGCTATTTTTATTAATTTTTCCCCTTTATTGATCTTTCTACCGCTAAAAATAATATAAACAACCAAAAATTATTTTTCATACACGAAATTACTTCCCTACACACCCATGATTAGATTTTATATGAAGTTGACCAAAATTTGAGTCAAGGTCACTTTCATACACTTTCTACCTTTGTTAGTTGTGTCACTTTGGTTTTTCTTGCACTCAACCTTCTTCACTTACATATCCCATGCTTAAATCTAACCTTGGACATGCACACCTTCACCTCCCCCATCCTTTGCTTGCTTGATTGGTTTTCATAAATTTATTAAGCCTAAATACACTCTACCACCTTATCCTTTATAATTCAAGTGTTGAACAACCTACCTCTCCCCCTCTTATGTCTGTAGATTTTTGCTTCCTCCATTCCCTTTTTATACCCCATTTGTCTTGATTTGTTCTCATTAAGCATTTCTCTCATTTTCTCCTCTTGATTTCTCCCAACTCTTTCTTCATTTTGGTTATTTTTGCTTAATTTGAGTGGATTAAGTTTGAAACCCATATTAGTCTTGTGAGGATGTGTGGATTAAGTTTTTTCTAGCCTTAGCATTAGTTTGTGGTTACTTGTTTTCCTTAATTTGAGTAGTTTTCTAGTACTTCTCTAAGCGGTCTTATTATGTTGTAGTTCTTATGTGGATTCCTTGAGATGAATGGTGAACCCTTCCTTGTCCCCATCCTAGAGCATCATGGCTTAGAATGCGAGATTTACCCATATGGAGGAGATTCTTATTACCATGGTAGAGAGAGATTTATATCAGCCACTACCATTTCAGATACCAATCCACATACCTACACCATCTCCATAGGAGGACTGATCATGTAGGACAAAATCACACTCATCACCAACATTCATGGGTACCAAGTATCCATTAGCTCTAGAGCATTGCATTCGAGAGTTTAAAAAGATATTTGAAGTTTCTGAGTGTCCACCTAATAAGAGGGTGAAGGTAGTTGCATATTTCTTAGGGGGTCGTGCCGATGAGTGGTGGCGTAGTCAGTAGGTGCCAGGTGCACCCGTCGTGACTTGAGAGCACATGTTGCAAAGCATAAGGGAACATTTTTGCTCGAGTAGTGTGAGAATGGGGTTGTATGACTATTTCATGGCATTGCGCTAGGGTTCCTCCTTAATTAAGTAGTACTATCTAGAGTCACCAATTTGATGCATTTTACTTCTGATGTTAGGGAAATCGAGGATATGAAGATTTATTGGTTCGAGATGGGCTTGAATACTTGGATCTAAGGGTTCCTCCTTATTATGTTGTAGTTCTTATGTGGATTCCTTGAGATGAATGGTGAACCCTTCCTTGTCCCCATCCTAGAGCATCATGGCTTAGAATGCGAGATTTACCCATATGGAGGAGATTCTTATTACCATGGTAGAGAGAGATTTATATCAACCACTACCATTTTAGATACCAATCCACATACCTACACCATCTCCATAGGAGGACTGATCATGTAGGACACAATCACACTCATCACCAACATTCATGGGTACCAAGTATCCATTAGCTCTAGAGCATTGCATTCGAGAGTTTAAAAAGATATTTGAAGTTTCTGAGTGTCCACCTAATAAGAGGGTGAAGGTAGTTGCATATTTCTTAGGGGGTCGTGCCGATGAGTGGTGGCGTAGTCAGCAGGTGCCAGGTGCACCCGTCGATACTTGAGAGCACATGTTGCAAAGCATAAGGGAACATTTTTGCTCGACTAGTGTGAGAATGGGGTTGTATGACTATTTCATGGCATTGCTCTAGGGTTCCTCCTTAATTAAGTAGTACTATCTAGAGTCACCAATTTGATGCATTTTACTTCTGATGTTAGGGAAATCGAGGATATGAAGATTTATTGGTTCGAGATGGGCTTGAATACTTGGATCTAAGAGTTTCTCTTAAGCTCTTCTTTCCCCACACTATTTGTCATGTTTGAGAAGGTGACTAAGGTTGCAAAGGTTGTTCAAGTTAAGGTTAGTGAGACTTTAAGAATTAAGAGGAAGTCGGAGATTTTGGACATTGATTGCAACATTCAACCTCGAGTAGGAGGTCAAAGTGGTCAACACTAGGGAAGTTAGGGTGAGTTTTTTAGCGTAGGTGGCCAAGGACATACCATACATTACTACTACAAGCATTGTAGACATGACCATCTAGGGAATGATTGCCAAAGTCAATTGGTTCAATGTCACAACTATGGCAAGCAGGGTCACAAGATCTTTGAGTGCTTCTAGGGACCTCGTGATAATGTTCAGAGGATGGAAGTGGAATCTCCAAGGCCACTCACCTACCAACAGTAGCCAGTGTAGAGGAACCAAAAACTAACTAATAGTTCACAAGCTAGAGATAGTAAGGGTAAGGCTCTGAGCTATCACCCACTACCACAAGATAATGGTTTTGGTCAAGGATTTGGCATTCAGAGTGTCCAAAAAGATCCAACGCTTGGGCCAATCTGTCTGATCAACTGTTCAGAGGCAGATGTTCAAGCTAGGGGCCTGGAAAACCCTCATCCCGGTATTTTAAACATCTTTGCTTAAATTTCTTGAGTTGCTAATTTTAATATGTTATATGTTGAATTTTTATCTTGATGGTTATATTATTTCGGCCTTAGATTAGGGTTTGTTCTGAAGGGGGTAGTGACCTATCATGAGCTATGCGAGCCTTATGCGCTTGTTTTGTATGATGTATGGACTTTGGGTGCGAAGTCCCTTTTTAAGGGGGTAGTAATGTAATACCCCATATTTAACTAGTTCTAATTATGTTTACTTCATTACAAAAATAATTTTATAATATTTTATAGCTTCAAGATTGTTTTGGGTGATTATTTAGTAATTGCAATTTCGTTGTTAGATGCACTTTGCTTATAAAATACTATTTATATATGTGAACTTTTAAGTTAAACCTTGTAAAATATTCTTATAAAATTTTATTTAGGTATTAAATGTGTTTAAATGTAAATCTATAAATTTTGGTTTAATTTGTTTTTGTTTTTGTTATCCTTTTTGAATTTTCTATGTAAAATATATAATTAAGGTATTCTAGCTAAATAAACTATAAAATATTTGTTAAAAATTATGAAAAATTGTATATAGGTTTTAAATTAGTAAATAAGATCATCTAGAAAGTTTTTTAATTTTTGGAATAGTTTTGGTATTTATGTTAGTAATTACCTTGTAAGCTTATTAGTTAACCGTCATTTCAATATTTTTTATATAAATTATTTTTGTAAATTTATAAAAGTTTACATTTGAGTTTAAAATATTATTCTAAGGGTTTTCATAAATGTTTGGAATTTTCTAAGCTTTTTTTTTCTATTTTTATTCATTTTATCCTCTTTATTGATCTTTTGAACCCTAAAAATAATATGTAAATCCTAAAATTACTATTCACACACAAAATTACTTCCTTACTATACCATGATCAAATTTTGTTTCAATTTGACCATTTTCCTATTCATTCAACCATATTTTGAGGCAAAGTCACTTTCATATACTTTCTATCTAAGTTAGTTGTGTCACTTTATTTTTTCTTGCACTCAACCTTCTTCACCTACATTCCCCATACTTAAATCTGACCTTGGACCTGCACACCTTCACCTCCCCCATCCCTTGGTTAATTTATTGGTTTTTATAACTTCATTAAGCCTAAATACACTCCACCAACATACACATTCAACCATCTTGTCCTTTATCATTCAAGTGTTGAACAAGCTACCTCTTCCCCCTCTTGTGGCTGTAGATTTTTTATACCCCATTTATCTTGCTTTTTGTTTCATTCAGCATTTCTCTCATTTATGTATGATAGCATGCACCATGTATTGTCATTAATTTCTCTATGTTTGTAACCATGTATTCTTATGCAAGAGTATGTTAAATTTATGTATTTTAAATATATGTATCATACCATATTAAAATAAGGTTGTTTTATTAAAATAATTATGCATGATTACGTTTTTATGTCCTAAATAAGCTTAATTGTGTTTTAGGGAAAATTTTCATTTTTTTCAATCCTAAAAATTTATAGAATTGAAATTTTATATTAATATACCTATTTTAATGTTATTTATTCATACCATAAATTTCACTTAATTCTAATAACAATTAGCATTAAAGTGGGAAATTATTGAGTAAATAATATATAAGGGAATTTTGGTAATTTATGACTTATTATTCCTAAAAGTGTGAATAATTGGACTATGATGACCTTAATGGATTCCTAGGTTGACATTAGTATTAACTTTGATTTTTTTTAGATTTTTGACCTTACGGTCAACTTGAATAATTGGAAATAAAAGAAAAATAGTTAAGTATAAAATTAGAGTCATTAAGTATTATGTGATATATTATTATCACCTTATTAATATATTAATTTTTAAAGTGGAAGACCATGAGACTTGAGAATGGTTGCTCTTTAGGATTATCAACCTTAGAGAGGAGGTAGTAGCCCTATATTTGGTTTGGTGGTTTTGTCAGATGCCTCGTCATTTCGAATAAGGTCCTAGTCTACCTATAGGTGACTTACGAGCCCTATAGGAGGTATAAATACTTAAGGATTAGGTATTCAAAGAAGAGAGAATATTACGTTGCTTTGTTACACCAGTATGACCAGATACTTGTATGTCTCTAGGTTATAGGTTGGAAGGATACTATGTTGCTTTAGTGTGCCGGTTTGACTGGTGTACTTATATGTCTCCAGGTTATTATTATATCCCCTTGAGTAATTAAAATAGAAATAATTGTTGTATAAGGATCTAAATGGATTGTTGTGATTTAGCAATTTGGTAATTGCCTATGAGCACTACTTAGTTTTGGTATGTTGGTTTGATAGTTGCATTCGTTCACTATTTGGATTTGGTATATTGGTTAATAATTATCTCTGTGATTTCCTTATCATGTTATAAGTAGAATAGATGTGGTTATTATGAAAGGCCTTATTCATGGTTTGGTTTTTTTCTTTTCATGGGAGACCCTTGGTACAATTGAATTAATGAAATAGTTATAATATGGTTAAGTTTGATGTGATGGACATCCGACATATGGTTGATATGAGTTATGGTATGAATATGGCACTTAACTATATTACATACTATTTAACATATTATGACACGATACTATGCGTTACCTTCTATGTTCTCCATGTAATATTTACATGCTTAGTATTGTATGTTGGTTTACTCGGTACCGTTGTATTGATGAGTTCATCTTTATGGTCCTTTACCTATCCAATGGGCAATCTTTACCTTATAGGAGTACTTTGAGGGTAAATCTTGATAGATTTTGGGTGGGGGTTGAGAGTTAAGACTATTCGGTGTTCATTCCTGTATATTTATTCTGGATACCTTTTACACTCTTATGTCCCCTTATGTATTTCTTTTCCTTGTCAGTTGTAATTCTTTTATTAAATATTTTTTTATTAGAACAATTTAAATTTATAATAAAATCTTTTTCTTCCTCTTATCAAGTGTTATTCTTAATTTAAGCGGAAAAATATTTTAGCCATTACACTTAATATAATAAAGGTAGAGAAACCAAACTTATACTAAGTGTGGTGGTAATACCCTATGTTTTTTATTTATTTAGCTTCCACAATCACCTATTTTAAAAGAAATTTTCAAGTGCTAAAAATGGGGGTGTTACACATAAATCTAGTTTGATAATATCTATCAATTCAATCATCACATTAGTTAGACATATTAAATGAAGATAGGGCCAATCTTGAGTATAATAAACTAAGTGCAGGCCTAGGGCCCTAAACATATAAGGACCCAAAATTTATAAATATGTATATATTACATGAATAAAAAGAGTTAAGTAAATTGACAATAAATGGTGATAGCCAATTAGTTGCGATAGTATACATACCCTAATACTATAGATAATTTTTTTGGCCCATAATTCATGGTTGCCCCTAATGTGGTTATCCTCATGACAATAAATAGAAGATTAGAATCCTCCCCTAAAGTAAATGCAAGATCGTTGTTATTGTTATGGTTAAACTTACATATCATTAGACATAGATTTTATATAAAATATGAATAATTCAACATATTTACAATTATAGACATGAACATATAATACATGTAAGTATTTTGATCACTTTGTTTCTAGTTTAGTCACTAGGTATATAGCATTTAATGATTACTTATTTATTATTTTAATCATCATAAATATTGCTACATTTTAACATAATCTATTTTAATCATCATGTAGAACTATTAGTCACCATGGCTATGGTGTAACATCCCCATTTTTACCACTAAATTTTTTTTTATTTTGTAGAAGCGTCAATTACGAAATTAATGGGTTTTACCACTACACTTATTGCAAGCCTGACATCTTCAACCATTCTGATACTAAGTGCTAAGGATAAAATATTACTTTACTTAAATAACATGATTACAGAAGTTAGAATACAGAGAATAATAGATAAGTATTGTGCTATTTAAACTAGCATGGAACACATGCAAGGCATACAAATGACATGGTATAAGAAATACACATAAATATAAAAATATTGATACAATAATCATTTAGATAATTACATTTCATTAAGGTCGCGTACTACTCATATTCATTCACCTCAAACAATATAACTTACCAAAAGAACATCCTAGAGATACTCTCTGAATTATGATTAGAAGATAACCATAACACAATAACCATATAGCATCACCATATATATTCAAGTTACCTCACACATCCGAATGTTGCCTTATCCAATATATTCAAGTTGTTTTGTTGTGAAGATGTAGTTGTGTAGTAGAAAAGTCACCAATAAGGACCCTAGAGTCATGTATAAAGATAGAGAGAGAGTAATACTTAATTAGTGAAGGGTTGTCAATTGTGGATGTCTATGATTCCTAGACTTTAAGTCAATGATTTTTTTTTAAAAAAAGGAAAGGAAAAAATATTACAAACTAAGCGTAGGCCTAGGGCCCTAAAAATATAAGAACCCAAATTTCATATATATGTAAGTTAATTAGATCAACAATAAATGATGTTAGCTAAGTCACAAGAATAATATATACCATAATATTTTAGAGATTTTTCTAGATCAAGGCCCTTATAACTCAAGGTTAGCCCTAATGTAGGTTGACCTCAGGATTGGTATTATTGTTATGATTAGACCTACAGATCTTTAGACACAGTTTACAAAAACTAGGAAAAATTCAACATGTTTACAATTTTAGAGGTATAAATATTATACATGCATGTATTTTAATCACTTTGTATCTAGTTTAGTCATTAGCTACATATCATTTAATCATTAATAATTTATTATCAATCTGGAATTTACTACTATTTTTTTGTCAAGCAGATGCATTAACATAATACAATGAGTTTTACCACCACACTTAGTATAAGTCTGGTCTATACTTTCGTCGTACTAAGTGAAAAGTTAAAAATTTATAACAAATAAATTAAAAATACAAAAATAAGTAAAAATAGCAGAAGACTTTAATAAATTAAATTCTAAGAAAGTCCAATAATAGGTACTTATTGGAAAAAATATCAATTTAATTTTAATAATTATAAAAATTTATGAAAAGGTCCTTAATAATTTTAGAAACTCAAATATATAAAAATATTGGGTATCTAAATTCATTTGAATCTCAAAGGATGGAAAATGATTAAAAAAAATGGATAAGTCGCAGAAACACTTGTTTCTCCAAATGTATTTAATAAAGAACGTGAGGTTCAAATTACCAAAGGTTGATGCAGAATATTTTTAGAAAACTAAATATATAAAAGTATTTGGTCTCAATACTCATATGATAACCAACATATTACAAAGGTGAAAAGAGTTATAATCGTCTAATCGCGTATACATATTTTTTGTAATTTAACAATTTGGAAGGTAAGAGTAAAAAGTAAATGAATAGAAATAATTAATGAACTCAAAAATATTTTTAAATTGATTCAAGAATTTTGCATGAGTCGTTAAGGGTGAAAACACAAGAATAAAAATAATTGCAATGAATATATTTTTCACAAACGAGAGAAATAATCGATAAAATGTTTAAAAATTAATATGAATAAAATAAGACTCAATAATATATACAGACACACAGAGGTTATGTATGACTATTTTTTTACAGCTTGTGCAAATCATATTTATGTTGTCCAGCTTGGCTATAGAAGGTTGATGTGTGGCTTTACAGTATAGCTATCCAGATAGTATGGAGTGCTTGTAGTCTTTACAATGAGGGGACGAAAATATTAATGAACGATTGCTTAATTAAGTATACCTAAATTTTCTGCGATGTTCGGGTTGATGTTCGCACCTGTAGTTCTAGAGTTTTAGCTCTTTTTCTAATAAATATATGCTTCTTGCTCTTTCCTTTTCTAATAATTTTCCTATCTATCTCTCTTCCATGACAGTCATCATAAAGCCTGTCGTTTAGCATATTTGAGAAAAAATATTACCGTTACACACTGATCATAGTAGCTTAAGCTCTAGAATTAGTCTATGCTAGAAGCGGCTCAGATTTTGGGGCTGTGATGACTCTCGTGGTTTGTATAAATAAAATAATATAAGAGGCCCTTATTATTTTTTTATCGCAACTATTTTCATAAATGGATGGCCAAGATTGATATTCCAACTTCTTTAAATAGTTTTTCATTAATTTAAATGATAATTTTAAATTTGGCCTACAAATGATATATATATATATATATATATATATATATATTTGCCATGCTTACAATTACAATTTGGAATTTTTTTTGACATAAACTTCTTATTCTAATGTTATTTAGTTACAAACTCACCCTTCTTCCTCCAGTCACGCATCATTGTTTCACAATTTTTCTACAATGCAGCTCTCTTCCTCTATTTCCTCACCTACTAAAATTAAAGACGATATCGCCAATATATATTATTTTTATCCTTCGCATCTCTGTCATTTTATTCTAATATTTGACGAATAATTAGATATAGTTTACAAATAAAAGAAGCCAAGAAGCTTAGTTTCAATGAATGGAGGAAATGAGAATGAACACATTAGTTTGGATGAATAATTGAATATAGATTAGCTCTTTGCAACTTCTTCCCTTCTATCCCCCTGGCTCATTCTTTTCCCTGTGTTGAAGAGCTCACTTATGTTGGATGAGTGATTGATTAAATATTCATCATAAGAAACTATCGATAAGATTTAGTCTAATACTCAAATCCTACTCCCCTCCCATGATCATTGATATGGTATGGGTTTTATAATCCTAGGTATTCCAAGGTTTATTTGAGAATTACCACATATTCCTTCAAAAGGTAAAATTTATTTTTGCTCTACCTTTTTTCTTTGGGCATGCAATTCTTCACTGAATAGTCTATCTGAATACTTCTATCTTTCGGTGCCTCACTCCCTAGATCATTATAAAAATTAGGAAAAGAAATCTCTGTACCCTCCTTCCACATTAAAAAATTAACGAAGGATTATTTGTCTGATCAGATAGTTTTTCATTAGACTAGATGAGGGCACACATCATATTTAGCCATAGTTCCATTTCTTTGAAAAAGGTGTCGTCCTCTAGCTAATTTATCAGTAAGTGAAACTTAGGCTTGCAGATGGTGGACCAATGTTATATCCATCTCCCGACTAAGGTTGTGGTATGGGTGCAACTAGTATCCTACTAGAGCAAGACAATATAGAATGAGCCTTTAACATGAGGACCAACGTCTATTCATCCTCGCTCATCTTATACCCTATACGTTGAAGAGTTACCTCATCTAATATATCCAACCTATTATGAATACATTGTTGTGTTGTAGAAAAAATTAAGAATTCTGACCCCAAATTCACAAAGAAAGAGAGAGAGTAATAATCAATTAGTGAAGGGTTGTGGAAGTCTATGATTCCAATACATTAAGTCAACTAGACTTTTAAATAAAAATAAAAAAGGAGGAATTAACTGATGCCAAAGATTAAATAGGCAACATCACCTAAATTGAAGATTGAGATATATTTATGCTCCTCCTTTGAAGTATAGATATGATTCGGAACTCATGAAACATTTTTTTATCCACTACTATGAGTTCAATGAATACCATATGTAACATGTTAAGAAATTTGCATTTTAATATATAATATGCAGTATATATACACTGTTATGATTAAAATATTATATAACGAATATATTAAAGTTCCTTAATTAAAGAAATAATGGTTACAATTTAGTTGTATTCAAATGATTCAATCAAAATTTTCATAACAAAAAATGTGTTATGGAAAGGATAAAATGAGAATATTTAAGAGTTTTTGTGCCATAAATCTAATTTGATAATGTCTTTCAATTCAATCATCACATCAGTTTGAAATATTAAATATATATGGGGTATAACACCTCAAGTTGATACGACTATGTGGGGACTACCTTGGAGTGCTTTTGAATTGATTGGCTAGCCTCATAGATCAACACAAGTCCTTTCAGGGCCTTTTGTCCTCACTCGCGCACTTCCTAAGAAATTTTTTGTAAAAATTTATGAAACTTTCTAAGAGGTTCACCCATTCTAAAAGTTTCTCCATAGCTGGTACCCTTAACTATGGAGTTCTTAGGATGGAATTACCAAAATGATGGTATATAATGGTTATATAAGTAGCAAGATCAATCATGATAACACTCCGCTTAAATTGGGGTATTGCATTCACCCCCACTCAAAGAAGCCAATGTTCTAATTGCACCTCAACCATAACTATCATAATATCATTTATCCCAAGAATCCTCTCTCTAGGTGGCTAACGGGACCATCTAAGTTTAGCTCACTGTTGTGATTTCACTTTGATACCATTTGTAACACCCTGAGTCAATTCAACCACACAGAGGCTACCTTGGAGTGCTTTTGGATTGATTGGCTGGCCTCACATAAGTCCTTTCAACGCGCTTTGTCCTCACTCACGCACTTCTAAAGAAATTTTTAGAAAATTTCTTAAACTTTCTAGGATGGTCATCCATCCTAAAAATTGTTCTACAATTAGCACTCTTAACCGTATAGTTCTTAGGGAGAAATCATCAAAAGGATGGTATACAATCCCCTGAATTTGGGTGTTACATTCACCCCCATTCAAAGAATGCAACATCCTCATTGCGCCTCAAACACTAACTATCTCAAATACATTTTATTCCAAGAATCGTCCTGCTAGGTGGTTGACTGCCTCATCTAAGTCCAACTCACGGTTGTAACACCCTAAGTCAATACAACCATGTGGGGGATGTCTTGGAGTGATTTTGGATAGATCGAATGGCACCACAAATCAACATAAGTCCTTACAATGTGCTTTGTTCTCACTCATACACTTCTCGAGAATTTTTTTTTAGAAAATTTTCAAAACTTGTAAGGTTAAGAAATGTATAATATTTTGGTCAGCTAAGGTAGGGAAGAAGTTTGGATAACAATTAAAAAATATTGGACCATTGTATAAACTTGATTCAATTGTTCCAAGGATAGAATCCTCAAATTTTTTAAGTCTACCATCTCATAGAATAGCAAGAATGGATGTGTTTAATCCTCTATAAGTTAGGGTTTTGAATCCTACTTAGACTAATTCTAAGTGGAGGTATTTGAATCTATTTTTAATATGTTTTTTGGTTGATTGTTTTGAAAGGAGTTTTATTTTTCTGAATGGGTTTGTAATATGTATGTCACGTTCTTCAATTTTGATGACATAGTTTGTTGGAAAATTTAGCCATTTCAAATTTTTGTAAATTAATTCCTTATATATTTTGGGAAGTTTTCAATTATCAATTGATCTTTGAACATCTTCTAGTTTATATTCTTCACAATTTATGATGTTTTCTCTAGACGCTACGATTTCCTTACTATGAAAAATAGAGGAAAATGAAGTTCTGGAAAATAAATTTGTGCTAACTCTACATAGCCTATGTGTGATTCCAATAGAATTCTAATGCATGGATTTACGGCCAACCCTAGGACTTTTGACCAACACAAAGAAACTCTAAAGGACTCGAAATTATAAACAAAAATAGATAGATTAAGCAATGAAAGAATTACCTTCACTGCCTTTCCCCATTTGATTTCAAATCTTTAAATAAAGGTAGGAATTACTTCAATCTCATGGTTTTCTACGATCCGATAGAAGACCCATGGGTAGAAGAATTTTAAGCATAAATGGAAGATATGGGGGTTTTGAGGGGAGAGCTCTCCTCAAAATTTTAAAATAGGTTTAGATATCATACCTGACTATCCTAACTATGGAGTCTAGATGTTTTGGATCATTTGTTGTAGTGTTGCAAACACTTTTGGAGATTTTGTAAGGGTTTCCACCCAGTTTTGTATATCTATTTGTTTTTCTGGGTTTTGAATGGAAGAATTTGCGGTTTCATCTTCTACTGTTTCTTTGTACAAATATTTGATGGGTTTTTGTTCCTTTTGTTTAAGGAACCATTTGGAATTGATACCAAGGAATTCCATGGCATTCCAAGGAACATTCTCCAATTCACTGGTTATATAGTTATACAAAATATCTAATCCATACAACATATTCTTTACTATCAACCAGTGAACGACTTGGCCATGGATTATGTTGTAGGAAAGTTCTAGGAATTGTAAATTCTCTTGATTTACATGGTTGATAGTTACTATATGTTTGTGATATTTTTTCTATCAATTTCCATAAAATGTAACATAACTTTTTAATTTCCATAAAAAAAAAGAAACTTAATAGATTTACACTTCTATTGCTATTTTATCCTAAATCTATGATTAGAGTGAGTCTTCTTCTAATTTTAAACTTGACTTTCCAATGAAATTTAGAAAAAGATTTGAAGTATAGGATGAAGATCTAAAAGTTATTAAAAGAATAGAAATATCCACTAATTAGATAGCTATACAAAATATCTAAGGTAGACAACATATTCTTGACTAGCAACCAACGAGGGACTTGTGTATGGATTTTGTTGTTGTAGAGTTCCAAGGCATGTAAATTCCCTTGATTTATTAGGAAATATGGGATCTTACCTAAATTGCAAGAGGATAATCCCAATTTTTTGAATTGATTTCACATGGTAGATGCGTTAATATTATTTGAAGACAATGATAAATTGTTTCTTGATAAAAAAAAAAGGATAGAGAGACTTTCCAACTTGTGAAATACACTAAAATCAATCTTCCCACTAAAGTTTGTCAATCTTAGATCAAGGGAATCTAATAAATTACTAATATTGGCTTAATTATCAACAACAAGTTGTCCACTAAACTTATTTTTGCCCAAGCCTAATTCCTCTAACAAAGGTAGAGTGAAAATCCATGATGGTATTTTCCCACTAAGTATATTTTGATTATGAAAAATGAAATATATTCTAGAAATCTTGTTTGTGTTTAATAAAGAAGATATCTCACCACTAAATTGGTTTGATGAGAGATGAATTTGTTAGGTCAAATTCCAAACCCAAGATGGAATGAAACTATAGAAGTTACATCTAGTAAGAGACATTATCCTCAGTTATCGAGCTGGTCCAACTGGTTCGTGTAATTTTCCAATAAAATGTAGACAGTAAAGGGACGGAGGACGTCTATATCAACAAGAAGGTCAGGCGGGGGACAAAGGCCATGTTTGGATTTGTGCGGTTTGGAACGGAAGCAGAGGCGATGGAAGCGGTTCGGAAATGCAATGGAATGCTGCTGCATGGCTTGAAGCTGTACGTGAAGGAGGCACGATTTGGTGAGTCTGGACAGGCGGGGAGCATTGGCTCGGCAAGAAGGAGTGGGGAGACGAGAAGAAATGGAGTCTCGAGATGGAGAGATGCATGGCGAGATGAAAGATCATATGCGTCCGTTACAACAGGGAGAGGCGACAGGAGGACTCTTCAGATGCAGGTCGATAAGGAGGAGATCGAATGGCTGAAACGAAGCGTTGTAGTGGAATCGACGAGACCCTTGCTGCCGGACCTAATAATCCAAAGATTGATGGCATCCTGGAGCACCCTGTGTAAGGTAAGAGACCTTGGACGTTTTAAATTCCTCCTTACCTATGAATCTGTGGAAGCAGCCCAGGTCGCCATGGAGGAAGGTAGCCTGTTAAGGGAAACTTTCGGAGTAGTGCGGGAGTGGAAGATGGAGGATGCGTGCCGGGTGAGAAGAGCTAGGGTAGAAATCTGTGGGCTACCGGTTGTGGCGTGGAAGGAAGGGGTGGTGAGGCAGATTATGATGCCGTGGGGACGGTGGGTCGGCTGGGAAGAAAGGGAGGATTTTGGTGAGTCCATGGAAGCTGTCATGGCGACGGTGGATACGCCGGTATTGGGGGAGATTAGGGAGCAGCTGGAGATAGCCATCAACGGAAAGAAAGTATTGGTGCATGTGCAGGAAGTTGGGCAACAGCGGTCACCTGGGAAGAGAACGACGCATCGCACGAGCTCGTTCTGGCCGGGATTGACGGATTCCGACGAGGAAGTTGAAAGATCGGGGGAAGAAGGGATGCACAGGGAAGACGGAAAAGAAAGGGAAGAGTCGTGCTTAGTTCCAAAGCAGGTGGAGAGACCGAGGGAGGAAGAGGCACCGTTGGGTATGATGATGGCCTATGAAAACGAGGGAGATGGATCGGTTATATTGGAAAGGGAGAAGTGTAGTCGATGGGGAGAGGAGGAGTTGCTGCATGCTTTGTGCGACAGGGGCGGGAGAAAGGAAATGAGTACGTGCAGGCCTTGGGAAGTGGAGGTGAGACGGTTATACGCACGAGAGTGTGGAATGGAAAGTAAAGGGGAGGATACCGGTGGAAGGGTAAATGGTATTGGAGGGGCTGATTACGAGACCAGGTGCTACGCTGGTCGGGGGGAAATATGGAGACGTGCGGAAGCAGTGTTTGGAGGTGAGGTAGCTGGAGATGAAGGGGAGGAGTCGGCCGAGTCTACAGCCACCATTTTTGCAGGGGTAGACCATAGCTTGGAGGAAGAGAGGGAGTTGATGGAAAGGTGCAAAAGAGGGGAAGAACCGGGAAGGGGAGTGACATGGGACAAATTTGAAGGAGGTGGGCAGGGAGATGTGGAGAAGGATAGGAGAGGGGCGGACGAATACTCTAGTATGGACAGCCCCCCACCCGGATTTGGAAAATTAATTGAGGTATCTATAGAAGAACATGGGAGAGAAGCTCAAATGGGAGGAAAGGGAGATGAAAGGAGGGAGGTACTTGAAGAGGGGTTAGATGAAGCTAGTGAATGTTGGAAACTTGGGAAAGAAATTGGCCTCTCTTCCAAAGAAGAGACGAAGTGTGTGGATAAATTGCGGGTACTTAGAAGGAGCCAAAGGAAGAGTAGGAAAGTATAAAGGCGAGATCAAGGGTGATAGGGGTGTAGGATCCTTTTAATTGTTGTCATTAGCTGGAACATAAGGGGGATTGGGGCAGCAGGGAAGATGTCATGTCTTCACTCTTTGATAGCGAAACATAACCCGTGGGTGTGTGGCCTGGTGGAAACAAAACATCATATCGTGAGGGACTCTTGGAAAAACAAGGTGTGGACTACCGGGAGGATCGAATGGAGGGACTCAGAGGCGCAAGGCAGAAGTGGGGGATTGATTATCGGATGGGACACTCAGTTTTTTGTGGAAAGAAGTACTAGAAGTGGGAGCAGATGGATTCTGTTAGAAGGGCGACTTCGAGCTTTTGATGCTGACTGTGGGATATTACTAGTATATGGTAATCTGAATTCGAGGGACCGGAGGACGCTGTGGGAGGAATTATGTACGGTGGGACAGAGTTGTGGGGGCCCTCTAATAGTCATGGGGGATTTCAACGAGGTTAGATCAGGTGAAGAAAGAAAAGGAGGAAGAGTGGACAGTAGCAGCGTAAAGGAGTTCAACGAGTGGATTGACAAGATGGGCCTGGTCGAGTTGAAGCCCTCAAATATGAAGTTCTCTTGGCACAACGCAAACTCTGCTAGCCTGCTGGATAGGTTTCTGGTGGACCCTTGTTGGTTGGTGTCTTGCCCCGATATTGATTGTATAGGGTTGGGTCAGTCTCTCTCGGATCATAACCCTATCGTTCTTAGACTGTCGAGATCTAGGAGAGGGCCGACTCCGTTTAGATCATGGGATATGTGGTTCACGCACCCTCAGTTCCAAGGGTTTGTGACTAGATGTTGGGATAGTTTGAAAAGGGGATCATGTCATGAAAAATTGAAGGCAATGAAAGGAATGCTGAGGAGGTGGAATAAGGAGAATTTCGGGGATTTTGAGGTGAAGATTAAAATGCTCGAAGCAGAGATGAGCAAGTTGGATGACACAAATCTTGGAGGGTTGGGTGATGAAGTGGAGCTGGCTAGGAGGGCGGCACTACAGAGGCAGCTATGGCTGTGGAACAAGAGGAAGGAGGCTTATTGGATGCAGGTATCCAGGGTTAGAGGGTTTAAGGAGAGAGACAGAAACACGAAGTACTTCCACGCAATCGCAGCAGTTAGGAGAAGGAGGAATCTTATTAGCAGACTCATCCACAACGGGGAAGTGTACAATGAATCGGCTGAGATTAGGGAGATAGTGACCTCTTTTTATAAGAGGTTGTTTGCGCAGCAGCAGTGGCCTGATGTAGAAATCAGTGAGGAAGGGTTTAGCAAGTTAACGACGGAGCAAAGGTTGGAGCTCGATAGTACACCTTTGGAGGAGGACGTCAAGAAGGCAGTGTGGGATTGTGATCCCATGAAAGCACCAGGGTACGATGGGTATCACATGGGCTTCATCCGAAAGATGTGGGGCGTAATAGGGAAGGAGTTTACAGAGGTGGTTCTAAATTTTTTCAGGAGTAGCAAACTCCCGACCTCTATCAACACTACATTGGTAACTTTGATCCCTAAAGTGGATGATGCAGAAGAGGTGAGCCAATTTCGACCCATTAGTTTGATTGGATGCATATATAAGGTGATTTCAAAGATTATTGCCCAGATATTGAAGCTTGTGGTTGATGATCTGATTGGGGAATCTCAAACAGCATTCATAGAAGGACGGAGTATTTTGGATGGTGCTCTGATAGCCAATGAAGTTGTACAATGGTCTAGGAGGACAAGGGGTGTAGAAGGGGTTATGATTAAGCTGGATTTTCAGAAGGCTTATGACAGTATCAGATGGGACTTTGTGGAGGGTATGTTGAGGATTATGGGATTCGGTGGTGTCTTCCGAGGATGGATCAAGGAGTGTATTTCGACTGCCAGTGTATCGATCCGAGTGAATGGGACCCCTACGCCTCCTTTTCGTATGGGTAGGGGACTTCGTCAAGGGGACCCGATATCTCCGTTCTTATTCGTTCTTGCAGTGGAGGCCTTTAGTCAGATGATTAGGAGAGGTGTTGATAAGGGGCTAATTCAAGGTTTGGAAGTTGGTAGGCACAGGTGTCATGTTACTCATCTTCAATTCGCCGACGATACGATGATATTTTGTAGGGCTACTTCTGAGAACATAAGAAATTGGAGGAGACTGCTGGATTGCTTCTTCTTATTATCCGGCCTGGAGGTGAATTTTGAGAAAACAGAACTTATAGGCCTCAGTGTAGATGATCCTTTCCATAGGGAGGCCGCGGAGATCTTTGGATGTACCATCGGCAAATTACCTACTATGTACTTGGGACTTCCATTGGGGGCAAAAGGGGGAAGAAGTTAGACTTGGAAGCCGGTGATTGATAAAGTGAAACAGAGGCTTGCAGGCTGGAAATCAAAGA
This sequence comes from Tamarix austromongolica, assembly GCA_039764185.1. Classification (NCBI taxonomy): domain Eukaryota; kingdom Viridiplantae; phylum Streptophyta; class Magnoliopsida; order Caryophyllales; family Tamaricaceae; genus Tamarix; species Tamarix austromongolica. The sequence continues at coordinate 33,577,772 of CM077817.1, forward strand.
TTCTCTCTAGAGCAGGGAGATTGGTTCTGATTAAGAGTGTCCTTAACAGCCTCCCCATTTACTTTATGAGTCTCTTTAAGATTCCGAAAGGCGTGGTCAAAGAAATTATTAGCATCCAGCGTAATTTCTTCTGGAGGCAGAATGGAGATCGGAAAAGACTACCGTTGGTTAAATGGAGTGTGATCCAAAGACCCAAAGCCTTGGGTGGTCTTGGCATGGGGGACCTCACCATGATGAATAATGCCTTGTTATTTAGATGGTGGTGGAGGTATTATTCGGTTGACGGAGCTGCATGGAAGAACGTGATATCCTCTATTCACTATGGGGACAGAAGTGGTAGTGGGCTTTGCTTGGAGAATCAACGAGGGTGGTCACCGTGGGTTGATATAACCAAGGGGGGCAGTAGGGAGCCCGTATTTAGAGAGGGGCTGTCTTTAGTTGTTGGAGAAGGAAAAACAGTTAGCTTCTGGCTCGATGATTGGACAGGATCAGGAGCACTCAGCGCGACCTTCCCTAGACTTTTCAGTGTCTCTAGCCAACAGGAAGGGAAGATTGCCGATATGGGGAGATGGGAAGGGAATCAGTGGATATGGATCTTCAGATGGAGACGACCTCTTTTCGAGTGGGAGAGAGAAGTAGTGGCGCAGATGGAAGGGGCCATAAACCGTCATCCATTGAATAGAGAAAGGAAGGACAAGTATCGATGGGTACTCGAGGAGGACGGGTCATATTCCGTCAAATCATTTTGTATGGCAGCGATGCAGAAGACTGTTGGAGACAGACCAAATAACCCTGATCTTAGTTTCATTTGGAGCGGGCTTGCCCCTGCAAGGGTTGAACTTATCGCTTGGTTTGCGGTCCAACAGAGACTTAACACCAATGATTGGTTAGCTAGGTTACTTGTTGTGGATTTAGAGGACACAGGGTGCCCCTTTTGTTTGGTTGAAAAGGAATCGGTGGACCATGTGTTTATTCACTGTATTATGGCAAGGAAGATGTGGTATGCGATCAGTGAGTGGCTTGGTGTTTCATGGGTTTTGTCAGGATCTATTGATACGCATGCTTATGCGTGGTTTGGCTTCACAGGAGGCGGCATGAGGCGAGATCTCTGGCGTACGGCTTTCTTTGCTATAGTTGATGTCATATGGGAGTATAGAAATAAAGTCGTGTTTGATAAATACAAAGTGTGTGATAGGTGGCTTCTCCTGCTTATTAAAGTTAGGATAGGCTCGTGGACTAAGGCGAATAGACGTGAGTTTCCTTATCGTGTCCAGGAAATGGTCTAAAATGTGGAAGCTTTCTTGTAATGCTGCTTTGTTCTTGGGACTACTCCCATAATTATCAAAAAAAAAGTAAAGGGACAGTACCTTGATGGGACTGGTCCAACTGAATCTATAGAAATTCACGTGAAGATGGTTATCTACTATAACAAGATGGTTATCCAATATCTAATATTATATGAATTTCCAATGTTTTAATCCCTTTGTCCTACTCCTATCAACTTAATCAATCAGTCATTGATTTATTTGTTTAGTTTTAATCACGGTTGAGTTTACGAGAAACAAACCTGAATGATTTATTATTTATTCAATGAACCTCAATGAAAGAGCCAATAATTAATTAATTAGTATGAGAAGACCGTAATTACATACTCTTAAATGCCGCATCATTTGAGTGAATCTATAAGAACTGTAAAAAAAATCTCGATACGTACACATGCAGTGCCTACCGAAGAAGGTCCGACACTATCCCATTTCTTCCCCATGTCCCAAGTCCTGACATTTTAATAACACAGCGGCTAATGTGACCCCCACCCCCTCTCCCCTGCTCCTTCTCCCAATCCTTTTTGAACCCTAGAAGATATTAATTTTTGACCCCATTTTCTCGCCTGTCAGACACTATCTTCATGTAACCACCTTAACATTTAATAATATTAAAAGGTCTTCCAAAATTCAAAATATACCACTTTAAGCTCCTGGTATCCCTTATTACACACTCATATTTCCTCCGAAAAGAGATTCTCAATTATTATCCTTCATGTTAACAATTTATTTATTTATTATCTGACTAATTTACTTTATATGTGTAAGCCTACATGGAATCCACAACGTGCTAACTACTAACAAAGTACATTATCAAGCCTTATAGTATAAGTTGTAGCATTAGGTCTCGTATTAGTAGTTTACTTACTAAGTGCTTTGATTAAATAGTATTGTCAAAACCAAACAAAAAAAAGATATTGTGAAATAAGAGAATTAGTCATCCACACACGTAAATTTATTATATATTTTAATAATTCTTCAACCAAATATGTAGCTTTTGACAACAAAAATAAAGGCAATATAAAATAAATGGCCTCTCAATATATTAACACATTTCGGTACCTAGTGAAGAGCAAGTTAATAATCTAGTTTCTTTTAAGTTAACTTCCATACATACAAATAGTTTCAATTGTCTGCGAGAACAACGTTAAATAGTAATTAAAGACACCTATAAGTCACACCAAATATAAGCCTCCAAAGATACCATATAAGCCCTTTTAAGTCTTTTGTGCAAAACTTACTTCCCTAAACAACAAGTGTAACATTTCATATAAATGTGCAAATGTCAAATCATGTATAGAGAGAAGATAACAGATTACCAACTAAAGTCAAATTATATCATATATTCAACTTTGTAACCTACACTTACTTAAAATGCCATTTTTATGAAAATAGAATTCCATTTCTATATTTATAAGAATCCTTTTTTCTTTGGGTATATTAAAACAAATAAGAAATATTGCTCTATCTTAAAAGAACTTAGAAGAGGCAAATCCTATAGAATTATAAATGAATTTCCATCTCCATTTTCATTTTTAAAGGATTTCATACCAAGTAGGCTCAATGTTTAGGAGAAAGCTAATAAGTAAACATATACGATATGTATGTGATATAATTATTGTAAATATAATTGCAATCATGAGGATTCTCAAAGTAAAACTCACAAATATAGGAAACATGCATCAAATTCATTCTAATATCGAAGTGATTTGAGATGAACATTGAATAATTTGGCATAATGGGAATTGAGATGATGAGATAAACGAAGAAAAAAAATGACATATAACCTTTAATCCATGAATTAAGTAAGTAACTTTGCTTGGTTTTAATGACACAAGAAGAGAAGAGCTATATATGTGAGATCTCCCAAACCTAGGCTAAATACTAAAAGCACAACTTCAATCCTAAGAAATAAAAATCAACAAGGAGCATTTTAGCACACGAGCCACATTACAGTACATATCTCACTAAATAGTTGATGCCAACTAAAAACATGATCCTAAAAGATAAGCTAGAATTATCAATCAGGTTAACTAGCTAGTAATATAATCTAATATTTGAGCTAGAAACAATTTATCACTACTAATGACTACAAAAACTGCTTAATAGGATATAAGTGATATCCAACACATTTCGAGTAATCAAGTCCATCATATGCTTTGATAGAGTCTCTACCCCACACCCTTATCACCTAATAACAATTATTTTATTAATCAATTACTGCTATAACCTCAAACTAATATTATCTAACCATAATTTATTCCAATCATTCAAAAAATAGCTATTTTTATTAATTATAATACTAATTTTAATATTTAAAATATTTGTAACAATATGATAGAAGTATAAGAAAAAAAAGATTGCATCATGTACCTTAAGTAAAATCCAATCAAATAATGGAAAAGACCTATCGATTCTATTACAAGCATATATCAATGAAAGTTTATATCCTTCAACATTATACATTAGTGTCCACCTCTTGCAACTGATATAGCCTTTTTAATCTCTTGATCGGTGCCTTTGAATGTATAGGGGATCAAAAACATGTAGATTGTATTCACCCTATACCAATTATTCTTTCTGTTATAAAAAGAATTATTCTATCATCACTCATATAGTGTAATTTTTCTCTCTCTTCCTTATTATTCATCATAGCTTTAAAGCTCTTGAGGAAAGTAATTGGAAAATCGATTGTTAGCTATGTGGAGATTTTGTATCTTTAGGAATGGGGTCTAACCATAATCTGATTCTATTTTAGGGCCCTCGAGCCTATTCAAACGTAGCATAAGAACTTATAGATATGACAGAGTAACTAACCAATGAGGGAATTTGTGGAAGAGTTTCTTGTTTCCAAGATTAAGAATATATAGTCTTAAACAATTTCTCAAAGATGTTGGTACGGGTCCTTCCAACAGATTTTCATTTACATACAAGTTCTCTGAGAAACCACACTTTGTGAAATCTTGAGGAAGCGTGCCATGAAAGTTATTCAATATTAGGTTCAACACAATGAGCTTGTCACTCAGGTTTCCCAAGCATCATGGGATTTAACTCCTCAAGTTATTATTAGACAAATAAAGGAATGATAGGTTAGTTAAATTATAAATGGTGGAAGTGATCTCGCTAGTGAATTTATTATTTCAAACTAGATATGTATTGATGAAAGGTGGTAGTTGAGGGAGTGGGCCAATAAACATGGTGGAATGGAGATCAATAAATTCCAATCCGTTCTAAGGAATGTTCTCTAGACCATATGGGGGCTACCTTGGAGTGTTTTTAGATTGATCAACTAGCCCTATAGATCAACACAAGTCCTTTTAGCATACTTTTTCCTCACTCATGCACTTCTTGAGAATTTTTTATAGAAAATTTCCAAAATTTGTAAGGTTAAGAAATGTATAATATTTTGGTTTGCTAAGCAGGGGAGAAGTTTGGATAACAATTAGAAAAGATTGGACCATTACGTAGACTTGAGTAAATGGTTCCAAGGATAGAATCTTCAATTTTTAAGCCTACCATCTCGTAGAATAGTAAGAATGGAAGTGTTTAATCCTTCATGAGTAAGGGCTTTGAATCCTACCTAGACTAATCCTAAGCAGAGGTATTTAAATCCATTTTTTGATAGATTGTTTTGTAAGGAATTTTATTTTTTCAATGGGTTTATAATTTTATATCAAATTCTTTAATTTTGATGACATTGTTTGTTAAGAAATTTGGCCATTTTGAATCTTTGTAAATTAATTCCTTTTAAATTTTAGAAAGTTTTCAATTATAAATTGATCCTATAAAATCTTCAAGTTCATATTCTTCAAAGTTTATGATGTTTTCTCTAGATGCTACGATCTCCTTACTATGAGAACCAGAGGAAGATGAAGATCTGGAAAATAAATTCATGCTAACTCTACACAACCTATGTGTAATTCCTATGGATGTCTAGTGCATGGATTTACACCCAACCCTAGGACTTACAACCAACACAAATAGACTCTAAAGGACTCGAAATTACAAATGAAAATATATAGATTAATCAATTAAAAAACTACCTTTAGTGCCATTCCCCATTTGATTTTAAATCTTCAAACAAGGGTATGAATTCCTTCAATATCATGGTTTTCTACATTTTAAGAGAATACCCATAGGCAGAAGAATTTTATGTAGAAGTGGAAGATAGGGGGTTTTTGAGAGGAAGAACCCTACTCAAAATTTTAAAATAGGTTGAGAGATCATACTTGACTATCCTAACTATGGATTTTGGACTTTGTGGATAATTTGGTGTAGTATTACAAACATTTTTGGAGAGTTTGTAAGGGTTTCCACCTAGTTTTGTATATCTATTTATTTTTCTGGGTTTTGAATGGGAATTTGCGTTTCATTTTCTACTATTTCTTTGTACCAAGATTTGATGGGTTTTTGTTCCTTTTGTTTAAGGAACCATTAAAGGTAGGTCTTTCATTGTTTAATGAAACATTGAAGGGATACCAAGATTTGTGCTATCTCTCAAATTGTATACATATCAAATAAGGTATACTGTCAACTAGCTAGCTACACAGCTTGGCAATTTTGTTCTTGCATGAAATAAATAAAAAATCCCTTGATTTATAACCTCGATCATCTTATTTGTTATCTCTTAGAATTTTTTTCCATGATGAATTCAACCTGACATATCAATCTTGATAGCCAAATAGGTTTCCTACCCTAAAATACAAATTACCCTATATTTAACCCTATTACCATTCCACTTCCATACACCATCAAGACAATTTCCTAAAGACTAATTTCTTTAGAATCATAATACTCCAGTGATTATGGTTCCATTTCATCAACATAACCACCATCACACTTTTTTGACAACGATGTTCCACACAACCTAGGATTTTCAAGGTACAATTTATATCCAAAGGTACTAAACTGTCTTCCTCTTAGAATAGGACCAACTAGTTGGTTTTGAGGCATTAGAAAACTCAAGGATTGTTAAGCTTGCCAACCTATTAGGAATCTGGTAAGCAAATTCATTAAATGAGACATCTAAAGACTTTAACATGACTAGACTTCTGAGAGAAGGCGGAACGGTACCATAAAACTTATTATAAGAGAGTTTTAGCCACCTTAGTGTGACCAAATCCTCAATTCTATTAGGTATATCACCTTCAAAATTGTTGCCAAAAATAGCAATGGCTGTTGCAACTGATATAGCCTTTTTAATCTCTTGATCGGTGCCTTTGAACGTATAGGGGATCAAAAACATGTAGATTGTATGCACCCTATACCAATTATTCTTTCTGTTATAAAAAGAAATATTCTATCATCACTCATATAGTGTAACTTTTCTCTTTCTTCCTTATTATTCATCATAGCTTTAAAGCTCTTGATTAGCTTCTGTGGAAAGTAATTTGAAAATCGATTGTTAGCTATGTCGAGATTTTGTATCTTTAGGAATGGGGTCTAACCATAATCTGATTCTATTTTAGGGCCCTCGAGCCTATTCAAACGTAGCGCAAGAACTTATAGATATGACAGAGTAACTAACCAATGAAGGAATTTGTGGAAGAGTTTGTTGTTTCCGAGATCAAGAATAGATAGTCTTATACAATTTCTCGAAGATGTTGGTACGGGTCCTTCCAACCGATTTCCGTTTACATTCAAGTTCTCTAAGAAACCACACTTTGTGAAATCTTGAGGAAGCATGCCATGAAAGTTATTCATTATTAGGTTCAACACAATGAGCTTGTCACTCAGGTTTCCCAAGCATCATGCGATTTAACTCGTCAAGTTATTGTTAGACAAATCAAGGAATGATAGGTTAGTTAAATTATAAATGGTGGAAGTGATCTCGCTAGTGAACTTATTATTTGAAACTAGATATGTATTGATGAAAGGTGGTAGTTGAGGGAGTGGACCACTAAACATGGTGGAATGGAGATCAATAAATTCCAATCCGTTCTAAGGAATGTTCTCTAGTTCACTAGTCAGATTTATGCGAAATATCCAATCCTTATAGCGTATTCTTTACCATCAACCAGTGAGGGACTTAGTCATGGATTCTGTTGTAGGAGATTTCTAAGAATTGTAAATTCTCTTGATTTACATAGTTTCTAATTACTATGTGTGTGTCGTCTTTCATCTATCAATTTCCATGCAACGTAACATAACTTTTCAATTTCCATGAAAAAGGAAACTTAATAGATTTACACTTCTATTGTTATTTTATCATAAATCTACGATTAGACTGAATCTTCTTCTAATTTTACACTTGCCTTTCCATTGAGATGCACACCATCGGTAGTCTAAAATTTAGCAAAATATTTGAAGTATAGGATGATGATTTAAACTTTCTTGAAAGAATATAAAGATCCACTAATTAGATAGTTATACGAAATATCCAAGGTAAACAACATATTCTTGACTAGCAACTAGTGAGGGACTTGCCCATGGATTTTGTTGTTGGAGAGTTCTAAGGCATATAAATTCTCTTAATTTATTAGGAAATAAGGGAAATTACCTACATTGTAAGAGGACATCCTAATTTGATAAATTGATTCTGCACGGTAGATGTCTCAATATTATTGGAAGACAATGATTTTTTTTTTGACAAAAAAAGGATAGAGAGACTTTCCAACTTTTAAAACATACTAAAATCAATCATCCCATTGAGGTTATTCGAGCTTAGATCAAGGGAATCTAACGAATTGCTAATATTAACATTATTATCAACAAAAAGCTGGCCGATAAACTTGTTTTCGCCCAACCCTAATTCTTCTAACAAAGGTAGACTGGAAATCAATGATAGTATTTTTCCACTATACATATTTTGATTAAGAAAAATGAAATATATTTTTGAAAGATTTTTTGTGTTTAATAAAGAAGATAACTCATCATTAAATTGGTTTGATGAGAGATGAATGTGTTCGGTCACATTATAAACCCAATATGGAATCAAACCATAGAAGTTACATCAAATAAAAGATAATATCCACAACTATCGAGCTGGTCTAGCCGGTTTCGATAATTATCTAATAAAATGCGTAGAGTAGAGGAACAGTACCTCGAGGGGACTAGTATAGCTAAATCAAGATAAATTCACATGAAGATGGTTATCTACTATAACAAGATTCCGAAAGTGTGGTAAGTGAAGAATATTAGTAGGAAAGTTCCCACACAACCCACAACACACCAACATAAGAGATGCCAATGAAGTGAGGTTCATAAGTGATTGGGGCACAACCAAGTTAGCGGATATGTCCTCAAGGATTAGTTAAGAATATTGTATTTTTTAACACATTAATCGTATATTTCCTTTATCCATCATCTTATTATGATATTTACTTTTAATTTGACAATTTATTTCTAATTTTTACGACTTGACATAGTTGATGTTACGTAAACATACTTTAATTATTTATACTACTTGGAGGTTGCTACAAGTTAATCAATAACTAATATGAAATCTTAAGAGCGGGCGTAATTTTTTTCTTATAATTTAAAATATTTTATTTTATAGAAAAAATCTAAATTTTTATATATTTATAGTTTTTATAAGATTTTATGATTCTGCGATTCAATTTTGACCTTCCAATTCGATATTAGCTAGGTAGAATATCAATTTTTTGTTTGATTATTTCTCTAATAGAGTACATGTCACTATATAGATTTATAATAATTATTGGGGTCATTGATAATGATACGGCATAAAAATACAACCAATACTTGTAATTAGGTACCCAACTGTAGTTCCATGGAGTTATGTTTATGGCACACAAAAAAAAAATTTCTCGAATCCCACTTAATGGAGCAACCTTGTGCTAACCACTCACATTTCAGTAACCAGATTCTCACCATCCTAATATTAACAATAGTGATGATGATATTCTCACAACTTGGAGAATGCTAGTTGGCAGGTGGCAATGATTTGTTATACTGCCCTCGTCATATGTGAAACACAAAAACGTCTCATCATTGTTTTCTATCTTGAAAATATTTTGTTGTTGGAATTGGTACTAGAAGTGTCTCATTATTATTTTTTAAAAAATTTTATCATTAGTTTACATCAACAGTAAAAAAAATTTCTCTCTTAATGTTAATAGATATATTTTTTTGAAAAAAAATACATATAATATATGTGTGTATATATAATTTTCTTTTTTACATTTTCTACCATCCATATTTTTAAATTTTTTTAAGAAATAATATTTTTAGATTTCTCCTTATTTTTGTTTCTAGCATTGACCGATAGGAAGACTAAGTCAGTAGTCTTAAGCCAATGCACGAGGTCTGTCTTTGCATGGCTGGTCCCTTTACAATCCACTCAATGAGTCAGGAGTTATTAATCAAGTAAGTCAGGAATTATTATTTGGTTATAAAATGGAAACTTTTGATAGTAATAGTATGGTATTAAGAGAACAGTGTCGATAATCCTACATGGAAATGCACCGTAAAAGGGGATTATAACAAATGAAAGGTGCTATTAATTAAAGGCTGCAAATAAATTGAGGGTGAAAAAAAGGAAATGTAGATTTTGTAAATACTACTAATTAAAGAGTACTGCTACTCTAGATGATCATACATATTATAGGCATCTTATCAATTAGCTAAATGATTTGGATTCATGATTCTCAACTCTATATAGTTAGAAGAAATACAACGATCTGTTGCTAGTATGATTATACTGCAATACAGGTAGTCATCTGAAAATGGCATAAGTTTTGGATCAACGGCATGGGAAATGAGGTATCTAATTTTTGATATTTATTGAAGAGCAATACATTCACAGGTAAGTTAAATTGTTATTTTAACCCTACACTTGAAGCTTATCTATTGTTATTGGTACCATCTGATTATTGCTTGATATACCATAACCATTTGTTGAGTAAGACCTTCCTTCCTACTAGAAGGGTGGTTAAGTCCCATGTTCAGTTATATTCTATAGTTTGATGAATTGATATATTAAATATACAGACTAACACTGAAAAAAAAATGCAATCAACTTGGATCCGGCTTCTGAGTGTGCAACAAACTACACAATATTCCCCTTTTACTTGAATAAAAACCTAGTAAATGATCAGACCAACTAGGACAACTGGACAAAGACTGAAAACTTTCTCATTAAGAGAAAAGCCTGCAATCAACTCTATACTATACATTATTTGAATAAATTATCTTCCTTGGCATTAATTAACTCAACTCTATCATGTTATGAGATTGAAAAACGTTAAGGGTGAGACATGATCAGGATAAAAAAAACTTTTGAGTAATGCACTTGTTTGGAATTCCATCGAATGGTAATTTTTTTTCTCTCCCTTCTGTCTTCGGACAGGCAGTGCTTCCCTGAGTACTCTATCTTCTGTCTTTCAGTTCCCCACTCTCCCAGCTCATTCTGAAAATTAGGAAAATAAAGCTTCATACCCACCTTCCTCCTTAAAAAATGAAAAGGGTGTCTGTAGGTGAAACTTCGGCTTGCGTATGGTGGACCAATGTTATCTCCATCTCCTAACTAAGTTTGTGGTCTGGGTGCAACTTGTATCTTACCAGAATGAGATAATATAGAATGAGCCTTCGATTTGAGGGCCAATATTTGATCATCTTCGCTCATCTCGTACGCTATATATTAGAGTGTCACCACATCCAATATATTCAACCTGCCGCGTTGTGAAGACGGAGATGTGTAGCAGAAAAACCGCCAATGGGGACCCAAAGTCATTGAGAAAGAGAGTGTGAGAGAGAGTAATAATCAATTAGTGAAGGGTTGTGGCTGTCTATCATTTCAAGACTTCAGGTCAACAAGATTTTTTTTAAAAGACGAAAAAAAAACAAAGAAAAGGGGATGCAAAGCTAATGGCTTCTCAATATGTGATATGCATGCGTTCTCATGCCAAAGATTAAACGTGCAACAACACCTAATTTGAATATTGAGGTCTATTTATGCTTCTCCTTTGAAGTATATACATGATTCGAAATTCATGTAACCTTTTTTTTTCTTTTTTCCAAACTACTATGAGTTATGAGTTCATTGGATGCCACATCTAACATGTTAAGAGATCTGCATTTTAATATATAGTATGTCTTAAATATGCAGTGCTAAGATTGAAAGATTATATAATGAATACACTAAAGTTCCTTAATTAAAGAAATAATGGTTACGATCTAGTGATATTTAAATGATATAATTAAAATTTTTATAATAAAAAACGTGATAGGGAAGTGATGAAAATCTATGAAAAGGTTGCCTTTAATGTAGGTTTTCCTCGTAATAACAAATAGAAAATGGGTATCCTCCCCTAAAGTAAATGTAAGATCGGTATTATTGTTATGGTTAAACTTACATATGATTAGACAGTTTTTATATAAAAAAATATGAAAAATTCAACATATTTACAATTCTAGACGTGAAAATCTAATACATATAAGTAATTTAATAACTTTGTATCTAGTTTAGTCACTAGATATATAGTATTTAATCATTACTTATTTATTATTTTAATCATCGTATATATTACTAATTTTTAACATACATTAGTTTAATCATCACGTAGAACTATTAGACATCGTAGATATGGCATTTCAAACATCAATGGTATAATGTTTTAATCATCATTTATAACATATACAATAATAATATAATTATATTTTAATCAACTAGTATGACTGTTTCAATCATCAATTATAAAATATTCAGATTACATCAATGATATGACTTTGATTATTTCAAGATCGAATTCATGGCGGATCGTGATCTCAATCCTCTGAATCCCGTCGATCCAAATATGTCACCATAAAATTGACTTTGCTCCTCCACTAATTTACTCGATAGGATCCTGAATTCCGGTAACTTTTGACTAATTTTATTCCCCATGATTCCTAGATCTTACTTAGGCTCTATTTGGTTTGTAAAAAATTAAGTAGAAAGAAAAATATAGAGGAAAGAAAATTAAAGGAAAGAAGATAAAAGAAATTAATTTTTCTTCCTTTATTTGGTTGATGGAGAAATTTTTTAGAAAATTAAATTTTTAGAAACTATTTTTAGTATTTGATGTCAAAAAAGAAAATTTTGAGAACAGTTAAATGTTATTATGTAAATATTTTTATATATTTAATAAAAATTAAAATGTTATATTGATATATAAAGATTTTCATAAAGTTTATATTATAATTATAAAAATTATATGAACTCAATACTAATAACAAATTTTTTCAGAGAAAATCTGAAATATTCCATGTGTAACTAATTATATTTTTTAAAATTAATTTAAATAAAGTAGCAGGTTAAAATTGATGGCTGAGACACAGAGAAGTGAGGTTGAATGAATTAAAGATACGATAATTGAAGAAAATGAAATAGATAAGAATATGCAGAGAAAGTACGAGCTCACCGATCGTCATTATCAGAAGAAGATCTCTTGAGCATCGTAGAAGAGGATGAAGAATAAATTCATCCTTCTTACTCACACCATCAACCAATAAGCTCCCACTAAAATACTCTCTTTCCTCGAACACCATCTTCCTAAATCAGCTGCATCTACTACATCCCTCCACCCTTCACACGATCGTTCACGCCGTTACTTATCCAACTCTCTTTGGCCAACGCTGTCCCATTTCTAGGGATGGCAATGGATCGGGTCTGGACCGGGTCCAGTTATATCCAGACCCGGATCCATTTATATTATCTAGATCTAGATTCGATCTAGATCCATCGGGTCTTAAAAGTTCAGATCCAAATCCAGATCCATCGGGTCTAGCGGGTAAATGGGTCCTAAACGGGTCCTAAATGGGTTCGGTTATTTTTTTTTAAATAATTAATAATCTATGCTAATACAAATACATTTATGTTTTATATAACTTAATATGTATTTTTTCGGTTAAAAAAAATCATCTAAGTGAAAAAATAAATATATTAAAATAGTTATATTAACTTTTTAAATGGTGTTTTAATGCTTTTAGTAGGGATGTAAATGGGGCGGGTATACCCATATCCATATCCGATAATAAAATCCGTACCCAAATCCGTACCCATACCCGAATTTATATCCGCTAACATATCCATATCCGTATCCGTTGGATATCTATTACTCAACGGAATATTTGTTTACCCGTTAATGGATGTTATCTGATGGATAAATCTATCACCCAACAGATAAACTCATTTAAAGTTAAGCTAAATGATAATTCTAACTTTAATTTATACTATAATTATTTTAAAATTAAGGGTAAATAGATAATTATATATCGGGTAAACGGGTACAAATATGGATATGGGTATGGTTACGGATACGGGTATGGATATCCCATAACCATATCCGTACTCGAACCCGATGGGTATTTTTTTTCCATCATCCATATCCGTATCCATATTCGTTTATCCATATCCGTTGAACAAAATCCGTCGGGTTTCAGGTAACATCCGCCCTGTTTATATCCCTAACTTTTAGAATACAATGTTATACATATTGTTTATAAATTAAGCATACAAAAATAAAATTTAAAAAAATGAATAAGAGCTTATATAAGATTAAAACAATAAGGACAAACATAATATTAGTATGCATTTATATATGTATACATACATATATATATATATATATATATATATATATATATATATACACACACACACACACACACACATATGTATATTAAACGGGTCTGGTGGGTCGGGTCTGGATCTAGAATTGGACCCAGACCCAGACCCTTTAAGATATATGTGGACCCAGACCCGATCCAGACCCGTCGGGTCCAAAAATCATGGACCCAGACCCGCTAAAAATGAGGCGGGTCTAGCGGGTCTGGGTCGGATCCGAGACTCATTGCCATCCCTACAATTCCCCCCACGTGGTAGCCTCGGCTTATAATAGGATGAACCGTAGGAAACCAATGAAAACTTGTACCAGAGAAGTAGGAGTTACAGACGTTCATCTACTCAACGAGAATTGCCACAGATTTCTGTTGATTTTTTCCTGATAAAGATATGGAAAATGCAACGGTGTATATTTCTCTTCTATTTTCCTTCCTATATGCTTTCTCTCTAATTTTTTAGGTAACCAAACACACTAAAATTATTTTTCATTAATTTTTTTTTCTTTAATTTTTTTCATAAACCAAACAGACTCTAACTCACAACGTGTAGGTTCAACTCTTTATCATTAGTGGGTGCAAAGTTGAATCAAGCAAGTAATAATAATTCTGTAATAAATAAAGAACCGAAGAAGCACCGATGCTTATAAGTAATTAAGATATCAAATCCAACCTGTTGAGGAAATATTAAAAAAAAACTATTAATTTTTAAACTTTTAGAAAATTAGAACGATAAAAAAATTGACTAAATTTATTAAAATTTTAAAAAAATTATTAACCTCTTTAATTAAAAAATTATTAATAAAATAAAAAATTTAATCAAATATTTTTGATATAAATTTTAACATAAAAAAAAATTATACTAAAAATGACGAAACATTTTCGGACGGAAACGGCGCCTCATTCCGTGCTTCACAGGTAGTGGTCCAGCGGACGAGTTATTTTCGAAACATAATCTGAGTCTGAAATATGATCATATATTTTAATATTAATATATTCTTGAATGGCCAGGCCATGCCAAACCAAGGCTTTTAAATTAAAATAGTAATATATATTTTAAAAATAGTGAATAAACACGCACGAAATAACATGGATTCCCTTTCATTCATTCATGCCTCTAAATTAAAATGATCATATCAAATAGGAAAACCGGACAAATGAAGAACCTCATCGTTGCCATTATCAAGAATTACTTCCTATTGAATCACCAATTATAATATCTAATTTGGAAGACATTGGTTGATATTTATTTTTCCCATCAGATCTTTGTACCGCTTTTACGTAAATATGTGGCTAATAAATATCAAAAATATTTTTCATTGACTCCTTTTCATATAAATTGAAATTAACATAATAATTTAAAATTTTTAGATGTCATTAGAAAATTGGGCCATTCAAACACTACAAGAGAAGGAAGTTTATGGCAACACGACCAATCACACAGACTTTGTTTTGGAGTATGTTGAACAGTACAAGAACTTAAAGAACAGTCAAACCGTTATCGGTCAAGGAAATGCGGAATGGAATGAACAACGGTCTTTGCAATATCAGTTGCCCAGAGTTATTTAGCCTTCGGCTTGCAGATGGTGGACCAATGCTAACATCAGTTGCCCAGAACGAGACAACGTAGAATCAGCTTTTGACGTGAGGACCAAGCTCATCTCCTACCCCATATGTCCAGAAAAATCACTAATGGGGACCTCAAAGTCATGTAGAAAGATACAGAGAGAGAGAGAGAGTAATACTCAATTAGTGAAGGGTTGTGGATTTCTATGATTCCAAGACTTCAAGTCAACAATATTTTTTTAAAAAAAAAAAAAGGAAAAAAAGAGGCAAGCAAAGCTTATGGCTTCTGAATCTATGCTATGCATGCGTTCTCATGCCAAAGATGAAGATTGATGTTTGTTCATGCTTCTCCTTTGAAGTATATACATGATTCAAAATTCATGTGTTTTATTTTTTTAACCAGCTATTATGAGTTTATGCATGTGATACCTAATATGTTACGAGATGTTCATTTTAATATATAATATGTATTATATATGCGCCGCTAAGATTGGAAGATTTTATATTGAATACATCAAAGCTCCTTAGTTAAAGAAATAGTGGTTACAATTTAGTGATATTCAAATGATTCAATAAAAATTTTCATAATTAAAAATGTGTTAGAAAAGGGATAAAAATCTATAAAAATGAGAATATTTAGGATTTTTTACCCCACAAATCTAATTTGATAATATCTTTCAATTCAATCGTCACACCGATTTAATATCTTGAATGGAACCATAGATAAGTTTAAGACTAGATTAGTATCTTTAGGTTTAATATCTTGAGTATAACAATTCAATCGTCACCTAATTTGAAGATCGATGTCTGTTTATGTTTCTCCTTTGAAGTATATACATGATTGGGAGTTCATGTGGCTTTTTCTTTACTATCTACTATGAGTTTATTACATACAATATCTAACATGTTAAGAGGTGTGCATTTTAATATATATTACATATTATATATGCACCGCTAAAATTCATGTGTTACATATATATATATATATATATTATTACTACCTACTATGAGTTTATGCATGAGATACCTAATATATTATAATATGTGCATTTTGATATATAATATGCATTACATATGAAAAGGTATATTACCAAAATTTATATAAGCAAAACTTTAGCTTGCATTTGTTGGATTGATGTTATCTCCATCCACTGACTAAGGTTGTGGTCTAGATGCATCTAATGTCCTACTACAACAAGACAATGTAGAATGAGACTTCTACATGAGAACCAATGTTTGGTCATCGTCACTCATTTCGTACCCCAAAAGTCTGAGTCAAATATATTCAAGTTGTTGTATTGTGAAGACTTAGTTGTGTAGTAGAAAACTCACCAGTAAGGATCCCAAAGTCATGTAGAAAGATAGAGAAAGAGAGTAATACTCAATTAGTGAAGGGTTTTGGATGTCTATGATTCCGAGACTTTAAGTCAACAGGATTTTTTTTTTTGAAATAAAAAAAATTCACATATAATTTGATATATCTTTCAATCAGTGGTTACCATTAAACCTCCTTAGTTACAGAAATAGTGGTTACGATTTAGTGATATTCAAATGATTCACTCAAAATTTTCATAACTAAAAATGTGCCAGGAAAGGGATAAAAATCTATAAAATTGAGAATATCTAGGATTTTTTACCCCACAAATCTAATTTGATAATATCTTTTAATTCAATCATCACACCGGTTTAATATCTTAAATGGAACCATAGATAAGTTTAGAACCAGATTAGTAGCCGTAGGTTTAATGTCTTGAGTGTAACAATTCAATCATCACCTAATTTGAAGATCGATGTATGTTTATGTTTCTCCTTTGAAGTATATACATGATTCGGAATTCATGTGGTTTTTCTTTACTATCTACTATGAGTTAGTTGCATACAATATCTAACATGCATGTTAAGATATGTGCATTTTAATATATAATATGTATGCACCGCTAAAATCAAAAGATTTTATAATCAAATAATTCATGTCTAAAAATGTGTTAAGGAAATAGTGATTATGATTTAGTGATATTCAAATAATTCAATCAAAAATTTCATGACTAAAAATGTGTTAGGGAAGGGATAATACTCTATGAAAATGCGAATATTTGTAATTCCTCCCCCAATCTAATTTCATAATATCTTTTAATGAAATCATCATATTAGTTTGAGATATTAAATGTAGATAGGGCCAATCTTGAGTATAACAAACTAGATATAGGCCTAAGGTCCTAAAAATATAAGGACCCAAATTTATTAATTAATTAATTATATATATATATATATATATATATTAAGTAAATAACAATAAATGATGTTAGATTAGTTATGAGAGGTGGAAGAAAAACATTGCATGGCTGGTCCCTTTACAACCCACACAATTAGTGAGGTGTCGATAATCCTATATGGAAATGGTGCTATTAATTAAAGGCAGTAATAAATTGATACAACATATATTTTTAAGAGTAAAAATGGAAAGAAGCTTTTGTAAAAATTAAATAGACAGACCGACACTAAAAAAAATGCACACTGAGGTTGGTTTCAGTGTCGGTAAAAATCTAGTTACGTCCTCCGTTTTCTTCAAGACCACGGTGTTTGTTTGTAAATGATCATATCAAATAGGACAATTGGACAATGGCTCACTTTTTATAAGGTATGATGGATAAAAAACTTTTGAGTAATGCACTTTCTTGGAATGACATATATGGATATGGTTATCAATTTTTCAGATACATTGGTCGGTTTCTGAGAGATTTGATGCTGGTCCATGTACATGGGTTTTTGTGACCAATGTGTTTGATCTAAAATAGTGAAGGCTCCTAGGTTTATCTGAGAAGTACCACTGATTAATTCCTTCGAATGGTAAATTTTATTTTTGCTCTACCTTATGTCTTCGGACAGGCAAAGCTTCCCTAAGTACTCTATCTAGATACTTCTGTTTTTTTGTGTCTCACTCTCCCAACTCATTCTAAAAATTAGTAAAAGAAAACTCTGTGCCATCCTTCCTCATTAAGAAATGAAAAGGGTGTCGTGCTCTACCTAACTTGTCAGTAGGAGAAACTTTGGCTTGTATATGGTGGACCGATGTTATCTCTAGCTCTCGACTAAGGTTGTGGTCTCAGTGCAACTAGCATATTACCAGAATGGGACAATATAGAATGAGCCTTCGACGTGAGGACCAACATTTGGTCATCTTTTCTCATCTTGTGCCCCATATGTTAGAGTGTCTCCTCATCCAATATATTCAACCTGTTGTGTTCTGAAGACCGAGATGTGTAGCAGAAAAATCACCAATGGATACCCCAAAGTCACGGGGAGAGAGAGAGAGAGAGAGAGAGAGAGAGAGAGAGAGAGAGAATACTAATCAATTAATGAAGGGTTGTATAATACCCCAAATTGAGTAGAGTATTATAAGGATTGATTTGACTACTTATATCAACATAGTTTATATATAAAATATCAATTGAGTTCCCAAAATTATAAAAATTTATGAAAATATCCAAAATAATTTTAGAAACTCAAATATATAAAAATATTGGGTATCAAAATTGGTTTGAATCTTGATAGATGGAAAACGATCAAAAACGGTAAAAGTAGATAAGTCGCAGACACACACGTTTTTGCAAATGCCTTAAAAAAAATAACATGGGGTTTAAATTACTACAAATTAATGTAGAATATTTTTAGAAAACTAAATATATAAAAATATTTAGTCTCGGAACTCATATGATGACCAATAGATTAAAAATGCTAAAAAGAGTTAAAATCGTCTAATAGCATAAATGTAATTTTTCTTGATTTAACAATTCAAAAGGAAAGGGTAAAATATAAATGAATAGAATGGACAAATGAATTCAAAAATATTTTTAGATTGATTCACAAATTTTGAATAGGTCAGAAAGGGTAAAAACACAAGAATGAGAAGAATTTTAATAAATGTATTTTTTGCAAACAATAGGAATAATTGATAAAATATTTAAAAATTAATACAAATAGAATAAGACTTGATATATATATATGTTACTCTACCAATTATGTATGATAATTACGACTTGAGAAAATAGGATATTACATATACATACATGCATGCATACATACATACATACATACATATATATATATATATATATATATATATTGGCTATTGAAAGTTGATTTGTGGTTTTCCAGTATAGCTATCCAGATAGTAGGGAGTGCTCACAGTCTTTACAATGAGGAGGGGATGAAAATATTAATCAACAGTTGCTTAATTAAGTATACCTTAATTTTTTGGGATGTTCAGGTCGATGTTCGCACTTGTAGTTCTAGAGTTTCAGCTCTTTTTCTATTCAATATATGCTTCTTGTTCATTCCATTTCTAATCATTTTCCTATCAATCTCTCTTCCATGACAGTCATCATAAAGCCTTTAGTTGAGCATATTTGAAAAAAAATAATTACTGTCACAAATTGATCATAGTAGCTTAAGTTGTAGGATTAGTCTATGCTAGAAGCCACTCAAATTTTGGGGTTGTGATGACTCTCGTGGTTTGTATAAATAAAATAATATAAGAGGCCCTTATGTATATTTTTTTTATCGCAACTATTTTGAAAAGTGGATGACCAAGATTGATATTCCAACTTCTTTAAATAAGTTTTCATTAAATTAAATGATAATTTTAAATTTGGCCTACAAATATACACACACACACTTTTTATTTGCCATGCTTACAATTACTATTTGGAATTTTTTTTCTATAAACTTCCTATTCTAACTTTATTTACTTACAAACTCACCCTTCTTTCTTATGTGATGCATCATTGTTTATACTCTTTGTTGGAAATAGACTTATCTTTTTCAAGAAAAATAATTAATAAGAGTATAGGAAGAATGAAGGATAGTTTTTATTGATGTAAAGCACTACTTAAATAGACATTATAGTAACAGAAAACTAGAAAAATCAACAACAACTAGCTAGACATTATCTACCATCCAATAACAGCAACTAACTCCTAAAAACTTGGCCAAAAGAAAACAAACTAAACTTATGATAATCTGAAGAAACAAAACTAACCTACTGATGACACGTCTAACACTCCTTGCATCAATAAGTGCAAACTCCAAGCCTCAATCTTAAGTCTTCAAATCTTCTCTTTGTAAGAGGCTTTGTAAATATGTCTAATAGCTGATTTTCAGTAATGCAATGCTTTAATTTAACTGGACCATCTCTGATGAAGAATAATTTGATGCTGAAATGCTTCATCTTTCCATGAAAAACCGGATTATTAGAGATGGCTATTAAAGCCCGATTATGCACCATAATTTTAGTACTCATCTTTTGTTCTAAAAGTAAATCACTTAGAACTTTTCTCAACCATAGGACATGATTAACAGTTGTTGTAGCCGCTATAAATTCTGCTATGGATTGAGCTACTGTAACACCCTGTATGTTTGAAACCTAATTTTATTAAGCCTAATAATTTTATTAGCGTAATTTGATGCAAATATTTAATTATTTTAATTTTGATTTGTTTTATGGATTTATTGGCGATTTCGAATTCATATTTGAATTTAATTCATCGTTGTCATTGTGAATCATTCTAGATAAATTCGTTTACGACCATGATTTTATTAAATTCTTATGATTTCGATTTTCGGTTAAAAATATGTATTCTCATTCTTTCTCGTATTTTGACTATTAATATTTTAGATTGGTTCTCAATTATAACTTCTTCATGATATTATGACTTTATATTGGAGTTATATTTCGTTAACGAAATATATTATTTAAATTATGGAATTTCTATTTAAATAGTTAAATTTATTTTAATAATTTTATCAGTAGAAAATATTTTTGACTTTAAATTTATCCATTTTTGAAAATCGTTAATATTTTTGTAAAGTTTTAAATTAAAAAGGTTTTTCGGAGATTATTTATGATTTTCTTTCCAAAATTAATTTTCTTCTGTTTTACACTTTTTGATTTATGAAAAACTGATTCCAAAAATTATTTAAATTAGTCTCGATTTATTAGAATTTGACTTAAATATTTTAGTATATGCTTTTAAATAATTTTTCGAGGTCTTATAATATATTCCCATAAATAATATAAATTTTTACGTTCGTTGGTAAATTCTTCCGAAAATGTTTCTGAAATTCTTTATATAGTTATTTTTATTAATTTTAAGCTTTTGGAACCTTAAAAAATAATTTTCGTTTACTAAATTTTAGATAAAATCTTCCAATAATAATTTTTAAACATTTAGTATTTTATTTTATATGTGTATTTGTAAAAAAGAAAAAAGAAAAAAAAAGAAACCCGACCGGCCCCTTCGCGCCCCTCTTTTTTTCCTTTTCTCTCTTCTCTCCCTTCTCTTCTCTTTCCCTGATCTTGACCCTTGCTCCCTATCCCATCGCGAGCCAACAGCAACCCAAACCCCAGCTGCCTCCTTCTCCCCAGCTCCTCCCTCCTCCTTCATTGATCGTCGGCAACCACGACCGACCACCACCAACTGCAAGCAGCAGCGCACAGCAGCCATGCACAGCAGCAACGCAGGCTGCGCCGCCATCGTTTGGCCACAGCGAGCGTCTCCCAACCACTGGCGAGCCACCCCCAGTCTTCGATGAAGATTCTTCGGCCTTCTCTTGTCCTGATTTGTGTTGGTTTCGTTTGGTATAAATTTCTAAAAGTCCTAATATGGATTTGATTAATTGAGTATGATTTATCTTGTGATAAGCTAAATTAATTGTTTGGTTATGTATATATGTGCTGTGAGATTGATTTGGATATGTTAATTGTATGGTTTATGTTGGAAATTTGGGAAATTAAATTTTTGGCCGGGTTATGCCCAAATTTTTTGAATTCACTTGTTTTAGCGATTTTGGATAAATTGATAATACAATATATTTTTAAATGTATCTAATTTCATGTCAGAACCATCATTTTATATATTTTAGCAAGAATTGATCGGATTTGCGTTCTGTGCTCAAAAACCCTAATTGTGCTAAATTGGGTATTTCTTTTATTGGTATTGATCAATTGATTATTTGATATGTTATAAGATGTGTTTAATTGCATTTCTAAACATTCAATTTGATTAAATTAACATAATTCAATCGAATTATATTTTCGGGCCTAAAACCCTTGATTTCAAGTGAGATTATGAAATTGATCATATGTATAATTATTTTTCTAAAAATTAAATTTATACAAATAGTTGAAATGATCCTAATTTCTTTCTAATACCTTTAATTTGAGTTAATTAATGTGAATTACCCGAGTTTTTGTTGTGGACTTTAAAACCCTAATTTTGAAAATAGATAGTCTTAAATTGGCTACTAGGAATATTGTTTTGTTGAAATTAATTATCTAGATTTATCTAAAATTAGTTTAATTGTGTTTTAAAACTATCAATTTGAGGTAATCAAAGTGATTTGGTCTATTCGTAGTTTAGGGATTAAAAACCCTAATCATTGGGGATTGTTTTATAAAATTGATTTTTGCTATGCGTCTTTTATCTAATCAATTTCTGTCTTTGGGTTTTAAATCACTTAAATTATATTTTAATCTAATCGGTTTGGATTCGGGTCTATGTAAATGGTTGGTTTGCCTATTTAGTTGAAAACCTAATGAATAAGTTATTTTCGATAAATTAACTTATGATCGATTGTTCTTTCTCAGTCTTTCCAAATTAATTTGAAATGTCCCAAGTGGTATTTGTATTAATCCATTTTGGTTTATAGTTAATCTTAAATCTTAATAGAGCTATGCTTTTAAGTCCAAAGTTTTGGACACATTTTCCAAGAAAGATTGTTTATGTTCATTTGTGTTATTTAATTATAATATATGAATTATTAATTTATAAGATAGTTCCTAACCTAGTTTTGATTTCTATCGGCGATCTAGGAAAGCTTTATTGTGGATCCTCGAGCTAGTGATCTCTCTCTCCCTCTTATCTCGCTTAGCGAGCTTCGGATTTAGGTAAGTCTCTACTTACCTCCACTTATGGGTGTTTTGTAAGGTTGTGGCTAAGAACAACTATGTGTGTGTTATGTGCCTTGTGTACCATGTGTTTATGCTATACTGTGTACTTTATGTTTTTAATGACTAATTACTTGTAGCGCAGCTTGGAGTTGAGGTATACTTATATGAATTCCTTATGACATGTGTGTAATGATTGTTCTGTTGTGTTTATGATATTTTATGACGTGACCCTCTAGGACATGCATGTTAGGATGTTGATAATATGATGTGGGGTGAAAGGATAAAATGAGGGAAAATGTGGAAGTAAGAACAATTAAGGAAGGGTGGAGTAATGGGTTAACAGTGGAAATTTAATATACGAGGGATGAGTATGGGTGCCATGGGAAGTAAGTAATATTAGGTGAAAAGTAGAGAGATTACCTGTGGTGGAAGAAATGTGCTAGGGTTTGGAGTGACCAACTAGGGTTTTCGATCACCTACGAAATCAATGAGTAAAGTGATATGATTTGGGATTGAACCTAAATGAGATGAGGTGTTTGACGATAAATGAATTAATGGTAGTGAAGTAAGAGGAAGTTGGGTCACATAGGTTCAATTAGGGTTTCAAGGGAAACCCTAGAGGCTAATAGCGGGTGGATTTTGATGTCACGAGGTGTTGGGCCTTAACCCACACCCTTAGGAGTTGGTTTTCATTATGTGTAAGTGTAAAGGGGAATGGATATCGAGGTATGATAAGGGGCACAAGAGTCCCAAGATATGGGACAGGCCCTCCTGAGAGGATAAGTGTGGATATAGTTAGCCATGCATGTCAAGGGTAAAATACTTTCAAATAAGGTATGTTAAGGCACTAATCACTTAAAGAGGAATATGTTGAGCCGGAACTAGACCGGTCCACCGGCGAATAATAGTGGCTAAGGTCGGGGTGCCCTACATGACTAGTCCACCGGCTATAATAGTGGTTAGGCGCATTTTGCCCTGTATGACCGGTCCACCGGCTATAATAGTGGGGGATTCCATACTCAACAAAATGAACGTAATAACGATAAGACATGGGAAAGACATGGAGTAATTATAGTGAAACATTATGTGAGCCGGGGCCAGACCGGTCCACCAGAGTATAATAGTGGCCAGGAGCGTTTTGCCCTGCATAACCGGTCCATCGGCTATAATAGTGGCCAGGTGTGTTTTTCCCTACATGACGGTCCACCGGCTATAATAGTGGGGTTCCCGCACTCACATGAATTGATAAAGACTATGATGTGAATCGCTATTTACCAGAGATCTAAAGAATGAGTCTACCCGGACCATAGCTGGCCTTCATTATCTATGTTACTACATGTTGCTTATGTGATTGTTGCCATGTAATGAGTTGTCAATAATATGGATTATTCCTACCTAAGGCGCATGAGCTACTTTATATTTCGTTCATACCACACTTATATGTTTAAATAGGGTGTTATATATGTTTCGTATGTTATTATATGTGTATGGTAGGACTTATGATGTGGGTATTGAGTATGCATAATATTGTATCAGCGTAATGCACCATGAGTTAATATGCACTTGATGTTATAGTTTACATCTCTCCTATAAGATAGGGTAGTGGGATTTACTCAGTATTGGACCCGTACTGATACTACTTTGGTTGAATGGGTCCTGTGATGATCCACTGATGGTGGGGAACAGACCTCTTATGTAGGTTTAAGATCAGATACTGTTTTGGGGTGGAAGGCTTGACTTGAGTGAGTAGGCAATCCGGATTTTGATCCATTAGGTTTTATCTTGTTTAACTGTATTCATCTTTGGAAGTTGCAAGTGTTGTATTTAAAATTTCAATGGTATTGTAATTAACTTTCAATTTCTCGTACTCTGATAAGCTTTTAAAATTTGGATTTATTTCACAGGTTCCATAGATTAATTCAGCGATGATTTTATTTAGTGAATTTATTCACTTGCCATTTACCTATGGATATCTCCCTGTGGGAGTTTATCCTTACAGCATAGATGTTTGAAATTGTTTGACTGGTTTTAGCCTTGTATCTAGCATGAGATAGATGGTGGACATTTATCTTGTGTTAGATGTGGCGGTAACATTCCTCAAATTCTATTCTAGCTTCTACTTTATTCTTTTAAAAAAAATCTAGGAGTGAATTTTGCGGGTGTTACAGCTACAATCTCTTGTTTCCTTGAACTCCAAGTGAATATTCCTGATCCAACACTAAAACAGAAACCAGAGGTACTTTTCATGTCATCCAATGACCCAGCCCAATCACTGTCAGAGTAGCCTTGCAACTGGAAGTCTTCTGAAGAGCAGAACTTGAAACCATAACTTAAGGTTCCCTTGATGTAGTGAAGAACTCTTTTTGTAGCTATAAGAGGATATTTGTTAGCACAATTCATGAATCTAGAAATAATACTTACAACATACAAAATATCTGGCCTTGTTGCTGTGAGATATATTAAGCATCTAATCAAACTTCTATAGTATGGCATGTCCACTTTCTCAGTTCCATCATCCTTATAGAGCTTCTTCTTTTGACACATAGGAGTGCTCATCCTTTTACAATATTCCATGTTGAATTTCTTTAATATCTCTTTTCCATACTTCTATTAGAAAATGAAAACTTCACCTTGCTTTTGCTTAATTTCCATTTTAAGAAAGTATGACATTTGTCCAAGATCAGTCATCTCAAATACTCGCATCATATCTTCCTTAAATTGTTGAATATGCTTAATGTTGCTTCCAGTGACCAAAAGATCATCAACATATAAGGAGACCATAATAAATTTATTTTTATCTCCTATAATATATAAAGTGGACCCACTTATGCTTTTAGCAAAGCCCAAGCTCAGTAGATGCTCATCAATTTTGTTGTATTAGGCCCTTGGAGCCTATTTTAACCTATGCAGTGCCTTTCTTAGAATGTACACCGTGTCTTCCTGTCCTTTGACAACAAAGCCTTTAGGTCACTCAACATAAATTTCTTCCTCTAAAAAGCCATTCAAGAATGTTGACTTAACATCAAGTTGGTATATTTTCCACTACTTTTATGCTATTATGGCTAGTGGCATTATGATAGTATCTAGCCTCAAAATAGGAGCAAACATATCGAAATCATCTACTCTAAAAATCTGAGCATACCCTTTCACCACTAACCTTACTTTATATTTATTGATTGAGCCATCTGCATTCTCCTTTCTTCTGAACACCCATTTCACACCAATCACCTTTTGATGTTGAGGCCTTTCAACTAATTCCCAAGTCATATTTTTTTTCTCAATCATAGAGAGCTCCTCCTGCATTGCAACCCTCTATTTAGGGTCCTTCTTAGATTCCTGATACTCTGTAAGTTTAAGAACAGTAGTATTGCATCCATGATATATATCAACAAGTCATCTGGTGCCACGTATAGGGAGGTCATCAACCAGCTCATCTTGTTGCAAATTAATAGGTGAGAAATCATCAACCAACTCATCTCGTGGTAAATCAATCTGGTGTTGATTTTTTCACTATTTGAGCTCCATTTATCATCTTCCATGAAGCTCACATCCCTATTTATTAGAATTTTTTTAGTGTTAGGTCGAAAAACTCTATAAGCTTTAGATGTTAAGCTATATCCACAAACACACCAGCCTAAGCTTTCTTGTCTCACTTAATCCATGGCACATGAGTAAAACACAAGCATCCAAACACTTTGAGATTTTTCATTAATGGCTTATAACTATACCAAGCCTCAAAAGGATTCTTCCCATTTGCGACCTTTGTTGGAAGTCTGTTCAGTAAAAATATAGCAGTATTTGCAGCCTTTGCCCAGTATTATTTACAGAACTCCTTCTCATGAAGCATGCATCTAGCCATCTCTATTACTATTCTGTTCTTCCTCTCACCGACCCAGTTCTGTTGTGGAGTGCTCATTGCCTGCCTCCTTATAGAACCTATCAAATTTATTAGAAGTGTACTCCTTGCCATAATCTGAACTCAAAATTTGGATCTTGTAACCACTTTGGTTCTCAATCCAATGCTTGAATTTGAAGAACACACCTACAACTTCTGACTTGAATATGAGAAAATAGATCCAACACATTCTTGTAAAATCTTCAATGAAAGCAATATAATATTTACTTCCATTTAGAGAAGAAGTTCTTTTAGGTCCGAACACATTGGTATGAATGAGTTGCAGCTTTGTAGTGGCTCTCTATGTTGCTTCACTACACAATAATTGATTTTTACCAATAGAAACTTAGGCACATATACTTTTTCTGTTGGTAAAAGTAACTAATACGAACAGATAATTTTCTGTAGGCAATAATGTAGTTTTTCCCATAGAAATTTTTTATCTGTTGGTATTAATATGTTATGCCAACAGATCTTTTACCATCACTTATATCTGTGGTTATTAGTAGTATTATACCAACAGAACTAATACCCACATTTACATCTGTTGGTATTAGTATTTATGAAATTCAACAATAATATTTATTTTTATATAATTTTAATAATGATTAATTCTATTCTTTTTAATATAATAATAATAATAATAATAATAATAATAATAATAATAATTAAGTCATTAGTCATTATTAGAAATAATATTTTACATATATTATTATTAATTATTATTTTATTTCTAATTTTTTATATTAATATTGTTCATAATGGTGTCTTTTAACAATTATAATGAAATAATATATATTATATCTACTACCATTTACTATTAAATTAATTTATTATTAAATACTACCAATTATCATTCAAATCTATATTATCTTAACAATAATAAATATTATCAATAATCATTCACAATATTAATAATATATTAGTAATTATTAGATACTATTATTAATTTATTTAAAATAATGATTCATATTATTCTTATTAATATAATTCTTTATTAATGGTTACTAAGAGTAATTATTTTAGGACATTATTATTATTATTATTATTATTTTAATAAAAAAAATTATTACTAATTGTTGGAAATTATGATTAATATTTACATTATTCATATTTGTATTTATTTCCCATTATTAATTATTTTTAATAATAATTATTATTTTATTATAAATTATGATTAATATTATCTTAATAATACATTATAAAATATTAATTTCGATTAAACTTAATCTATTTAAAGTTATATTTTTGACATAAATTCTTTTAAATATTTGAAAAAGAAAAAAAAAGAATAGCAGCAGCTCCCGCCCCTTATTTGACATAAATATTTGACATAAATTCTAACAGTAACACATGCACGCTGCCCCCGCCCCTTATTTCCTTTCCTGTTTGAGTCTCGACAACACCACATTCTCGACGCCTCTGCCTCCCTCCTTTGGTTGATGACTGTCGAGCGACCGTCGCACACCACCTTGTCGGCGCTCGACCGTGCTGCCACAGCTCCCAGCCGTCGCACACGACAGCATCAGGGGAGCAGCAGTAGCGGAACAGCACCAGTGGAAGGGCAGCAGCGGCGCAGCAGCAGGGTAAGAAGGCAGCAGCGGCGCACCACCTACCAGACAGCTCCAGCGTCGGTCGGCCACTAGCGACTGCTCCTCTCCCACCGACGAAGCTCCGCAGCCCTTTACCTGCATTGATTTGGCTTATTTCGTTTGGTATAATTTCCCAAAACCCTAATTTTTTGTTTTGATTAATTATGAAAGAATGTGCTTTAATTAAGCTAAATTAGTTATTTAATTAAGTATATATGTATTGTATGATTGAATTGGATATGCTAATTATGTGATATATGTTGATTTCTGGAATTTGTGATTATTGACCCGGTTATGTCCGGATATGTTGGATTCGATTGATTAAGCTATTTGGGATAATTTGATTATGCATTATACTTTAAAATATACTTAATTTCGTATTGGAATTGTCAATTTAAGAAAATTGTGCGAAATTATTCGGAATTTAATTTTTAGGTCAAATCCTTGCGGATTTAAATTGAATTGTATAATTGAGTTATTTTATTAAATTGATTATACATTTTGTAATAGAATATGTTTAATTTCATTTCGGAACCGTCAATTTAAATATTTTGGCAAGATTTGACCGAATTTATAGTACGGGCTCAAAAACGCCTATTATGTTAAATTGGGTATTTTTTATTTTTTTAATCAATTGAGTATATAATATGTTATAAAATAGGTCTTATTACATTTCAAAACATTTAATTTAAATAAATTAATAAAATTTGATCGAGTTGTATTTTAACACTTTCAATTTGGATTAATTGGTTTGAATGATCCGGATTTGTACTTTGGACTTTAAAACCCTAAGTTTTGGGAATAGATTATGAAATCAATTAAATTGAGTTAAAATCGGCTAGCTTTGATTTAAAATCAATTAAATGAAGTTTTTAACTTATCGTTTGGATCAATTTTATGAAATTGATTGATTTGATATTTTGGGATTGTAAGCCCTAATTGTGTAAGCGATTTTTATTAAAATTTACTCACTTTCTATTCTTTTATGTTTGAAATAGTTTTTCTAATTTAGTGTTTACAATTTCTATCGGTGATCTAGGAAGAAGCTGTAATGGATCCAGAAAGCCCAATATGTATACTAGTTAATTTATAGTTTTTTGGTTTCTCTTTGGTCATTTTGCTTAAGGTTTTGATTTGGTGATAGGTTGCTTGTATGATTTGTGGGTTTATGGGTCTTTTTCTAGGGCTTTTGAGCTACAAGTTCTCAAAGCTAATGCTTTATAGCCTAATGTACTTAGTTTTTCCCTTTTATGCCTATAATGGCCTAACATTCTTTTGGTTATCTCTAAGATTTTGTGTTAATGTAGCAATATTATCTTTTTTTATTGGTTCATAATATGCAACATAATAATTTTTTTTATAAACGATTATTCTTTTACAATTGAATTTTATATGTGCATAATGGTACTCTTTTATATTTGTTTTTGATATATAGTGGTTGTACACTTGTCTAATTGGAGTTTGATTATTATCTGAATTTGTTGATTGAAGTTCTTTACTAAAAGTTAATTGGGCTTTTAAGACACAATTCTAGATATCTATCAATTGGAGTTTTTGATATATAGTGGTTGTTATCATTTTTTGACCTTCTTGTTACTTGTATGATGTTGTCTCATTTTGTTACTTTGTTTAATCATGGTTCAATATTGGAAAAAATAAAAAAAATACAAAATCACTTCACCAAACATGTAAGGGACACTATATGGTCATGTTATATTGGTGGATTAGGTAGCATCACCTACAATTAAATTGTAGATATATTATAATTATAATTATAATATATAAAGCTACACAAATCGTGTGCTACAAAAAACTAGTCTTTATTATTATCCTTTGTCCTTATTTTTCTCATTATTTTGATGTCTCTACTTGTTGAAAATTATGTAGGAACTTGATGTCATGGATGTATTTAAGGACAAGAGTTGGGTGAAACTAAGGAGAGTAGAAAATACTTATAAAAGAGCCTTAGATACATTCCTTGACTATGCATTTGCAACCTCGGTTACTAATGGGAATAAGATTGCTTGTCCATGCTCGAATTGTGCAAATCAATTTTATCATGAAAGAAATGTGGTTAGAGGTCATCTTATAATGAGAGAAATGGATATATCAAAGGTGTGTTTGGATTTTTCATAGGTAGCAAAGGGGTAATGAAGATAATGAAAATTTTGATTTGGGGCTCGATGATGATATGGGGTTTGATGATGTGCATGATGGTTCATGTGATGATGTTCTTGAGATGGTAGGAGATATTTTTGAATTTCATAGGGCAAGTAGTAGTTGTCCAGGTTCTAATGAAGAAGCTGATGCAATTTTTTAAGTTGATTGAAGATGCAGGGCAACCCTTATATCCCAGTTGTGAAGCTTTTAGTAAACTCTCCTTCATTGTTGAAATGTATCATCTGAAATGTTTATATGGAGTGACCGATGTTTCCTTTGATGCCTTAGTGAAATTGTTTAAAAGAGCTCTTCCTAAAGAATCAACATTGTCGAACTCTCAAAGGCAAATGCAGGGGATTATAAAAAAACTTGGACTTGGTTATGAGAAAATTGATGCATGTCCAAATGATTGTGCACTTTTTAGGAAGGAAAAGATTGATTTAGATAATTGTCCTATTTGTAATGCTTTAAGATGGAAAGTTGCTGATGATGGAACTGTGGTGAAATTAGCTAGTGGCAAAAAGGTTCCTTTAAAGGTATTACGACACATTCCTTTGATCTCGAGGCTTAAAAGGTTGTTTATGTCATCAAAAATCGATCCCTTAATGAGATGGCATAAAGAGGAGCGAAAAAAAGATGGTAAGCTCACGCATCTAGCAGACTCTTATCTTTGGAAAGATTTTGATGCTAAGTACCCAGAGTTTGCTAGTGATTCAAGAAATGTCAGGCTTGGCTTGACAAGTGATGGGTTCAACCCATTTAGCATGATGGGTACTCAATATAGCATCTGGCCAGTTGTATTAATGGTTTATAACTTACCTCCTTGGTTATGTATGAAACAATCATACTTTATTCTTTCACTACTTATACCTGGCCCAAAGGCTCCTGGAAATGATATTGACGTTTTTCTTGAACCATTAGTTGATGAGTTAAAGGAGTTGTGGGATGTAGGATTAGAGACTTATGATGCCTCCAAAAATGAAACGTTTTCTCTTCATGGTGCCTTGATTAATACCATCAATGACTTTCCAGCATATGGCAATTTTTCGAGATGGAAAACTAAAGGAAAAATTGCATGCCCGTATTGTAATATAGATACTTGCTTTGAATATTTGAGGGGAAGCAAAAAAAATGTGTTATATGGGCCATTGCCGCTTCTTTGATTCTAATCATAGATTTCATCGTAGCAGAAGGGCCTTTGATGGGAAAATAGAACTCAGACCTCCTCCTACATCATTTTCTGGGATATAATTGTTATACCAAATGGATGGAATTGATGTCATATTTGGAAAAGCCCCTTATACTCATAATAAAAGGAGAAGGGAGGATTAAAAAAGGCCTTGGAAGAAGAGAAGCATATTCTTCCAACTTCCATATTGGGAGCATATTCTACTATGCCACAACTTAGATATGATGCATGTGGAGAATAATGTTTCTGAAAATTTACTTGGCACGCTTTTAGGCATTGAAGGGAGAACTAAGGATACCTTACAGTCAAGACTTGACTTGCAGGTAAAGGATATAAGGCATGATCTGCATCCAATTGAAATAGAAGATAAAATATATCTACTTCCCGCATGCTTCACATTAACCCAAAAAGAAAAGGAGGAAATACTAAGCATATTAGGTTCTGTGAAAGTACTGGATGGGTATGCTGCAAACATCAGAAGGTGAATTGTTGATGGAAAAATCTCTGGGTTAAAAATTCATGATCATCACATTATAATGCAACAACTATTACCATTGGCTTTAAGAAAAATGTGGAACAAGGATGTGAGTAAGGTGTTGATTGAGCTAAGTAATTGTTTTAAGGAACTTTGCTCGAAAGAGGCAACAACCCAAGACTTGGAGATATTAGAGGATCGCATCGCTCTCACACTATGTCATACGGAACACATTTTTTAACCTTCTTTCTTCGACATCATGATACACCTAGTTGTTCATTTGCCTAAGGTGGCAATCATCGCAGGTCCAATATTTTACCGTTGGATGTATCCTGTGGAAAGGTATGTACATTCTAGTATTTTATTTATTATTTTTAATGGAATATCAAGCTTATGCCCCCTTTATATTAGTAATATGATACTAGTGTTATAGGTATTTGAGGAGGTTAAAAATGTATGTTCGTAATAAAAGTCGTCCTGAAGGATCAATTGCAGAAGGATATATTGCGGAAGAATGTCTGACATTTTGTTCTAGATATTTGCCTGGTGTTCCAACAAGGGAAAATAGGTCCACACGAAATGATGATGATGATGGTAATGAATTGCATAATGGGTTGCCTATATTTTCCTTAAAATCTCATGCAATGTCTAAGAAAAAAGATGTGCAACCGGAATATATGTTGATTGAAGAAGCACATAGTTATGGGCTTGCAAATTGTGATGAAGTTGACGTTTTTGCACAGTAAGTCCTAATTCTCTTTGAATAATTTTTTTAATCATTTCATATATATTTATAACTTCATTATTTGTTCCCAGAGAGCATTATGATATCATAAGAACTGAATACCAACAGATGTCAAATATGATTGATGACATCCATAGAAGAAAGTTCCCTAAATGGTTCGCAATGAATGTATGTTGAAACTTATACTCATTATATTTATATCATTAGTTATACATCTTTTTATTCAATGAGTGTTATTAATTATTAGGTCTCCAAGCATCTACCAAATGAAGCATGTGTCGCAGAAGATCTGATAATTCTTAGTCTTGCTCCAAGCATGTGGATAAAGACAATGACTAAATTAACTTGCAATGGATACAGGTGGCGTGTGAAATGCATTGATAAGAGGAGTGTAACTCAAAACTCTGGCGTTCTAGTCAATGCAAATACAGATATTGGAAGCATGTCATACTATGGTGTTTTAGCAGAAATTATTGAGCTGACTTATCCTCGTGGAAGGAGTGTTATATTATTTCGATGCCATTGGGTTGATCCTAATAGAGGAGTTAAAGAGGACAAACTTGGATTTACTCTTGTTAATCTAAAGGCTATTCTGAAAACAAGTGAACCATTTGCCTTGGCATCTCAAGCATTGCAGGTGTTCTATACCCCAGATTCTAAAGACAGAAATTGGCATGTTGTCAATGTCACTAAGCCAAGAGATTTGTTTGAAATGGAAGACGATCTCATACCTAAAGTGGATCGTAGACAAACTAGCATGCCTACAGATTTAGGTGTAGATGATTTTACTGTTACTGGAGAAGAACAAGAAGAACCTTTCTTTGCTATGACAGAAAGCAATAATGATGATGAAGAAATTGAAGAATATAGTACCCAAAGTGATGAAGAAGATAAAACTTTATATGATTATGATACCGAGTAGTGTTAGAAATATGTATCTTTTTCTGATTTTGGTTATAATGTTAGAAATGTAATTTTATGCTTGTGTGTTCCGGTTATGAAGATTGTGTACTTTAAGGTTTTTAAAAGTATTTATTTTTCTTATGCTTAAATATATTTTGTATTGTATGCCTTTCAATATTTTTAATTATTACCATCAATATGGTATGTTGAATGAATATATATACTAATTCTACTTTGTATGGTATGTTGAATGAAAATATATACTAATTCTACTTTGTATGTTGTTAGGTTATCATGTCAGGTTTGGAAAAAGCATCAAGTAAAAAGAAAATAACTGCAATAAGTCAGGAACAATTACAGGTAAATCTATCTTTTATATATATATTTTTCTTTTATTCACTTTCTTTTTCTTAGCAATGTAAATGGTAATTGTCGGTGAAAGTTTATTTTTAATATGTTAGTTTTTGATTTCTAAGTTGCATACGGAAACATAACTAATTAAATACTAATTCTCATTTTTTATGTTACTAGGTTTCTATGTCGTCTTTGCAAAAGGCATTGAGCAAGAAGAAAGTAACTCAAAAAAGTCAAGGACAATTGGAGGCAAATTTTTTACTATTATTGCTTTCGTGTGCTAGTTAGAAATTATTTTGTTTTAGTAGTACTAAATATGGTTGTCCTAATTCTCTTTCTTCATAATTTTGTTGTCATTTTTTGTATAAGTCTAGGAAATACTTTTATGTTGAACAATTGTATCTAACCTCTTAGCCACTATTAATTCATCATTATTATTGTATTATTTATGCAGGAAGTTATTGCTACAACATCAAGAATTTCAAAATGTCCAAATGAAGAACAATCAATTGAAGCAATAAGACATACTCGTGGGCTAAAGAAAGTGATTGCAATCAATCCATCCACATATTCATCAATTAAGCATAAATTATTCACGCCTATGTCACTAGAGGAAGGATCTCAAAGAGCTGAATTTGGTATATATTAACTTATATTATATTTCATTACTACATTTAATAATCTTAGACATGAGTTTATTCAAAGTTTTTATTACATTCAATTTTTTTTAATTAGGAGGGCAGGAAAGGATAGAATATATGAAAACTACTAAGGAAACAGCCATTAATAGGTAGTCCATGTTACTTAGTCGCATGGGTAAGTTTAAAACCTTGTTTGTATGGTAATAGATAATCTTGTAATATATGAAAATTACTAAAGAAAAAATATCCAATGGTAGAAATTAATTATTTGTATGTCTTTTAACTTCTTTATTGCTTGCATTTATTGTTATTTGTTTCTCATTTTTTAAGGCAAACGTCATGGACAAGAATCTTCTTGCTCAAAGATTAATAGTCTAAATGAAGTGATAGAGCAAGATCCTTCGATAATTCCCAATACTGACATTTGTAAGTCATGTAAATCTATATGTTATAACTTTACTTTAGCATTTATTACCACCTTCTCCATGTTGAAAATGAATAACTCAGTTACCCTTTTATTTTTGTTGTTAGGCAAACGACATAGTCCTAGCCGTATACAATCCATCAATGTGTCATCTATAATAGAAGTAAATGATGGTTCACAAACCGAGCATGCAATTTCAGATGGCTATTTTACCACGAATAGAAGAAGATTTCGAGGTACAATGCCCAGAAATGAAAAGGGTCGTGGATGTAACAAGACTAAAGTGTTAAAGAAGGCTGAGTATGTGGATGTCAATGAGCATCTTCAACCGATTAGTGATTCAGCTAGGCAATTGTCAACACCTATAGGCTGCTTGGCACGGGATCCTAGGCGATTGCCACTTGATTGTTGGGATTGGAGAAAGATGGATAAGACATATCTAGATTCGATTTGGGAGGAAGCAAAGGTACATTAGCATAACATTTACTTTATCAACTTTCTTATTTTTGCTATATGTAATTTATAGTTTTTGTTTTCTATTTCATTTTCTTCATTTATAGATCTCTTATTACTTTCCTGAAAATCGAGAGTCATATTAGTGGGCATTGGGTAAAACCCATGAAGCTTGGAGAGCTCATAAGTTTGAGTTGAAGGTGGTTCATTTTGATGGAAAACACACAATCAAGCAATACATTCTAGGCTAAAGGAAACACCCGAGACTATGTGGTAAGAGATGGTAAAATTTTGGGAATCTCCAAAAGGCAAGGTAGTGATTTCTCATTTAATTATTTAAAAAAAAATAGGCTATGACTATGATAGTTTGATTAGTTTATTTTTTATACTAATATTTTTTTTTCTCATATTGATTAGGAAAGAAGTCAAAGAGGGATTCTCAATAGTGCAAAGTCAAAAATGTGTTCATATGCTGGTTCAAAGAGCTTTGCACGCATCCGAGCAGAAGAAAAGGTAGGTATATAATTAATTCATCTATGCAATACCAAATTTAATTTACTTTGTATACTTGATATACAATTTCATATGTGTTTTGATTAAGAAAAAATGGGGAAAGAACCCGATGAATTGGAAATGTGGTTGAAAACTCATGAACCGAAAAAGGGTTCTAAGCTTAATGATGCTTCTGCTGCAACAAGAGTATGTTTTTAATCTATTTTAATTTTAGGGTTACATATACATATATGTATATATGTATATATATATATATATATATATATATATATATATATATATATATATATATATATATATATATATATATATATATATATATATATATATATGCGAATCTACCTCATCTACTGCCCATTAATAGCATTGATTTATACTTTATAGAAAGCGATTTTGGATGAGATAACTGTACTTCCAGAAGGATGTGATGCTAATGCTCGACGTGAAATATTCAAAAAGATAGTGGGAGAAGATAGGAATGGATATGCAAAAACCTTTGATCTTGGTGTAAAAGTTCCACGATCCCACAAAACAAGATGTGCTTTTGAGGAGGAGCGAGCTAAAAGGATCAAATCCGAGTCTAGAGTTGAGAAGTTAGAAAAGGATCTCCTTGAGACTAAAAACCAAGTAGGATATCTGACTGGTATAATGCAGACATTATTAGAGAATCAAGTAAGTTCCTCACTAAATGTTGATAATTTTTTTTACATTTCTCACGCAACACATTTATTTTGGATATATTTTTTTTTACCTCTAAAATAGTGCATAGATGAATATATGAGAATATAAGGGGTCATATAGTGATTAGATTGGGTAACTATGGTATGTGCGTCTATTCTCTTTCAATCTTAGCTAATGTGCCACTTCAACTCCGATTGGAAGAAGTTTTGTATGCTAATTGATTTCCTACGATATTTTAAAAAAAATTTAGAAAGTAGGTACGAAAGAAAATGATAAAAATATTTATACGCGCGCGCACACTCGCACGTATATATTATATATTTTTTAATAAAAATAAACCAAATCTACTAAAATAAAGAGAGAAAAATAAAATAAAAATTATAAAACTATTACCTATATTAGTTGTCTAGTCAACGCTCTTTCTCCGATTAATATCTTTATCTAATCACTGTCCATACTCTTGTTAACCTATCTTAGTCGACCTATTGAAAATTTCTAAGTTTATGTCTCGTTATAGGTTCTCAAAATATTAATTAGACGAGGAATCCTATTAAATTATTATAAATAGTTAAATATTAAATAAATTATGCAATCCAAACCTAGAAGATAGTTTCCATACCAATCTTATGCAAAAACACAAACAAAAAAAAACTTTGGATATGTATATACTCAATTAAAGAGTACAAACTCTCATCATCTAGCTTTTTGATATGAATTTAGATTAATATGATTAAGTTAATTGTAAATATATTTTTAGGGAAAACATGTTGACGATTATTATCAAATGGAGGATGGCAAGAATGAAAAGGATGACACTGAAGAGGAGAATGAAGAAGATGATGTTTGATGCGTTTTTATAGAAACGCTTTTGTGAGTCGGCTTATGAAGACGGTTGATGCTTTTGTTTGTTAGCTTACGAATATGATCGATATTTTTGTATATCAAATTATGAAGATGCCCGATGTTTTTGTATATATGTTAGCTAACAAAGATGCTCGGTGCTTTTGCTCGTAAGCTTACGAAGATGGTCGATGATTTTGTATATCGGCATATGAAGATGTTTTTGTATAATAGCCGATGATTTTGTATATCAATGTATGAAGATGTTTTTGTATAATAGCTTATGCTATAAGTCGTTTATATAGTATTGTACTTAAAGGACTGTTATGCCTTTGGGAGCTAAGCAACTAATTATTTTGTACTACAAAATGATAATTATATATGGTGTAGTTAATTAAATATATATATATAAGCATAAATTGTTACTACAGGTGGATATTGGATATTTGATATTTTGTACGTTTTGGCTGGTATAGGTTTTACCAAGATACACACACACACACATATAGGGTTAATATGTATATCCAACAATATATATATGTTGGTAATAAGTTTTAGTAACAGATATAATATTGTGTTTAATACTTTTACACACTGATATGATTGTGTGGTTATTTCTTTTTATCACAGATATAATTTTGTGCCTAATACTACTAGTCACAGATATTATTTTGTGGGTAATAGTTTTAGTTACAGATATTATTTTGTGGCTAATACTTCTAGTCACAGATATTATTTTATGGTTAATACTTTTACTTACAGATATAAGTGTGGGCATAAGTTTTACTAACAGATAAATATCTGTGGGCATTATCAATTATTCCCAACAGATGATACATATTTGTGGGTAAAACTTTTAAGCACAGAGTTTTTACCCACAGTTTTGTCACAAAAAAATATCTGTTGGTAAAAGCTTTTGCCAACAGAAAAATAGCTTTTACCAACAGATAAGGCCCTGTTGGCACAAATCATTTATTTTGTAGTGCTTGTTGGAAGGGAATTCTCATTTGTTTACCATATAGACACATCTTGCAGCTTGGTAATTCGGACTCTATGTGCGGCAAGCCAAGAGCCAGCTCTTTCCTTTGTATATTCATTAATGTTGCATGATGAAAATTGCCTTGCCTTTTGTGCCATAATTCTGCATTGGTTGCTTTACTTGGATATGCGTTTTGCTATTCCATTGGATCAAACTAGAAATCTTACTTCTTATTTTAATTTTAAAGGCATCATTGTTGTTATTATCCTTGACCAAACACTTCTTGTTCTTAAAGATGACTTTAAGTCCCTTTTCAACTAATTGCCCAACACTTAGCAAGTTTTGATCAATATTAGGCACATACAAAACATCAGAAATTAGTTTTGTACCTGTGTGACTTTCAATGGCTATAGTTCCCTTCCCTTTGATAGCAACATGTGCACCATAGCCGATTCTTACCTTTGATACTTGTGATCTATCCAGTTCTCTATATAGTACTTGATCACTTGTCATATGGTTGGTACAACCACTATCTACAAGCCAACTATAATACCCCATTTTTAACTAGTTCTAATTATGTGTAATTAATTACATAAATTATTGTTGAACATTTTATAGCCTCAAGATTATTTTGGGTGATTTGGTAATAATTGTGATTTTACGGCTAGGTGTACTTTACTTATAAAATACTATTTATATATGTAAACTTTAAAGTTAAACCTTGTAAAATATCATTATAAAATTTTATTTAGGTCCAAAATGCATTTAAATATAAATCTAGAAATTTTGGTTTAATTTTATTTGTGTTTCTT
Source organism: Tamarix austromongolica (assembly GCA_039764185.1). NCBI lineage: Eukaryota > Viridiplantae > Streptophyta > Magnoliopsida > Caryophyllales > Tamaricaceae > Tamarix > Tamarix austromongolica. The sequence goes on from CM077817.1 coordinate 33,617,825, forward strand.
ATCCCTTTTTAATTTTATATGCAAAATATATAATTACGGTATGCTAGGTAAATATCATATCAAATTTGTGTCAAAAATAATGAACAATTATATTTAGGTTTTAAATGATTAAAAAAGATGATATGGTAAGTTTTGTATTTTAGGAATAGTTTTGGTATTTATGTTAGTAATTAGCTTGTAAGCTTGTGAATTAACCGTCATTTCAATATTTTATATATCAAATAGTGTTTTAAATTCACAAAAGTTTACATGTGAGTTTAAAATATTATTTCAAGGGTTTTTACAAAGTTTAGTAATTTTATGAGCTTATTTTCTATTTTAATTAATTTTATCATCTTTATTGATCTTTCAACCACTAAAAATAATATATAAATCCTAAAATTACTGTTTAGGCATGAAATTATGTTCTTCCACTTCCATGATTAGATTTTGTATCAATTTGACCATTTTCTTATTCATTCAACCAAAATTTGAGCTAAAGTCACTTTCATACACTTTATACCTTTGCTTGTTGTGTCACTTTGGCTTTTCTTACACTCAACCTTCTTCACTTGCATTCCCCATGATTAAAGCTGACTTTGGACCTACACACCATCACCTCCCCCATCCCTTGATTGATTGATTGGTTTTCATAACTTCATTTAAACATAAATACACTCCACCACCTTACACACACAACCACCTTATCATTTATCATTCAAGTGTTGAACAAGCTACCTCTCCCCCCTGTGGCTGTAGATTTTTGGTTCCTCCATCCCCTAATTATACCCTATTTGTCTCTATTTGTTTTCATTTATCATTTCTCTCATTTTCTCCTCTTGGTTGATCTCGCCCTTCTCTTCATTTTGGTTATTTTTGCTAAGTATTCTTAAACTTTGTTGATCTTATAACCAATAATCGTCCTTCTCTCTTTATCCTGATTCTCTTATTTTCACTTCTACATTTCCTTCTATCTAGACTTTATTTATTTTTAAATAAGTAAAGGAGTTTCAATTTTTGGTTAAATTATGAAGTTGTCATCCTTTGTCTTCTCCTCTCGTATCTCCATCTTTCGAAAGTGTTGATATTCGTTTGGGAATTCTTTGTGTTATTTTGATATTTGTTCTTGGAAAGAGGTAAACCATATGCTGCTACTAAATATATAAAAATCATGTGCTAGCATGTTTAATTTTTCTTATGTTATGATTAAGTGGAATTTATGCTTTCTTATAATCTCATAAAAAAAAAGTATGCATGCATCATATATTGTTATTAATTTCTCTAAGTGTGTGACCATATATTTTTATGCAAGGGTATGTTAAATTTATGTATATTAAATATATGTATGATAGCACATTAAAATAGGGTTGCTTGTGTTAAAATAATTATGCATGATGGCGGTTTTATGTGCTAAATGAGCTTAATTGTGTTTTAGGGGCAAAAAGGTAATTTTTTTTCACTCTTAAAAGTTTATAGAATTGTGATTTTATATTAATTTACCTATTTTAATGTTATTTTGTTGTACCATAAATTTTGATTAATTATAATAACAATTGGTATTACAATGGGAAGCTATTGAATAAATAACATATAAGGGCATTTTGGTCATTTATGACTTATTATACCTAAAAGTATGCATAATTAGAATATGATGACCTTAATGGATTCCTAGTTTGATGTTAGTATTAACTTTGATTTTTGTGTGGATTATTGACCTTATGATCAACTTGAATAATTGAAATAAAATAAAAATGGTTAAGAATGATATTGGAATCATTGTGCATTATGTGATATTTTATGACCACCTTATTAAGATATTAATACTTAAAGTGGAAGACCTCGAGATTTGGAAATGGTTTCTCTCTAAGGGTAGCTACCCTACAGATGAGGTAGGAGTCCTCTATTTGTTTGGTTTTCTAGTGTGCTAGTTGTGCCCCGATAAGGTCCTAGTCTACTCTATAGGTGACCTACGAGCCCTATAGGGGGCATCGATATTTAAGGATTAGGTGTCCGAGGATGGAAGAACATTGTGTTGCTTTGTTGCACCAATATGACCAGAGTACTTTTATGTCTCTGGGTTACAAGTTGGGAGGATACCGTGTTGCTTTAATGGGGTGGCATGACCGGTGTACTTTTATGTCTCCGGATTATTATTGTATCCCCTCGAGTATTTAAAATATAAATAATTATTGTATAAGGATCTAAATGGATTGTTATGATTTTTCGATTTGGTAGTTGCCTCTACACACTACTTGGTTTTGGTATTTTGGTTTGATAGTTGCATTCATGCACTATTTGAATTTGGTGTATTAGTTGGTAATTGTCTCAGTAATTTCCTTATCATGTTATAAGTGGAATAGATGTGGTTATTGTGAAGGGCTTAATTGTGGTTTGGTGTTTTTCTTTTCGTGTAACACTCTTAGTATAATTGGATTAATGAAATAATTGTAATATAGTTAAATTGGATGTGATCGACATGTGGCATATGGCATGATATGAGTTATGGTGTGAATATGGCACTTAACTATAGTATGTAATATTTAACATATTATGACATGATACTATGTGTTACCTTCTATGTGCTCCATGTGATATTTACATGTATAGTATTGTATATTGGTTTACTCAATACCGTTGTATTGATAGGTTTTCGTTTTATGGTCCCCTGCCTATTCAATGGGTAGTCTTACCATGTAAGTATACTTTGAGGGTACAACTTTATGGCTTTTGGTAGGGGTTGAGAGTTAGGACTATACGATGTCTATTCAGGCATCTTTTGATTTGGATATCTTTTGGACTGTCATGTCCCCTTATGTATTTCTTTTCTTTGTCAGTTGTAACTCTTTTGTTTACTCTTGTGTTATTAGAACAATTTAATATTATAATGAAACCTTTCTCTTCTTCTTATCCATTTTTATTCTTAATTTAAGTGGATAAAAGTTTTAGCCTTAACATTTAGTGTAAGAAAGGTAGCGGAACCGAACTTATATTAAGTGTGGCGGTAACACCCTACATTTTTATTGGCTTAGCTTATGAAATCAACTCTTTTTCAAGAAATTTTAAAGTGCTAAAAATGGAGGTGTTACACCAACAATTACTTCAGCTGCTGCTTGTGAAATAAGATGTGACGAACAACTTGTCTTCCTCCTATTCATTTGCCGTTTGTGCATTTTCCTTTTGTAAGTAGTCACTTCTGCAAAAAATTTCATGATGCCAAAGCTTACTGCACTTTCCACACTTTGCATTAGTTCTTCTCCAAAATTTGAAAGGAGAATGTCCTTTTTTTTTTACCACAATGTTTGCAAGGAGGAAATTCTTTATTTTTCTCTCCTTTGTTGCTACGAGCATTTGTGACAAAATCTTGAGAGCCAAAATTCTTTTTCTAAATTTTCTTCTTCTTATCCTTCTCTCCTTGGTTGATTTGTAACTTTGCCTACAATACTCCTTCCACTGAACCTTCATCTCTCATCAATCTTCTTTGTTCTTGAGCCTGCAAGGCATTATTTAGCTCTACCAAAGTGACTTTTAATAGATCTTTAGTATTATCCAAGGAGGAAATAGTACCATCAATCATTCAAGGATAGTCAAAAGTATTTTTTCAACAATTCTAGAATCATAAAATTCAGAACCAAGCAACCTGATTTTGAAAGCAATGCTTAGAAGCTTATCTACATATTCTTTGATTGTATCTAACCCCTTCATTCTCTACATTTCAAATTCCCTGACCAAACTCAGCACTTGCATGCCTTTAATTCTTTCATCTCCTTTATATTTTCTTTTGAGGAAATTCTACATCTCAAATGTCGACTTCTTGATCATGATTCTAGTAAAAATTTCTACTGAGACAGCAGCAAATAGAGTAGCTTTTGGCTTCGACTTCCTTATTTTCTTCCCCTTATGACTCTTAATCTGAGCTATAGTAGGATTGTTTGTCAAAGTAGGAACTTCGTAGTCCTCCTTAACAGCTTCCCAGAGATCATTTTCCTCTATGTGTGCCACCATTATGGTAGCCTAGAGTTGGTAATTTTCACCACTGAACACAGGTGGTGTTAGGGCTATAAATGGTGTTTCTGAATCCATGGGAGAATAGTAGCTAGGTGTTTTTTTTTGCCTTTTTTATGATGCTTTTTTCACAGGTCCCTCAAGAAGGGTGGCTTTGTTATTAATTTGTTGGAAATAAACTTATCTTTTTCAAGAAAAATAATTCACAAGAGTATAGGAAGAATGAAATATAATATTTATTGATGTAAAGCACTACTTAAATAGACATTATAGTAACAGAAAACTAGAAAATTTAGCAACAACTAGCTATATTTTAGCTACTAACCAGTAACAAAAACTAACTTCTAAAAACTTGGTCAAAAGAAAACAAACTAAACTTATGATAATATAAAGAAAAAAAAAATAACCTACTGATACGCACGTTTAACACTCTTCATCCTTATTTCACAAATTTTCTACATTGCTAGCTCTCTTCCTCTATTTCGTCACCTACTAAAATTAAAGACAATATCGCCAATTTTTATTGCTTTTATTCTCCACATCTCTATCATTTTATTTTTATCTTTGAGGAATAATTGGATATAGTTTGCAAATAAAAGAAGCCAAGATGCTTAGTTTCAATGAAGTGAGGAAATGAGAATGAACACGAGTTTGGATAAATAATTGAATAATATTAGCTCTTTGCAGCTTCTTTCCTTTTACCCCCTCTATCTCTTTTCATTGTGTTGAAGAGCTCATTTATGTTGGATGAGTGATTAATTAAATAATCATCGTAAGAAGCTATTGGTAAGATTTAGCCTAATACTCAAAGTAACATTGTACTTAAAAGTTATTTCCTAGGTATTGAAGGTTGCAACTCTCATATTCAAATCCTACTCCCTTCCCTTGATCACTGATATGATTTGGGTTTGATAATCCGAGGGATTCCAAGGTTTATTAGAGAAGTATCACATATTCTTTAAATGGTAAAATTTATTTTTGCTCTGCCTTTTGTGTTTGGAAAAGCAACGCTTCACTGAATAGTTTATCTGCATACTTCTGTCTTTCAGTGCCTCAAGCCCCAACTCATTCTAAAAGTTAGGAAAAGAAATCTCTGTACCCTCTTCCCTCATTAAAAAATGAAAAGAGGATTATTAGCCATAGGTTCTTTGCTTTAAAAAAGGTGACGTCCTCTAGCTAACTTGTCAGCAAGTGAAACTTAGACTTGCATATGGCGGACCAATGTTATATCCATCTCTAGACTAAGGTTATGGTATAGGTTCAACTAGTATCCTACCAAAGCAAGACAATACAGAATGAGCCTTTGACGTGAGGACCAATGCCTATTCCTTCTCACTCATCTTGTAACCCATACCATACGTCAAAGTGTCACCTCATTAAATATATCCAACCTATTATGAATGTGAAGTTGTGTTGCAGGAAAAATCACCAATTGGGACCCCAAAGTTACAAAGAAAGAGAGAGAGAGAGAGAGAGAGAGAGAGAGAGAGAGAGAGAGAGTAATAATCAATTAGTGAAGGGTTGTGAATGTCTATGATTAAGAGACTTAAGTCAACAAGACCTTTAAATAAATAAATAAGAATAAAAAAGGAGGAATCAACTCATGCCAAAGATTAAATAGGTAACATCCCCTAATTTCAAGATTGAGATCCATTTATGCTTCTCCTTTGAAGTATAGACATAATTCAGAACTCATGTAACTTTTTTTATCAACTACTATGATTTTAATGGATACGATATCTAACATGCTAAGAGATTTAAATTTTAATATATAATAAGCATTATATATGCACTACTAAGATTAAAATATTATATAATGAATATATTAAATCCTTAATTAAAGAAATAGTGGTTATAATTTAGTTTTATCCAAATGATTCAATCAAAATTTTCAGAACAAAAAACTTGTTATGGAAGGGATGAAAATGAGAATATTTAAGATCTTTTGTCCCATTATGTAATACTCCATTTTTAACTAGTTATAATTATGTGTACTTAAATACATAAATGATTGTAGAATATTTTATAGCCTCAAGATTGTTTTGGGTGATTCTGTAATAATTGTGAGTTTGTAGCAGGGACGAAGCCAGGATCAAAATTTAATGGGGTCCTACTATATATATATATATATATATATATATATATATATATATATATATATATATATATATATATATATATATATATATATAAAATATTGGAATAAAAAATAATTATAATTAATAATATCAAATAATATAAATATATTTTAAATTAATACTAATTTAAAAAATATTTAAATATTTATGTATATCCTAAAAAATATAAATAATTAAACTATATATTTAGTATTATGCATAATAATAATAATAATATATACTACTGTCTCCAATAAAATTTATTTATTTATTTTTAAAATAGCAATAACAATTACATTATTAATGAAGACAAATTAAATTATGGTCTCATTATACTAATTAATGTGCATATATAAATTATAAGAAAAATATATATTAAAATGGATGACATACCATTAATATTTGGTAGTAAAATAACAAAAGAAATGAAAATTTGTATGGTATACTAACAAAATGTAAAGAAGAATTTTGTAATATATGTCCGTCAAAGCCAGTACTAATAATCCAGTAACACATTAAATAAAAAAACAAAGAGAAAAATAAATTATATAATATAATAATTAATTGAAAATAGAATATAAGCTTGAAAATCTATAGATCGATAAAGGAAAAAATTTAAACGGAAGCCAAACATGGATTAAAATGGCCAGATAAAAAAATTCCAAAAAAATACACCAAATTAAATATTTATAATATATCTATATACATTATAAAGCATAAATTATTAAATTTTATATCTATATATATTATAAAATATAAATTATTAAATTCACATGGGGTCAAGTGACCCCATGTGCTTCATGCTGCCTCCGTCCGTGTTTGTAGCTAGATGAACTTTTCTTATAAAATACTATTTATATATGCGAACTTTTAAGTTAAACCTTGTAAAATATTCTTATAAATTTTATTTAGGTACTAAATGCATTTAAATGTAAATCTAAATTTTTTTAAATTTTATTTGTGTTTGTTATCCCTATTGAAATTTATATACAAAATATATAATTAAGGTATGCTAGCTAAAACTCCTATGAAATATGTGTTGAAAATTATAAAAAAAAATTATATTTAGGTTTTAAATGAGTAAATAAGATGATCTAGAAAGTTTTGGGATTTTATAAATAGTTTTGGTATTTATGTTAGTAATTACATTGTAAGCTTTTTAATTAACTACCATTTTAATATTTTATATATCAAATGTTATTGTAAATTCATAAAAGTTTACATTTGATTTTAAAATATTATTCTAATGGTTTTCACAAATTTTTGTTATTTTATAAGCTTTTCTGCTATTTTTTTCCTCTTTATTGATCTTTCTACCGCTAAAAATAATATAAACATTCGAAAATTATTTTTCATACACGAAATTACTTCCCTACACATCCATGATCAGATTTTATATCAAGTTGACTAAAACTTGAGCCAAAGTCACTTTCATACACTTTCTACATTTATTAGTTGTGTCACTTTGGTTTTTCTTACACTCAACCTTCTTCACTTACATTTCCCATGCTTAAATCTAACCTTGGACCTGCATACCTTCACCTCCCCCATCCTTTGTTTGATTGATTGGTTTTCATAAATTTATTAAGCCTAAATACACTCTACCACCATATCCTTTATAATTCAAGTGTTGAACAACCTACCTCTCCCCCCTCTTATGTCTGTAGATTTTTGCTTCCTCCATTCCCTTTTTATACCCCATTTGTCTTGATTTGTTCTCATTAAGCATTTCTCTCATTTTCTCCTCTTGATTTCTTCCAACTCTTTCTTCATTTTGGTTATTTTTGCTAAGCATTCTTAGGCTTTGTTGAGCCTATAACCAAGACCCATCCTCCTCTCTTTTTCTTTATTCTCTTGTTTTTACTTCTATATTTCCTTCTATCTAGCCTTTATTTATTTTCAAATAAGTAAAGAAGTGTGAAGTTGTCATCTTTTGTCTTCTCTTCTCATGTCTCCATTTTTCAAAGTAGTTTATATTCTTTTGGAGGTTCTTTGTTTTATTTTTCTATTTGTGCTTGAAAAGAGGTAACCCATTGCTCCTAATAAATATATAAAAATCACATGATAGCATGTTTGGCATTTCTTATATTATAATTAAGTGTAATTTATGCATTCTTGTAATCTCAAAAAAAAAAGTATGCATGTACCATGTATTGTTATTAATTTCTCTAAGTGTGTGACCATGCATTTTTTTTTCAAGGGTATGTTAAATTTATTTATTTTAAATATATGTATGATAGCATATTAAAATAGGGTTATTTATGTTAAAATAATTATGCATGATTACGGTTTTATGCGCCAAATGAGCTTAATTATGTTTTAGGGGAAAATGGTATTTTTTGTCACTCTTAAAAATTTATGGAATTAAAATTTTATATTGATGTACCTATTTTAATTTTATTTAGTCATATGATGAATTTTTCTTAATTATATTAACAATTGGTATTAAAGTAGAAAATTATTGAGTAAATAACAAATAAGAGCACTTTGTTCATTTAATGACTTCTTATGCCTAAAATTGTGAATAATTGGACTAGGATGATCTTAATGGATTCCAAGGTTTACCTTAGTATTAACTATGATTTTTATTTGGATTGTTGACTTTGTAGTTGACTTGAATAATTAGAAATAAAAGAAAAATTGTTAAAGTATGAAATTGTTGTGCATTATGTGATATTTTATGATCACCTTATTAATATATTAATATTTAAAGTGGAAGACCTTGAGATTTGAGAATGGTTTCTCTTTAGGGTTAGCTAACCTAGAGATGAGGTAGAAGCCCTTAATTTGGTTTGGTGGTTTCGTCGGATGCCCCATCATTTCATCTAAGGCCCTAGTTTACTCTATAGGTGACCTACGAACCTTATAGGGGGTATTGATACTTAAGGATTATGTGTCCTAAGATGAGATGATATTGCATTGCTTTGTTGCACTAGTATGACTGGAGTACTTGTATGTAGCTGGGTTACAAGTTGGTATTGGCGCATTTTAGTTACAACCTTGATAAATGTATTAATCGGAAAATAAGTTTTGTCTCTCTCAAAATGTTTGAAACCCATATTAGTCTTGTGAGGATGTGTGGATTAAGTTTTTTCTAGCCTTAGCATTAGTTTGTGGTTACTTGTTTTCCTTGATTTGAGTAGTTGTCTAGTACTTCTCTAAGCGGCCTTATTATGTTGTAGTTCTTATGTGGATTCCTTGAGATGCATGTTGAACCCTTCCTTTTCCCCTTCATAGAGCATCATGGCTTAGAATGTGAGATTTACCTGTATGGAGGAGATTCTTAATACCATGGTAGAGAGAGATTTATATCAACCACCACCGTTTTAGATACTAATCCACATACCTACACCATCTCCATAGGAGGATTGGTCGCGTAGGACACAATCACACTCATCACGGACATTCATGGGTATTAAGGATCCATTAGCTCTAGAGCATTGAATTCGAGAGTTTAAAAAGATATTTGAATTTTCAAAGTGTCCATCTCATAAGAGGGTGAAGGTAGACGCAAATTTCTTGGAGGGTCATGCCGATGAGTGGTGGCATAGTCAGCAGGTGCCAAGTACACCCGTCGATACTTGAGAGCACATGTTGCAAAGCATAAGGGCGTGTTTTTGCTCGACTAGTGTGAGAATGGGGTTGTATGACTATTTCATGGCATTGCTCTAGGGTCCTCCATAATTAAGTAGTACTATCTAGAGTTCACCAATCTGATGCATTTTACTTCTTATGTTAGGGCCATCGAGGAGATGAAGATGTATTGGTTCCAGATGGGCTTGAATGCCTGAATCCAAGAGTTTCTCTTAAGCTCTTCTTTCCCCACACTATTTGGCATGTTTGAGAAGGTGACTAAGGTTGCAAATGTTGTTCAAGTTAAGGTTAGTGAGACTTCAAGAATTAAGAGGAAGTCAGAGGTTTTGGACAATGATTGCAAGATTCAACCTCGAGCAGAAGGTCAAAGTGGTCAACACCAAGGAAGTTAGGGTGAGTTTTATAGCGTAGGTGGCCAAGGACATACCATACATTACTACTACAAGCGTTGTAGACAAGACCATCTAGGGAAGGATTGCCAAAGTTAATTGGTTCAATGTCACAACTATGGCAAGCAGGGTCACAAGATCTTTGAGTGCTTCCAGGGACCTCGTGACAATGTTCAGAGGATGCAAGTGCAACCTCCAAGGCCACTCACCTACTAGTAGTAGCTAGTCTAGAGGAACCCACAACTAGCCAATAGTTCACAGGGTAGAGATATTAAGGGTAAGGCTCCGAGCTATCGCCCACTACCACAAGATAATGGTTTTGGTATTCGGAGTGTCCAAAAAGATCCAACACTTGGGTTAATCTGTCTAATCAACTGTTTAGAGGCAGATGTTCAAGATAGGGGCCTGGAAAACCCTCATCCTGGTATTTTAAACATCTTTGCTTAAATTTCTTGAGTTGTTAATTTTAATGTGTTAAATGTTGAATTTTTCTCTTGATGGTTATATTATTGTGGCCTTAGATTAGGGTTTGTTCTTAAGGGGGTAATGATGCGAGCCTTATGTGCTTGTTTTGTATGATGTGGTATGGACTTTGGGGGCGAAGTCCCTTTTTAAGGGGGTAGTAATGTGATACCCCATATTTAACTAGTTCTAATTATGTTTACTTCATTACAAAAATAATTGTAGAATATTTTATAGCTTCAAGATTGTTTGGGTGATTATTTAGTAATTGCAATTTTGTTGTTAGATGCACTTTACTTATAAAATACTATTTATATATGTGAACTTTTAAGTTAAACCTTGTAAAATATTCTTATAAAATTTTATTTAGGTATTAAATGTGTTTAAATGTAAATCTAGAAATTTTGGTTTAATTTTTTTTTTTTTTGTGTTTGTTATCCTTTTTGAATTTTCTATGTAAAATTTATAATTAAGGTATTCTAGCTAAATAAACTATAAAATATTTGTTAAAAATTATGAAAAATTGTATTTAGGTTTTAAATTAGTAAATAAGATCATCTAGAAAGTTTTTTAATTTTAGGAATAGTTTTGGTATTTATGTTAGTAATTACCTTGTAAGCTTATTAGTTAACCGTCATTTTAATATTTTATATATCAATTATTTTTGTAAATTTATAAAAGTTTAAGTTTGAGTTTAAAATATTATTCTAAGGGTTTTCATAAATGTTTGGAATTTTATAAGCTTTTGTGCTATTTTTATTCATTTTATCCTCTTTATTGATCTTTTGACCCCTAAAAATAATATATAAATCCTAAAATTACTATTCATGCACAAAATTACTTCCCTACAATACCATGATCAAATTTTGTATCAAGTTGACCATTTTCTTATTCATTTAACCATATTTTGAGCCAAAGTCACTTTCATATACTTTCTATCTAAGTCAGTTGTATCACTTTGATTTTTCTTGTACACAACCTTCTTCACTTGCATTCCCCATACTTAAATCTGACCTTGAACCTACACATCTTCACCTCCCCCATCCCTTGGTTAATTGATTGGTTTTTATAACTTCATTAAGCCTAAATACACTCCACCACCTTATACATTCAATCATCTTGTCATTTATCATTCAAGTGTTGAACAAGCTACCTCTTCCCCCTCTTGTGGCTGCAGATTTTTTATACCCCATTTATCTTGCTTTTGTTTCATTAAGCATTTCTCTCATTTATGTATGATAGCATGCACCATGTATTGTCATTAATTTCTCTATGTTTGTAACCATGTATTCTTATGCAAGAGTACGTTAAATTTATGTATTTTAAATATATGTATCATATCATATTAAAATAAGGTTGTTTTGCTAAAATAATTATGTATGATTATGGTTTTATGTGCTAAATGAGCTTAATTGTGTTTTAGGGAAAATTTTCATTTTTGTCAATCCTAAAAATTTATAGAATTGAAATTTTATATTAATATACCTATTTTAATGTTATTTATTCATACCATAAATTTCACTTAATTATAATAACAATTAGCATTAAAGTGGGAAATTATTGAGTAAATAACATATAAGGGCATTTTGGTCATTTATGACTTATTATGCCTAAAAGTGTGAATAATTGGACTACGATGATCTTAATGGATTCCTAGGTTGAACTTAGTATTAACTTTGATTTTTTTTTTAGATTTTTAACCTTACGGTCTACTTGAATAATTGGAAATAAAATAAAAATGGTTAAGTATGAAATTAGAATCATTAAATATTATGTGATATTTTATTATCACCTTATTAAGATATTAATTTTTAAAGTGCAAGACCACGAGATTTGGGAATGGTTTCTCTTTAGGATTATCTACCTTAGAGACGAGGTAGTAGCCCTAGATTTGGTTTGGTAGTTTTGTCGGATGCCTCGTCATTTCGACTAAGGTCCTAGTCTACCTATAGGTGACTTACGAGCCCTATAGGAGGTATCAATACCTAATGATTAGGTATTCTAAGAAGGGAGGATATTACGTTGCTTTGTTACACCATTATGACCAAATACTTGCATGTCTCTAGGTTATAGGTTGGAAGGATACTATGTTGCTTTAGTTTGCCGGTATGACTGGTGTACTTATATGTCTCCAGGTTATTATTACATCCCCTTGAGTAATTAAAATAGAAATAATTATTGTTTAAGGATCTAAATGGATTGTTGTGATTTAGCAATTTGGTAATTGCCTATGCGCGCTACTTGGTTTTGGTATGTTGATTTGATAGTTACATTCGTGCACTATTTGGATTTAGTATATTGGTTAGTAATTATCTCTGTGATTTCCTTATCATGTTATTAGTGGAATAGATGTGGTTATTATGAAAGGCCTTATCCATGGTTTGGTGTTTTTCTTTTCATGGGAGACCCTTGGTACAATTGAATTAATGAAATAGTTATAATATGGTTAAGTTTGATGTGATGGACATCCGGCATATGGTATGATATGAGTAATGGTGTGAATATGGCACTTAACTATAGTACATACTATTTAACATATTATGACATGATACTATGTGTTACCTTCTATGTGCTCCATGTAATATTTACATGCTTAGTATTGTATATTGGTTTACTCGGTACCGTTGTATTGATGAGTTCTGCTTTATGGTCCTTTGCCTAACCAATGGGCAGTCTTTACCTTATAGGAGTACTTTGAGGGTACATCTTGATAGATTTTGGTAGGGGTTGAGAGTTAGGACTATTCGGTGTTCATTCCCATATCTTTTATTCTGGATAACTTTTACACTCTTATGTCCCCTTATGTATTTCTTTTCCTTGTCAGTTGTAATTCTTTTAGTTAATCTTTTGTTATTAGAATAATTTAAATTTATAATAAAATCTTTTTCTTCTTCTTATCAATTGTTATTCTTAATTTAAGCGGAAAAATATTTTAGCCTTAACACTTAATATAATAAAGGTAGAGAAACCAAACTTATACTAAGTGTGGTGGTAATACCCTACGTTTTTTATTTGTTGAGCTTCCACAATCACCTATTTTAAAAGAAGTTTTCAAGTGCTAAAAATGGGGGTGTTACACATAAATCTAGTTTGATAATATCTTTCAATTCAATCATCACATTAGTTAGACATATTAAATGAAGATAGAGCCAATCTTGAGTATAATAAACTAAGTGCAGGCCTAGGGCCCTAAACATATAAGGACCCAAATTTTATAAATATGTATATATTACATGAATAAAAAGATTAAGTAAATCAACAATAAATGGTGATAGCCAATTAGTTGCGATAATAGTACATACCCTAATATTATAGATAATTTTTTTGGCCCATAATTCATGGTTGCCCCTAATGTGGTTATCCTCACGACAATAAATAGAAGATTAGAATCCTCCCCTAAAGTAAATGCAAGATCGCTGTTATTGTTATGGTTAAACTTACATATCATTAGACACGGATTTTATGAAAAATATGAATAATTCAACATATTTACAATTATAGACATGAAAATATAATACATGTAAGTATTTTGATCACTTTGTTTCTAGTTTAGTTACTAGGTATATAACATTTAATGATTACTTATTTATTATTTTAATCATCATAAATATTGCTACATTTTAACATAATCTAGTTTAATCATCATGTAGAACTATTAGTCACCATGGCTATGGTGTAACATCTCCATTTTTACCACTAAAATTTTTTATTTTGTAGAAGTGTCAATTACGAAATTAACGGGTGTTACCACTACACTTATTATAAGCTTGACATCTTCAACCATTCTTATACTAAATGCTAAGGCTAAAATATTACTTTACTTAAATAACATGATTACAGAAGTTAGAATACAGAGAATAATAAATAAGTATTGTGCTAGTTAAACTAGCATAGAACACATGCAAGGCATACAAATAACATGGTACAAGACATACACATACATATACAAGTATTGAGATACAATAATCATTTAGATAATTACATTTCATCAAGGTCGCGTACTACTCATATTCATTTACCTCAAACAATATAACTTACCAAAAGAACATCCTAGAGATACTCTCTGAATTATGATTAGAAGATAACCATAACACAATAACCATAAAGCATCACGATAGTACATAGTATAATCTTAAGACATGCATGAGATTATCAAGATATAATAATCATATTAGATAAATCATAATCACCAAAACCACATACTACTCATACTAGTTCATCGAGGACATAGTAAAACTTACTAGACTAACATACCTAAGATGTTCTCTAAAGAATGATTAGATCAACCACAACATAATAAGCATAAGTCATTATGAAAAAGCATGGTATGAACATTAAGACATACATGAGATGATCCAAACACAATAATCGTAATAAATAAGCAGTATTGACCAAACTACATATTATTCATGCATGCTCATTTAGAACGTAATAACACTTATTAACTAAGCATCCCAAGATGCTCTCTAAAGTAATAATTAAAACACAACTCTACACCACAATAATAACCTTCACAGAATAGTTTATGTCTCAACATCAATCCCAACCAAATACATAACATCACAGGTGTAATATAGTATGATCCATAACATTATAGGATACTTATAGGTACAATATAATAAAACCCATAAAATTATATGTATACTTACATGTATAATATAATGAAATTCATGATTGTTTAAAAAAAATTATTAATAGTTTATATCAACTAAGGTAGATAGTGATTTTAATTTTTAAAAATTTTTCACTCTTAATTTAGTAGATATGTGTTTTTTTTAATGCATATAATAATGTGTGTGTGTATGTATTTATATTTCCTACTGTCCTTATTTTAAAAAAAATTAAAATAATATTTTACATTTCCTTTTATTTTTATTTTTATGTCTCTATTTCTGTACGATACTGTCTTCAAAGGTTTTAATGACTCAACGCCAACGATACGTCCAACTTGTAAATAGTAGCCGAATATCCAAAGCATAACTTTTATATAATAATTGTATTGTTAAAAACTAATTAAAAAAGCAATATCAAATTATATATGCGATATAGTAATATATTTTTGGACAACAAAAAAGTTACTGTATTTGTACGGCTCCCTTGCAAGATGTCAGTGAATGTGCGGGTAATAAACTATCCGTCTAGGCATACACACACACATATATACATGTCAACTTTTCAGGCAAATCAGAGCGTGCAATAATATTTCTTTTTATTATTATTTTTTGTATCAAATGTCTGCCCTTGAAGTTGAGGGGACGTACACAACCCAAAGAGGTGCATGTCGTTCGGAATGAAAAGCAGTCGGAAGGGATTCTCACGCGGCACGCCAAAGACTTTTGAAGCATTGACCGGCGGGAAGACTAAGTAAGCAGTCTTAAGTCAATGCACGCGTTCTTTCTTTGCATGGCTGGCCCCTTTACAACCCACTACCCAGTCAATCAGTCGGGAACTATTATGTATTTATAAAACGAAAACATTTAACAGTATTAGTGCGGTATAAAGCAAACAGCGCCGATAATCCTATTTGGAAATGCACCGTAAAAGGGGATTAAGACAAAGAAAAGGTGTTGTTAATTAAAGGCAGCAACTAAATTGTGAGTAAAAAAATATGGAAATGCAGATTTTGTAAATACTACGATCACAACACGTACACATTATAGGCAGTAATTAATCGACCATCAATATTTCTACACAAGTTTACTAGGCATCTTATCAATTAGCTAAATGATAGTTAGTATTTTTTTTTTCATTTTCTTCAGTAAATATCAAAAATATTTTTCATTGACTCCTTTTTCACATAAATTGAAATTAACATAATAATTTAAAATTTTCGGATGTCACTAGGAAAATTGTGGCCATTCAAACACTACAAGAGAAGGAAGTCTATGGCATATTTTTTGAAGATTGACAGTAACAAGTAAAAAAGATATAGAATATTTTTATTTTTTACTGGTTTTCAAAACGGTTAATTGTTATTCATCCAAATGCAATTATTGTTACCCTACAGTTTTTGTAGAGTCAAGACTTTCAGAGGTAAATTAAAAAATTGTTATTCTAATCCTACACTTCAAGCTTATCTCTAGTTATTCACACCATCTGATTATTGCTTGATTAGCTATAACCATTTGTTGAGTAAGACCTTCCTTCCTACTAGCAGGGTGGTTAAGTCCCATGTTCAGTTATATTCTATAGTTTGATGAATTGATATATTAAACAGACAAGGACTAAAAACCTTATCATTGAGAGAGAAGCCTGCAATCGACTCTATCTCGTACATTATTTGAATAAATTATCTTCCTTGGAATTAATTAACTCAACTCTATACTGTTACGAGATAGGAAAACGTTCAGGTGAGACATGATCAGGCAGCCAGTCGGTAGTCTTCAACGGTGGGGAATAAAAAAAACTTTTGAGTAATGGACTTGTTTCAAATGGCTCCAAGGTTTATCTAAAAAAAGTGTTTGATCTAAAATAGTGAACGCACTAAGGTTTATCTGATAAGTACCACAGATTAATTCCTTCGAATGGTAAAATTTATTTTAGCTCTGCCTTCTGTCTTCGGACAGGCAATGCTTCCCTGAGTACTCTATCTAGATACTTCTGTCTTGCAGTGCCTCACTCTCCTAGCTCATTCTGAAAATTAGGAAAAGAAAACTATGTACCCTCCTTCCTCATTAAAAAATAAAAAGGGTGTCGTCCTCTAGCTAACTTGTCAGTAGGTGAAACTTCGGCTTGCATATGGTGGACCGATGTTACCAGAATAAGACAATGTAGAATGAGCCTTTGACGTGAGGACCAAGGTTTGGTCATCCTCGCTCATCTCGTACCTCACACGTCCGAGTGTCGCCTTATCCAATATATTGAAGTTGTTTTGTTGTGAAGATGTAGCTGTGTAGTAGAAAAATCACCAATAAGGACCCTAGAGTCATGTATAAAGATAGAGAGAGAGTAATACTTAATTAGTGAAGGGTTGTCAATTGTGGATGTCTATGATTCCTAGACTTTAAGTCAATGATTTTTTTAAAAAAAAGGAAAGGAAAAAAAATATAACAAACTAAGCGTAGGCCTAGGGCCCCAAAAATATAAGAACCCAAATTTCATATATATGTAAGTTAATTAGATCAACAATAAATGATGTTAGCTAAGTCACAAGAATAATATATACCATAATATTTTAGAGATTTTTCTAGCTCAAGGCCCTTATAACTCAAGGTTAACCCTAATGTAGGTTGACCTCAGGATTGGTATTATTGTTATGATTAGACCTACAAATCTTTAGACACAGTTTACAAAAACTAGGAAAAATTCAACATGTTTACAATTTTAGAGGTATAAATATTATACATGCATGTATTTTAATCACTTTGTATCTAGTTTAGTCACTAGGTACATAGCATTTAATCATTAATAATTTATTATCAATCTAGAATTTACTACTATATTTTTTTCAAGCAGATGCATTAACATAATACAATGAGTTTTACCACCACACTTAGTATGAGTCTGGTCTATAATTTCATCGTACTAAGTGAAAAGCTAAAAATTTATAACAAATAAATCAAAAATACAAAAATAAGTAAAAATAGCAGAAGACTTTAATAAATTAAATTGTAAGAAAGTCCAATAATAGGTACTTATTGGAAAAAATATCAATTTAATTTTAATAATTATAAAAATTTATGAAAAGGTCCTTAATAATTTTAGAAACTCAAATATATAAAAATATTGGCTATCAGAATTCGTTTGAATCTCAACAGATGGAAAATGATTAAAAAAAACGGATAAGTCGCAGAAACACTTGTTTCTCCAAATGTATTTAATAAAGAACGTGAGGTTCAAATTACCAAAGGTTGATGCAGAATATTTTTAGACAACTAAATATATAAAAATATTTGGTCTCAATACTCATATGATAACCAACATATTACAAAGGTGAAAACAGTTAAAATCGTCTAATCGCGTATACATATTTTTCGTAATTTAACAATTTGGAAGGTAAGAGTAAAAAGTAAATGAATAGAAATAATTAATGAACTCAAAAATATTTTTAAATTGATTCAAGAATTTTGCATGAGTCGTTAAGGGTGAAAACACAAGAATAAAAATAATTGCAATGAATATATTTTTCACAAACGAGAGAAATAATCGATAAAATGTTTAAAAATTAATACGAATAAAATAAGACTCGATAATATATATACACACACACAGGTTATGTATGACTATTTTTTTGCAGCTTGTGCAAATCATATTTATGTTGTCCAGCTTGGCTATAGAAGGTTGATGTGTGGCTTTACAGTACAGCTATCTAGATAGCATGGAGTGGTTGTAGTCTTTACAATGAGGGGACGAAAATATTAATGAACGATTGCTTAATTAAGTATACCTTAATTTTCTGGGATGTTCGGGTTGATGTTCGCACCTGTAGTTCTAGAGTTTTAGCTCTTTTTCTAATCAATATATGCTTCTTGCTCTTTCCTTTTCTAATAATTTTCCTATCTATCTCTCTTCCAAGGCAGCCATCATAAAGCCTGTCATTGAGCATATTTGAGAAAAAATATTACCGTTACAAACTGATCATAGTAGCTTAAGCTCTAGAATTAGTCTATGCTAGAAGCGGCTCAGATTTTGGGGCTGTGATGACTCTCGTGGTTTGTATAAATAAAATAATATAAGAGGCCCTTATTATTTTTTTATCGCAACTATTTTCATAAATGGATGGCCAAGATTGATATTCCAACTTCTTTAAATAGTTTTTCATTAATTTAAATGATAATTTTAAATTTGGCCTACAAATGATATATATATATATATATATATATATATATATATATATATATATATATATATATATATATATATATATATATTTGCCATGCTTACAATTACAATTTGGAATTTTTTTTAACATAAACTTCTTATTCTAATGTTATTTAGTTACAAACTCACCCTTCTTCCTCCAGTCACGCATCATTGTTTCACAATTTTTCTACATTGCAGCTCTCTTCCTCTATTTCCTCACCTACTAAAATTAAAGACGATATCGCCAATATATATTATTTTTATCCTTCGCATCTCTGTCATTTTCTTCTAATATTTGACGAATAATTAGATATAGTTTACAAATAAAAGAAGCCAAGAAGCTTAGTTTCAATGAATGGAGGAAATGAGAATGAACACATTAGTTTGGATGAATAATTGAATATAGATTAGCTCTTTGCAACTTCTTCCCTTCTATCCCCCCCGGCTCATTCTTTTCCCTGTGTTGAAGAGCTCACTTATGTTGGATGAGTGATTGATTAAATATTCATCATAAGAAACTATCGATATGATTTAGTCTAATACTCAAATCCTACTCCCCTCCCATGATCATTGATATGGTATGGGTTTTATAATCCTAGGTATTCCAAGGTTTATTTGAGAATTACCACATATTCCTTCAAAAGGTAAAATTTATTTTTGCTCTACCTTTTGTCTTTAGGCATGCAATTCTTCACTAAATTAGGAAAAGAAATCTCTGTACCCTCCTTCCACATTAAAAAATTAACGAAGGATTATTTGTCTGATCAGATAGTTTTTCATTAGACTAGATGAGGGCACACATCATATTTAGCCATAGTTCCATTTCTTTGAAAAAGGTGTTGTCCTCTAGCTAATTTATCAATAAGTGAAACTTAGGCTTGCATATGGTGGACCAATGTTATATCCACCTCCCGACTAAGGTTGTGGTCTGGGTGCAACTCGTATCCTACTAGAGCAAGACAATATAGAATGAGCCTTTAACGTGAGGACCAACGTCTATTCATCCTCGCTGATCGTATACCCTATATGTTGAAGAGTCACCTCATCCAATATATCCAACCTATTGTGAATACGTTGTTGTGTTGTAGAAAAAATCAAGAATTGGGACCCCAAAGTCACAAAGAAAGAGAGAGAGAGTAATAATCAATTAGTGAAGGGTTGTGGAAGTGTATGATTCCAAGACATTAAGTCAACTAGACTTTTAAATAAAAATAAAAAATAAAAAATGAGGAATCAACTCATGCCAAAGATTAAATAGGCAACATCACCAAAATTGAACATTGAGATCTATTTATGCTTCTCCTTTGAAGTATAGATATGATTCGGAACTCATGAAATATTTTTTTTATCAACTACTATGAGTTCAATGGATACTATATGTAACATGTTAAGAAATTTGCATTTTAATATATAATATGCAATATATATACACTACTACGATTAAAAATATTATATAACGAATATATTAAAGTTCCTTAATTAAAGAAATAGTGGTTACAATTTAGTTGTATTCAAATGATTCAATCAAAATTTTCATAACAAAAAATGTGTTATGGAAAGGATGAAAATGAGAATATTTAAGAGTTTTTGTGCCATAAATCTAATTTGATAATATATTTCAATTCAATCATCACATCGGTTTGAAATATTAAATGTATATGGGGTGTAACACCTCAAGTCGATACGACCATGTGGAGACTACCTTGGAGTGCTTTTGAATTGATTGGCTAGCCCCACAGATCAACACAAGTCCTTTCAGCGCCCTTTGTCCTCACTCATGCACTTCCTAAGAAATTTTTTCTAAAATTTTTTGAAACTTTCCAAGAGGGTCACCCATTCTAAAAGTTGCTCCATAGCCAGTACAGTTAACTATAGAGTTCTTAGGATGGAATTACCAAAATGATGGTATACAATGTTGATATAAGTAGCTAGATCAATCGTGATAACACTCCGCTTAAATTGGGGTATTGCATTCATCCCCACTCAAAGAAGGCAATGTCCTCGTTGCGCCTCAACCATAACTATCTTAATATCATTTATCCCAAGAATCGTCTATCTAGGTGGCTAACGGGATCATCTAAGTTTAGCTCATAGTTATGATTTCACTTTGATACCATTTGTAACACCCTGAATCAATTCGACCACACAGAGGCTACCTTGGAGTGCTTTTGGATTGATCAGCTAGCCTCACACAAGTCCTTTCAACGTGCTTTGTCCTCACTCACGCACTTCTAGAGAAATTTTTAGAAACTTTCTTAAACTTTCTAGGATGGTCACCCATCCTAAAAATTGCTCTACAGCTAGCACTCTTAACTGTAGAGTTCTTAGGGCGGAATCACCAAAAGGATGGTATACACTCCCCTCAATTTGGGTGTTACATTCACCCCCATTCAAAGAATGCAACATCCTCATTGCGCCTCAAACACTAACTATCTCAAATACATTTTATTCCAAGAATCGTCCCGCTAGGTGTTTGACTGGCTCATCCAAGTCCAACTCACGGTTGTAACACCCCGAGTCAATATAACCATGTGGGGGATGTCTTGGAGTGATTTTGGATTGATCGACTGGCCCCACAGATCAACACAAGTCCTTACAATGTGCTTTGTTCTCAGTCACACACTTCTTAAGAATTTTTTTTTAGAAAATTTTCAAAACTTGTAAGGTTAAGAAATGTAGAATATTTTGGTCAGCTAAGGTAGGGAAGAAGTTTGGATAACAATTAAAAAATATTGGACCATTGTATAAACTTGATTCAATGGTTCCAAAGATAGAATCCTCATAATTTTTAAGTCTACCATCTCATAGAACAGCAAGAATGGATGTGTTTAATCCTCCATAAGTAAGGGGTTTGAACCCTACTTGGACTAATTCTAAGTGGATGTATTTGAATCTATTTTTAATATGTTTTTTGGTAGATTGTTTTGAAAGGAGTTTTATTTTTTTGAATGGGTTTGTAATTTGTATGTCACGTTGTTCAATTTTGATGACATAGTTTGTTGGAACATTTAGCCATTTCAAAGTTTTGTAAATTAATTCCTTTTGTGTTTTGGGAAGCTTTCAATTATCAATTGATCTTTGAAAATCTTCCAGTTCATATTCTTCATAGTTTATGATGTTTTCTCTAGATGCTATGATTTCTTTACTATGAGAACTAGAGGAAAATGAAGATCTGGAAAATAAATTTGTGCTAACACTACATAGCCTATGTGTAATTCCAATAGAATTCTAATGCATGGATTTACGGCCAACCCTAGGACTTATGACCAACACAAAGAAACTCTAAAGGACTCGAAATTACAATATATATATATATATATAGATTAAGCAATGAAAGAACTACCTTCACTGCCTTTCCCCATTTGATTTCAAATCTTTAAACAAAGGTAGGAATTACTTCAATCTCATGGTTTTCTACAATCCGATAGAAGACCTATAGGTAGAAGAATTTTAAGCATAAATGGAAGATATGGGGGTTTTGAGGGAAGAGCTCTCCTCAAAATTTTAAAATAGGTTTAGATATCATACCTGACTATCCTAAATATGGAGTCTAGATGTTTTGGATCATTTGTTGTAGTGTTGCAAACACTTTTGGAGATTTTGTAAGGGCTTCCACCCAGTTTTGTATATCTATTTGTTTTTATGGGTTTTGAATGGAAGAATTTGCGGTTTCATCTTCTACTGTTTCTTTGTACAAAGATTTGATGGGTTTTTATTCCTTTTGTTTAAGGAACCATTTGGAATGGATACCAAGGAATTCCATGGCATTCCAAGGAACATTCACCAATTCACTAGTTAGATAGTTATATGAAATATCTAATCCATACAACATATTCTTTACTATCAACCAGTGAACGACTTGGCCATGGATTATGTTGTAGGAAAGTTCTAGGAATTATAAATTCTCTTAATTTACATGGTTGATAATTACCATGTGTTTGTCATATTTTGTCTATCAATTTCCATAAAATGTAACATAACTTTTTAATTTCCATAAAAAAAAGAAACTTAATAGATTTACACTTCTATTGCTATTTTATCCTAAATCTATGATTAGAGTGAATCTTCTTCTAATTTTACACTTGCCTTTCCAATGAAATTAAGAAAAAGATTTGAAGTATATGATGAAGATCTAAAAGTTATTAAAAGAATAGAAATATCCACTAATTAGATAGTTATACAAAATATCCAAGGTAGACAACATATTCTTGACTAGCAACCAGCGAGGGACTTGCGCATGGATTTTTTTGTTGGAGAGTTCCAAGGCATGTAAATTCCCTTGATTTATTAGGAAATATGGGAACTTACCTAAATTGCAAGAGGATAATCCCAATTTGTTGAATTGATGTCACACGGTAGATGCCTCAATATGATTGGAAGACAATGATAAATTGTTTTTTGACCAAAAAAGAATAGAGAGACTTTCCAACTTGTAAAATACACTAAAATCAATCGTCCCACTGAAGTTAGTCAATCTTAGATCAAGGGAATCTAACAAATTACTAATATTGGCTTAATTATCAACAACAAGTTGTCCACTAAACTTATTTTTGCCCAAGCCTAATTCCTCTAACAAAGGTAGAGTGAAAATCCATGATGGTATTTTCCCACTAAGTATATTTTGATTATGAAAAATGAAATATATTCTAGAAAGCTTGTTTGTGTTTAATAAAGAAGATAGCTCACCACTAAATTGGTTTGATGAGAGATGAATTTGTTAGGTCACATTCCAAACCCAAGATGGAATGAAACCGTACAAGTTACATCTAGTAAAAGACATTATCCTTAGTTATCGAGCTTGTCCAGCTGGTTTGGGTAATTTTCCAATAAAATGTAGAGAGTAAAGGGACAGTACCTTGAGGGGACTGGCCCAGCTGAATCTAGAGAAATTTACATAAAGATGGTTATCTAGTATAACAAGATTTCAGAGGTGTGGTAAGTGAAGAATATTTGTTGGAAAGTTCCCAAACAACCCACACCACACTAACATGAGAGATGTAAATGAAGTGAGGTTTATAAGTGACTAGGGTGCTACCAAGGTAGTTGATACACCCTCAACAATTAGTTAAGAATATTATATACTTTTAACACATTAATCGTATGTTTCATTTACCCATAATTTTACTGTGACATTTCCTTTTTATTTGACAATTTATTTCTAATTTTTGTGACTTGACATAGTTTATGATATGTAAACATACTTTAATAATTTGTACTACTTGATGGTTGCTACACGTTAATCAGTAACTAATATGAAAGCTTAAGAGCGTACTTTTTTTTAGAATTTAAAATATTTATTTCATATCAAAAATATATAAAAGTTTTATATATTTATAGTTTTTATAAGATTTTATGATTCTGTGATTTGATTTTGAGCTTCCAATTCGATATTAGTTAGGTAGAATATCAATTTTAAGTTTGATTCTTTCTCTAATAGAGTACATGTCATTGTATAGATTTATAATAATTATTGGGGTGACTGATAATGATACAACATGAAACTGCAACCAATATATGCAATTAGGTACCCAACTATAGTTCCATCGAGTTACGTTCATGCCGTACAAAAAAAATGTCTTAAATCCTACTTAATGGCACAACCTTGTGCTAACTACTCACATTTTAGTAACCATATTCTGACCATCATAATAATAATAGTGATTATGATATTCTTACAACTTGGATAATGCTCGTTGGCAAGTGGCAATGATTTGTTGTAGTGCCTCCGTCACCTATGAAATATGGAAACATCTCCTCATTGTTTTATGTCTTAAAAATATTTTGGTGCTAGAATTGGTACTAGAAACGTCTAATTATTATTTTTTAAAATTTTATTATTAGTTTACATCAACTAAGGTAGACAGTGATTTTAATTTTTTAAAAATGTTTTTATCTTAATTTTAATAAATATATATATATTTTAAAATGTATATAATGTGTGTGTATAAATTTTTTTATGTTTTCTACCATCCTCAATTTTAAAATTTTTAAAAACTAATATTTTTCTTTATTTTTTTTTCACGTCCTACTCCCTATACAACGGCGTCTATTACATGCTCGAGGGTTTTAAGGTCTCAACGCCACTGGTACAGTCAGCTTATAAATAGTAACCGAATATCCATACAAAATAAGCATAACATTCATATATATAACAATTAAAAAATAATTAAAAATGGAATATCGAATTATATCTGCAATAATATAGTAATATATTTTTGGGCAACTTAAAAGTTACTATATTTGTACGACTCGTTTGTGAGATGTCAATGAATGTGCGGGTAATAAACTATCCGTCTCGGCATACACACACACATATATATACATGTCAACATAAAAGTTACTATACAAGGGACGCACGTATGCGACAATATTTTGGCAGAAGGAGAGTTACACAACTCAAAGGGATGCATGCCGATCGGAATGAAAAGGAGTCGGAAGGGATTCTCACGTCCAAGACTCTTGAAACATTGACCGGCGGGAAGACTAAGTGAGCAGTCTCAAGTCAATGCACGAGGTCTGTCTTCGCACGGCTGATCCCTTTACAAGCCACTCAATCAGTCGGGAATTATTAATATAGGAAGTCGGGAATTATTATTTATGTATAAAACGGGAACATTTAACGATATTAGTGTGGTATTAAGCGAACAGAGCCGATAATCCTATATGGAAATGCACCGTAAAAGGGGATTAAGACAAAGAAAAGGTGCTGTTAATTAAAAAATTGTTATTCTAACCCTGTACTTGAAGCTTACCTGTAGTTATTGGTACCATCTGATTTTTGTTGAGTAAGACCTTCTTTCCTACTTGCAGGGTGGTTAATTCCCATGTTCAGTTATATGCAATCAACTTGGATCAGGCTTCTGAGCGTGTAACTAACTACACAATATTCTCCTTTTACTTGAATAAAAATCTGGTAAATGATCTAACCAAAAGCCCAGAAGGACCGTCGTGCGTCACCACCATGGGACGTCATGATGTTATTATGCTAACCGTCGATGATCAAGGCCGTCTGTAATCTACGGTCCAGAATGTTCCACTTTGATTGACCGGTCTTCGTTCGACTGCTACCGGACGATGACCTCCCTCCCTTGCAGGATCAGCGCACGCTTTCTCGTAACGTGGCCTTAATTAGAGCCTAACACTACATTTTGTTATACTTATTCCAAGAGAATACTTATAATGTAATTCTATCTCTTTACGAATCTTTTCATGAACAATAAGTCGCGTATATTTATCAATCAGACATGCAGTAACATTGGACTCACCTAATAACCGACGGTAAAAAAAAAATGATTGCTCGGTCCATGTTCCATTCAAAAACGAATTTGTTGGCCAATGTTGAAACAATTAAAAAAGGAAATTTTTTTTTATAAATATTGAAAACTATAAATAAAAATATTAAATATTGCATAATATAAAACAGGTTTATGCTTCATGAATTTTTAAATTAATAATAATTTTAAAAAATAAATTAAAATTTTATCCATAACTATATATTAAGGATACGATTAACAAAATGATAGTTATAGATATATAATTTTAATAATTTTATTTATATACTTTAACAAAATGTTGGATCTAGACATGTAATAACAAAATGAAGTAATTGGTAGATTATTATTTTTTTTAGAGAAAAAAAAAGAAAGAATAAATCAATAATCCTTTCTATCATTTATTTAACGGAGCGTTAAATGGAGAAGTTCATATCTGCTTATGAAATTATGTTGTTTACTTAATATTCTAAATTCATTTTCCCATAATTCCGTACAGATATTATTTTATTCATACAACTTATTCAATTTTTTTTTTACTAAGTCGGTCATTGTACTTTTTCTTATCTAAGTTGATCATTACAGTTTTAATTTGTTCTATTTTAGTAGACCAGTCAAATTATGGCAAATTTAAAATTTAATACCTAGCTTAGGAAAAAAAATAATAATAAAGGACCGCAAAAAAATGAAATGATCAGTTTGGTATTTGACCCCATACACATATATGAGCATACGGTATCCCGAAACTAACTCTCTGGATTATATATGGATTTTTGTTAGGGCTCTATTATATGTATAGAACACTTCAAAAATAAATAAATAAATAAATATAAAGTGCATCAATTAAAAATAAGAATAGGAGAATTTTAATTGAGTACTAATGCGACTAAACTATTACTACCCAAATGTCATGTACATAACCTTATTATAAATTATATATTTATATATGCTGTAGCAAAGTATATAAGATATTAATTTTGAACCCCGTTTTCTCGCCTGTCAAACACGACGTAATAAAAGCAAACTGCCCATCAATGGGCCACGCCTCACGAATTATTACGACCGTAATCATCCATCCTCCCGCAATTATAGCGATTGGATCATAGAAGATGGTAGCCTGCTATCCGCACCAAAATGTTCTCTAAATACTCAACACCGACAAGCGAGATCGAATTCGTGGCGGATCGTGATCTCGATCCTCTAAATCCTGTCGATCCAAATATGTCGCTGTAAAACTCACTGTGCCCCTCCACTACTTTACTCGATGGGATCGTGAATTCCGGCAACTTTCGACCAATTTTATTCTCCGGGATTCCTTGATCCGACTTATGGAATATCTCCTGGTAGAAATAGTCGGGATTCGTGAATTCACCGGAGAATTTACTAATTAGTAAACTTTGTGGCGGACCGCCGACAACGTCGTCGAAGTTGTCTGGAGCTAAGCAATCAGAATCGATGAAAGGATTCCGGCGAGATACTACTAAGGATGATACTTCCTCTGCAGCCGTTGATCGGCGCTTTGGGAGGATCGGCATCCCCATTCTCATTCGCCAAGACTCGTCCATTGCTAGGAGTGAGACGAAATATAAGTAGTTTTGGAGATTGGTTCTGCTCCGGTGAATCCGATATCTGTAATGACCAAATCCTGAGGGTTCGCAGGTGCTTGAAGAAGATGGCCAGCGAACTGATAGTGATGATGCTGAGTTCTGGTTATTTATACCAACCAACCAGTATATGATGCTAGGATAGTGGAAAAAGGCGTTTTTTTCCCTCCTAAAGATGGGAAGTCAATGACCATATTACCCACTTCTGATTAGTCCTGAACTTGTTATTCGGCGATCGTCTTTTGGAGCGTGAAGATGGGAGGGAGGGTCAAATAAAGGATATTTGGTAAGAGGTGATAATAGACATGCTTTGCGCCCCTGGAAAGATGCCTTGGGATTTCTCCTTCCCCGTTGTTTGCTATCTTTTTGACAAGGGAAATATGCCTATTAATTTTGATTATAATTCATTTGTCCTACAAATGTCTCCTCTTTCCATCATTTCACCTACACATCTCTATCTATATAACCAGTAAACTATCTTTAGGTAACCACCTTAGCATTTAATAATATTAAAAGGTCTTTGAAAATATAAAATACCCAACTTCAAACTTTCCGTATCTCTTATTGTGTACTCACTTGCCTCTAAAAAGAGATGCTCAATTATTATGCTTCATGTCAACAATTTATTTATTTATTTATTTATTATCTGACTAATTTACTTGGCATCCACGAAGTACTAACCGCTAACAAAGAAGTATGTTATCAAGCTTCATAGTATAAGTTGTAGCCTTAGGTTTGGTATTAGAAATTTACTTATTGAGTACTTCGATATTATAGAAATGTCAAAACCAGACAAAAAAAAAATGATATTGTAAAATAAGACAATTAGTCATCTACACATTTAACCTTATTACATATTCTCATAATTCTTCAACCAAATATGTAGCTTCTGACAACAAAAATAAAGGCAATAGAAAATAAAATGGTCCAGAAATATAGTAACACATTTTGGCACATAGTGAAGAGCAAGTTAATAATCTAGTTTCTTTTGAGTTAATTTGCATATGTACAAATAGTTCCAATTGTCAATGAGAACAATGTTAAATAGCAATTAAAGATATCTATAAGTCACACCAAATATAAGCCTCCAAAGATACCATACAAACATTTTGCAAGTCTTTTGTAAAAAAATCACTTCCCTAAACAACAAGTGTAACATTTCTTATAAATGTGCAAATGTCAAATCAAGTATGTACAAAAGATAACAAATTGCCAACTAAAGTGAAATCGTGTCATGTATTCAACTTTGTAACCTGAAGATACTATAAATGCGAGCTTTAGTTGGTTAAGCCAATTTATAGGTGACAGAACCTAACTTTTCAAATATTAGAACAAAATTGCACTTAATTAGAATGCTATTTTTATGAAAATAGAATTGCATTTCTATCTTCATAAGAATCCTTTTTTTATTTGGGTATGTTAAAACAAATAAGAAATATTGCTCTATCTTAAAAGAACTTAGAAGAGTCAAATCCTATAGAATTAGAAATGAATTTCCATTTCCATTTTCATATTTAAAGGATTTCATACCAAATAGGCTCAATGTTTATGAGAAAGCTAATAATTAAACCTATATGATATGTATGTGATATAATTATTGTCAATATGATTGCACTCATGAGGATTCTCAAAGTAAAACTCACAAATATAGGAAACATTCATCAAATTCATTCTAATATTTCCATGACGAGGAAAGCACAACCGTCGTCATCAATAAAGAAACAAAGAAGGATTAAATGTTAACGTTACAGAATAGAGAAAGCATGGAAGAAAGCAACGGAACGAAGATAATAAAAGACGGGAGGATATTAAGGAAGACCTCATGTGTCCACGCACCACCCATGAATCTCAACTTCCTCCATTTTCCAACTACTTCTCTCTCCAATCGGAGAAGCTTCTATAATCTTATTTATTCATTCAGCAATCTTCGTCATCGCTGAAAAAGAAAATGTTGGTGCTTGGTACTGGGAAACCCCCTTTCTTGCTTATTTTATTTGCTTCGGAAATTGAAACGAAGGCTCGAAGCCGCTAAAAGGACGGTCTCAGAAATAAAAATACGACAGACGTATTAAATAAACGAAACGAGCGTCGGATTAAGGATGGATGGTGTCTGGTTCTAAAATTTGAAATTCAAATGACCGGCATACTACTTTCTTACTTTTTGGTATTCTTAAATCTAACTGCGGCGGTCGCAGAGCTAGCGATTAGCGACACACGAATTCAATTCGAGCACGGAGTTAATATTAGTACCGGATTCATGAATGAAACTTACAGATCTGTTGAAGGCAACACAGATTTATAAAAGAAACTTACAGATCTGTTGAAGGCAGCACCGGAGAGTAGCTTCGAAGGGCAGGCTTCGGCTTCAATAGGAAAGCTTCGACAGGTAGACAGCGAGCAAGGGTAGGCAACTGGTGTCGAGGACTCAGCCGGCGCAGTCAAGACATGAGGAGGGAGAGGACAGAAGATGTGGGGATAAGAAAATTACTTGGCACGTGAATCGGGAAAAAAAATTTCCCCCACCTAACAGTAAAATTTTACCCCCAAATAAAATTTTGGGAAAAATAGTTGGTGGTCCACTTGGACCAAAATAATTAAAGTTGGTCAATCTATTTAGTGTTTAGTCCAGTTTTTTTGGTACTCTAATATACATGTACATATAGAGAATATTACCTGTACATTCATATATAATTAGGTGTACATATTAGTGTAATTATATGTACATGATATTTTGTGCTTGTAACTAAATATTTTGGGACCATTTTGATTTTTAACTAATTAGTTTCACCTAAATATACTATAAAGAAATTTTCCCTAAAATTTTCCTCGTATCAAACATAAAAGAAGAGGGAAATAATTTCCCTTGTAATTTTTACACCCCCTTTACCCTAATACCAAACATAGCCTAAGGGGGAAATAATTAAGGGGATAATAATTAAGGAGGAAAATTTATCCACCTTTGTTGTTTGGTATATAAGGGTAAATTATTCTAGGGAATATTTTCCTTATGTTTGGTTTGGGAGAAATAACTTATGCTAAAATAATATTTTCTTTTACTTCATTAGCATGAAAAATTGGTAATATTTTTATTAGATATAAAATATAAATAATTATTTATCACATAAATCAAAATTTAATATATTACATTTTTAATTTAATTTTTATAAATTAAAACAACATATTATAATAACTAAAAAAAATCTATGAAAGAGACTACTCAAGATATATTGTAACAATATTTGAAATAAGACATTTACAATTAATTTATATTTATAGAGTAATATGAATAAAAATTAATCATGAATGTTATTAATTATTAATAATTATAGAAATGTGGTAGTTGGGTATTATTAATGATGATATAAGAGTAAAAGTGTATCATAATTTAAATATTTAGTAGGAAAAGAAGAAGATATACTTCTAGAGTAATAATTGAAAGTAGATAATATAAATAATATGATTAAAAATATAATATACAAAATAAAAAATTAAAGTTATAATATTAAAAAAAAGAAAAAAATTATGGAATTTTTGGAAAAAAATAAAAAAAATACTTGTAGAATTAATTTAATAGTTGCTCTCTTTTTTTTTTTTTTTTTTTACCGCTCCCATACAGTAAGCAGGGAGTACTAGCGAAGATATTATTGCGAATATCAAAATATTCATTGCTGAAGTCAAGACAAAAAGGAGGGAGTATTGGAATAGCGTCAAAGATTACAGTATCATACTCATGGTACGGCTAACTAACTAACAGAAAGCACGGCATTGATTGGCCCGATATCGGGCTGATAGTCGTGGTTTTCCAACTGAAAATGGAAGCCTTCGGCTTTTTGTCAGAACACACGAGAGAAGAAAATTACCCGCCGGTAAAGTTGGGTAATAAGTTTCCCTTAGCTAAAAGTATAATTTTATCCCCAAATAAATTTCTTCCCATGTCAAATATAAAAGAAAAGGGAAATAATTTTCCTTGTAACTTTTACACCATCTTTATCCCTATATCAAACATAACCTAAGTGTGTAACTAACTACACAATACTCTCCTTTTGCTTGAATAAACATCTGGTAAATGATCAGACCAAATAAGACTGAAAACTTTCTCTTTAATAGAGAGAAGCTTGCAAGCAACTCTATACTGTACATTATTTAAATAAATTATCTGCACTTGTAATGTTACGAGATAGAAAAATGTTAAGGGTGAGACATGATCAAGCAGCCAGTCGGTAGTCTTCAACGGTGGGGGATAAAATAACTTGAGTTTTACTCGGACGGGTTTGATTGTTTCTCTTTTTATGTGAATCACATATATAGTTGTTTTTTTTTGTAATTAATGAGTATTTTTGTTATTATTATTATTTTGCTATACTGAGCTGAGGTCAATAACAAAGGAAATCTTTGACAGGAAGAAGAAGAATAGCTTCAACGGTGGGGAAACTTGCCGTCAGCCATATTGGGAATATAATATTATATTAACAGGCATATTCACTTATATATATATAATATCCAACAAGTACACAAGAATGTGGGGGAAAAAGGAGAAACTTACAACCAAGTAACCGGGGAAAAGAAAGCGAGAGAAGCGTGAAAGACTGCATAGTTAAACCTTTAATCGAGTTTTTTTTTTGTAAATAATTAATAATAATAAATAATAGATAATCATGAATACGCAGCAGCTTCTTCTTTTGTATTCATGAAGATGCATCACTACAGTAAAATCGTTTAATAGCGACGGTTAAATAAATATTAGAGACGATTAAAAACCGTCACTAAACATTTACCGACGGTTACATAAACCGTCGCTATTTGCACCGTCGTTAATATTAGCGACAGTTTTCAAAATCGTCGGTAAAATATTTTAGCGACGGTTACATTACCGACAGTTATAAACCGTCGCTAAGCTACATTACCGATGGTTTTTAATCGTCTCAAATATGTATTACCGACAGTTAAGAACCGTCTCTAAAAATTATTATTGACGGTTATGAAATGTCGCTAAAACCGTCTTACCGACCGTTTTAAAAACCGTCGGTAGTAAATATAAGTTAATATTATCCATCCATATTTAACTCTTCCTATGAGATAACCTGTGAAAAAATATATTAATATTAACCTGTAATGATTTATATCGGACTTTTTTCTAATAATACACATTTGGTATATATAATTCATAAACCTGCATTAACAATATTTCATTGAAAGTTATATATACTAATATATGTTCAACAATGTCCAAAATGACAGCATAGCTACATCAATATCTAGACTACATTTGTTCGAAATGTATATATATATCAATTTAATACTTAAGGTCATCCATTACAAAATGTCGAATACAAAATATAGCCGCCCGAATCCAAATAAGTCAGTGTTTGCCTCCGTTGTATATATACACCTAGGTTGATGTGTATATATATTGGTGTCCCATGTACTATCTTCAAATACTTCACTATAGCACAAAAATATATATCGATAGTTAAACAACATTATAAATGAATATAATCTAACTTTCTAATTAATTAAAATTAATTGAGAAAGTGAAGCAGAAATCACATTGATTTTTTTAGACATGGTGATAGTGACTTACATTATTTGGTAATTCTATGTCCAAAAAATTTGGAAGATACAAATTTCATACAAATCATTTATCCTTTATTTTCTTTTCCTTAGAGCTCCAAATAATAGAAATAGAATTTAGATCTTTTGAAGTGAGAAATGGATTTCCAATCCTAGTTCCATTTCGATCCTACAACCTACCTCCAAAGCCCCATGCAGCGAAAGGTGTGTCATAATCATAAAATTGTATAACCTCCCCAACCCCTCTTATAGCCTGCACAAAGAAAATCAATAAATGAACCATGCAAGTTCCCGAAACAGCTACAGCTCTCGATTTCTTCAGTACCAATGTCCAAATCACAATGGACACATAGGTATCATATACTACAGAAGAGGAAAAACATCCCAGCAGGTAGCACTTGAATATAAAAAATTAAGTTCTCCTAACTCTTCACTTATCTTTGAATTATGCAAATTAGGATTAAGAGATAAAAAAACATCAATTACCAGCAAGGTTAAAGAAAAACTATCACTTGAATAAAAGAGTGCCTTTCAACAACTAGTACCTCAGTATCTCATTCATCCTGACCCTTACTCTCCTCCTGATTCTCTCTCCTTTCCTAATTCCCCTTTCTCCCAAAGTCTATGGTGCTCTGAAGAAATAATTTTTTCATGAAAATTTTCTTCTCCTTTCCATAAAAGAGAATATATTCCTTCTCTTTATCTATCATTGATTTGTTATTTTATTTTGTCCTAGAGGGTAGTGAAGCATGGACTTCTATATATGTAA
The DNA here is from genome assembly GCA_039764185.1 of Tamarix austromongolica. Classification (NCBI taxonomy): domain Eukaryota; kingdom Viridiplantae; phylum Streptophyta; class Magnoliopsida; order Caryophyllales; family Tamaricaceae; genus Tamarix; species Tamarix austromongolica. Next base: position 33,652,385 of record CM077817.1, read on the forward strand.
CTCCACAAATCTTTCCTAAAATCAGTGACTATTTTACATTCAGTATCGTTAGTTCAATCATGGATATTATTATTTTCACATTACATGTAACATGTAGGTGCTTATAGACTTGCACATACTTTGATACCTTACTGCTACTGTGACTCTGCATAGTTAAAGCATCATAAATTAAATTTTCACTTTGTCACAGGAGTACATATTTGTCATAGATTACTGCTCTTGTGACTCTGCATAGTTAAATCATCATAAATTAAATTTTCACTTCATCACAGGAGTACATATTTGTCAGAGATTACTGCTCCTATGACTCTGCATAGTTAAAGCATCATAAATTAAAGTTTCACTTCATCATAGGAGTACATATTTGTCATATTATATTTTTATCCATAGATTCCAATTATATAGTGTTTATGTTATCAGGATCATGAGTAATCTGTATCCTCTTGCTCCTTTGATGCTCTCAGCTAAAAATGAGCTCCTAATGGAGTTGAAACACTTTTTACTTGATCCATACTGTAAATCATCAGAACCTTGTGCATATATTCTTCCTGAGACAGAGTCAATCTTCCCAAGTTTCTGTCCCTTTGAATGGTCATTCCAATAATTTTCTTTACAGGGCCCAAATCTTTCATTTCGAATTTTGTACTGAGAGTTTCGAATTCCCTCAACCTATGAGTAACCAATCACTCTCTTGTTTGTTGTTGGTTTTACAAGCTTGAGACAGAGCCTTGTATCTTGGCTTTTCAACTCCAGGTATGCCAGGTTTGAGTTTATAAACCCACTTACATCCAATCACTCTCTTGTTTGCTATTGGTTTTACAAGAGACTAGGTTTCATTCTTTATAAGAGAATCCATTTCCTCTTCCATAGCCTTCTTCCACATAGGCCAATTTTTGCTTCTTGATATCCTTTTGGTTCTTCTAGTTCAATGTCTTCTGCAGAAATAAAGGCAAAGGCCACTATGTCTGATTCATTGAATCTTGATGGAACTTTTATGTTCCTTTTTCCTCTGTCTCTGGCAAGAACCCAGTCTGTATGATCTTGCTGCTCCTCTGTATTCTTCTCAACATCTGTTTCTATCTGATCTTGCTTGGAAGATTCTTCTCTAGGCAGATCCTTGAATACCATGCCCTCATTAAAGATCACATCTCTACTGGTTATTACCTTATTTTCATTTTTAATCGACACTTTATAACCCTTTGTTCCTTGAGAATAACCAATGAATATTCCTTGTTAGGTGTACATATTTTGCTAGGTTTTGGTGTTAATACTGAGTTTTATTGCTTTCTCATTCATCCTGACCCTTAATTAGGTATGAGTAATATGTATCCTCTTGCTCCTTTGATGCTCTCAGCTGAAAATGAGCTCCTAATGGAGTTGAAACACTTTTTGCTTGATCCATACTGTAAATCATTAGAACCTTGTGCAGATATTCTTCCTGAGACAGAGTCAATCTTCTCAAGTGTAGTGGTGATGCTGGTTATTGCTCTCCCTTACAGGTGCATTGATTGGAAGCTGCTTGATATCCTGACTTGGCCAGTTTATTTGGCCAATTATCTACTAGTGATGGGTTATTTGAATGGAGACTTTTGGAAAGGATTTCTTATTGATGCCTTGGTGAAGGATTATTTCTCCCTATCTATTGATTAGTGCACCTATTACCTCATTTCCTGATCAGAATTTTCCCTTTGAATTAATGTGCAACTCCACAAATCTTTCCTAAAGTCATTTTTTTACACTAACCACTCTACATTAAAGTAATTTTTTGGTAAGATGGATGCTTCTTTCTGAGATAAAGAATTATTTTTGGGATGACCTTTCTTTCCACAATACCAGCATTCTGCTCTAGTTTTGGATTTGGATCTTGATTTCTTTCTGTTCTTATTGTTTTGAGTCGTATACCAGAAGTTCAGAACCCATAGCCTTAAATCGTTTCCTAATTTTCATTTGATGATACAATATACAAATCAGGGGAACAGGGAAGTAGGTGATCAGATCTAAGGTAGAACAGAAAGACAAATTCTACAAAAAAGGCCCTAAATACATTGCATCAAAGCATGCATTCGAGTAATGAGTATGAAAAGGCAGGGTTATGTGATAATTGAAGATCTCAAGAAGAAAATGCATCATGTAAAGTACCTTTACACCAACTAAAACACTGACCCATCATGAGAGCCATAATGGAGCAGCATCTAAAACTATGACTCCCAATTAACAATGTTCTTTCCTGGTATTTAAGTAAAATTTCAGATGTAAATCATTTTTTTTGGGTAAAATTTCAGAGCTATCCTTGCTTTTTATCACAGTTTGCTGTAAAGTATTTAACTAATGCAGGGTCTAGGATGTTTAGAATATTGAAAAAGCAATGTAGCAGGATAAGATTGAAATAAATTCACACAGACATGCAGCTTATATGGGTAATTCAATAATGTGATATATTATTTTCATCATTTTTTCCACTGACTGATCATTATTTATATTTTGATAAGACAATAATGAAAAAAGGATTATTTCATTTCACTAGATTGGATTATTCTGTCAAACAGAGCTGAGGCCAACTAAAAACTTGATGGGCCAGATAAATGCATGGAACATTAAACCTTTGTGGGTAATTTAACTAGTTATGAGGATTTCCTAAAATTTGAATGGCATACCTGATATCATCTTGAAGGACAACATCCTAACACAAATTCATCCTTCTGCACATGTAGGGTCCTGTCAATAGAAGCATTAGTTTGCTATATGTTGATACATCCGCACAAATGGGAATTAAACATACCTGTGTGTTGCTTGTTCTTCTCATCCACTCATTAACTCTTTCCATAAAAGCTGCTTGAACTTGTTTCATAGAAGCCATTTCCTCTCTAGTGGTGGCTATCTCTTCTTCGGTTTTTTGCAACTTTTCTTCCATTTTCTGCAACTTTTCTTTAGTTTTCTGCAGCTTTTTAGTAGTGACAGCTAATTTTTTACTTACCCTTTCAACTTCTTCATTGGATTTCCCTACATATTGATTACACATATCTAACTTTGACTGTGTAGCCCTGTGCCCATAGCCAAATTCCCTACCACTATGATTTTTTCCATATAGGGCTAGGATGGCCTCCTTTTCTGCATCAACGGTAGAACTCGACAACTCAAAACTGCCAGTTTTCTCGTTGACATAAGCAATGGCATCATCCTATATTAAAATAGAAAAAATAAGATACACATAATCAAAATCAAATAGATCAAAAAAATTATGATACCAGTGAGTTGATGTGTGAATAGATCAGTACTTCATACCACAAACTCTTTCGATGTTGAATTCATCGAGTAACTCCCATCACGTCTTTTATGATTTTGTATAAACATTTCCAGGTCACCAGGCTCTCTTCCTTCCAATCTCTTCTAAAGTATCAAATAAAAATAAATCAAACAAGAAGTCTAAAACACTCGTTTGTAGATTATATTTTAGTTTGTCATGAATTACTCATGAATTCATCTGTAGCAATAGCAAAACTTTTTGTTCATCGAGTATGAAAATGAGATGCCTCTTTTCTCACAGTTTCTCCTCGCTTAGCAGCACTCTAGATTAAATAAATAATTAGGTGAGTTTATATTTGATTTATAGTATAAATATATACATAGTAAAATATTATACCTTTCCTTTATGAGAGAACCAATATTCAACAAGTTTGATCCATTGAGCCTCAGGAAGTCCTGTCTTATCCTATTTATCAATCACTTGATCTTTAGTCTCACCAGGATGGCAATAAATAGCCTTCAACTCATACTTCCTTTGCCTTACCTTTACTCCAATATTACTCAAGAAATACTTGTCCATCACCCTTCCCGAAGGAAGAAGGAATTTCCCCTATATAATGAACAGAATAAGAATAATAAATAATAATAAAAAAATTACTCAAGAATAAAACTAAAAACCAAGAAATACCCGAACTAATTTCTTCAAATCATCTTTGAATCTTTTATGGATATGACGCCAATTGTGTTCTTCATAAGGACACCATTCTGGTTTTTTTGCTAAGTCCCCCAACCAACGATGGAAGTAATGCCCCGACTTCCTAATTGGTTGAAACATTTCATTGACATCCACTATTATCCTCTCACCATTCCTAAGATTCCAAATATCTTTCAGCTCAATTTTTTGCTTCCTTCGCGTAATCTTTCCCTCGGCATATGAATGATAAATTAGTTAAACAAGGAAGTAAGAATTACATCAAAGAAATACAACATTAAATATTGTAATGAATCATCCTTACCAATAAATTTCACGAAGTCATTATCAAATATAGTTGTGCTATTTTCACTTCTACCACTAACACTACCACTTATATCTAGTGTATCATGCTCATCGGGGATGTGCTCCTCCTGGACATGCTCCTCATGGATATGCTCCTCATGGATATTCAAACCACTATCAGGTGTGAATGGTAAATGTGCATTTGGAGATCCCTCGTTGGATGATCTTGTATCAGCAAAAGCTCGAACAAGTGTGTTTGGTGAAATGGGTGAGCTACTATCATTTGTGCAAGGATGAGATGAAGATGCACGTGAATTAGAAATTAATCTCTTTCTTGCATTATTTGAGCGATACATGACTACAAAACATATAATTTAAACACACTAAATATAGTTAGATATATGTATGGTAATAATTTAAGTATGGTCCATAGAAATACTACAATCACTAAGTATTATCGAACTAATATTATAAGTATGGTCCACAGAAATACATAGCAATGAAAACCAAATGCAAACACCAAAAAAGCAAAAATAACTACTCATCCATGTCCATCCTAGCTAAATATGTTACATCATCAAAAGTGTTAATAGAAGTAGAAGGAACGGATTGAGGATAAAGAAGATCAAATTCATCATCATTTTCAATGGCATCATATTCTCCTTGCACACGTGCTCCTAATTGATAGTTGTCTCTTGGCTTTACTTCAACAATGTGAAACCATTCTTCTTACTTCCCATATTTGACGTAAAACACTTGGGTTGCTTGAGATGCAAGAATGAATGGATCATCTTTCAATGCTCTGGCCGTATGAATCAAATGGTTGAAATTTACCAATGTAAAGCCATTTTTATCTTGCTTCAAGCCTCTACTTGAATTAATATCTACCCAATCACAACAAAATAATACAACTTGGCAACTCCCATAGTAATCCAATTCATAAATGCCTCTAATCCTTTCATAGTATTTTATTCCATCAGCAAATACCATCACCCCACAATTTTGAGTTTTCCTCCTCTCATCTCTCTTTTTTGTATGGAATCTATATCCCCTTGTGATGAAAGATTTCATTGATCTAACTAATTTATTAGGTCCTCGTGCCAAAGCCTTCCAAACTTGTCCACCTTTTGTAGTGCCTTCAAAGTCTCGTCCCTAAAATCAAATTAAAAAAATTACACCATTTATACAAAATAAAAGAGTATTTTTATACATGTTAATAAAACTACCTTTGATTGAAGCCATCTAGAAAACTCTTCAATCACCCATTTTTTCTCAGTATTCACATTAGGTCAAATATTCCTATTGGCCCGACGCTTTTCACGTATGAATTCACTAAAACCATATAAGATAATTATATTTAATAAGAAAAACTTTGACTAATAAAGTTACAAAACTATTATAATACATGCGATATTACCTATAGTATGCATCGAAATAGTCATGTTGGATAAGCACGTAACGATGAGCTTGCTTGAGACTTAGATCATCTAAATTAAGATGATGAATCTTGCCTATTGATCATTCGTCAATGTTGAGCAAATACTTGTTTAAACCTTGAACAAATCCATCATTCCTTGGTCCTTGATTAAATACAGTTTCAACATTTCCAAAATAACGTGAACAAAATGTCATACATTCATGAATATTGTATCCTTTAGCTATCGAACCCTCAGGATGAGCTTTGTTACGGACACTTGATTTTAATCGTACTAAGGCCCTGCCAAATAAAACAATTAAGCCATATGACTTCAACCATATAAGTATTAAAAGCACTAACCACGTGGATATGGAATATTACAAATGTCCTTACCGTTCAATAGGATACATCCATGTATAGTGAACTGGACCAGTGAATTTTACTTGCTCTGGAAGATGCACAATTAGATGAACCATGCTTGTAAAAAAGCTTGGTGGAAATACTTTTTACATGTGGCACAATGTCAATACAACGTGTTGTTATAAATTATCAAGCTCTTGTAAATCAAGTTCTTTGCTACATAAGGATTTGAAGAACATTGATAACTCTGAGATCAGTCCAACAACTTCAGTACTCATAGATGCTCTTAATGCAATTGGAAGCAAATCTTGCATTAAGATATGACTATCATGGCTTTTAAGGTTGAACAACCTTTTGTCTTTCAAACTAACACATCTTGAGATGTTAGATGCATATCCATCAGGAACTTTAATCTTCTGCAAAATTGACAAGAAACAAACCTTATCAGTGGAATTCATGGTATAAGAACCATTAGGTAAAACATACTTGTTGTTGGGATGTTCGATCGGGTGTAAATTTTGTCGTATCCCAATATCCTTAAGATCCATGCGTGCTTCATAATTTTCTTTTGATTTCCTATCAATACCCATAAATGTTCCTAATAAAGTATCACATATATTTTTCTCTATGTGCATGACATCCAAATTGTGACGGATGAGGTGATGTTGCCAATATGGAAGATAAAAAAAAAGACTTCTTTTCTTCCAATTATGTTGCATAGGGCTATCATAAGAGACTTCCTCCTCCTCCTCCTCCTCCTCCTCCTCATCATCATCATCTATGTCCTCATTAATCTCTAATATTGGTGGATGCCTAAGATTAGATTGAGCGGATCTTGTAGGGCGATATGATGACTTGCCATAAACATGATTTATAACATCCATTTGCCTACGAATAGCAACTCCTGAAGGTGTAGGTGGAGCCCTATCAACCTCTATTGTTCCATCAAATTGTGTAGGTTGAAACCGAAATAAGTGATCATCTGGTAACCATCACCGATGCCTCATATAACAAAACTTTTTACCAAATTTTAACCATCTTGATGAAGTAGCACTTCCACAACATGGGCAAGCAAGTGCACCCTTTGTACTCCACCCCGACAAATTTGCATACACTGGAAAATCATTTATAGTCCATATCAGAGTAGCTCGTAATTGGAAGTTTTGCTTAGAAGCTGCATCAAATGCATTGACACCATCCCACAACTTCCTTAACTCATGTATAAGAGGTTGCAAATACACATTAATGTCATTACCTGGCCCTTTTTGCCCTAGTATAATCATCGAAAAAATGAATGAGGATTGTTTCATACACATCCATGGCGGGAGATTATAAGAAACTAGAATAACAGGCCAAGTGCTATGATTGGTGCTTAATATCCGAAATGGATTAAAACCATCACTAGCAAGTCCAAGACGAATATTGCGAGGATCGAGAGAAAAATCAAGATAACGAGCATCAATATCTTTCCATGCTAAACCATCACCCGGATGTCTTAATTTTCCATCCTTCACACGATCTCTATCATTCCATCTCATATCCATGGCCATCTTCGATGACGTGTATATTCTTTTCAGCCTTGGAATCAATGGGAAGTACCGTAGAACTTTTCTTGGTTTTTTCCTTCTATTAGGATCTCGCTCACCCTCATCGATCGATGCAATCCATTTCAATTGGATTCTCCCAACGTGAAGTATTACACACCAAACAATTGTCTAACATTGTCCTATCATTTCTTCCATCATCCCATCATTTGGACATGCATCAATCTTTTCATATCTAAGACCTAATTCATTTATCAACCTTTTTGGTTCATACCAAGAAGATGGAAATGGACACACCATAGGAAATGCATTGGAAATCAATTCAAGAAGCATAGTAAAAGACTTCAAAGACCAACCGTTCATGCTTTTCAAATGACAAAATCAGCTATATAACGATATCTATTATAACACTTTCGACAAGGGCACCATATCTTTCCATTTATAGCCGCCTTAGAAGTTATAAGCTTTAAAAAATTATCAAATCCCACTAGAAACTCGGTACTGGTCCTATTTAAATTTATCCAACTTTTATCCATGAGAAAATATATTCCTAATTTACTTGGGCATTTCAAATGATATCAATTAATTAATATAAATATATTATGCAGGAAATGCTACTCAAATTGAGAATGTAGAGAAGAAGATTGAAGTCACTCAACAATGACAAACAAAAAGGGAAATCTTGGAAACAAACAATTGATGTTCATTTATGTTTTCATTGTGAATTTCTAGTATTATAATTTCTCCCAGCATCGTGAGCCATAACCATCCAAGTCACACTTTCTTGGTTGCATTTTGAGATGTTTTATTATATTACTACTACTAATAATAATTATAATAATTTAAATAATAATCAATACTATTATTATATTTATAATTATATAAAATTAATAATTAATTATATTACTTACATTCATATTTGTACTAATATCCCTTAATCATCATTATAATATTCCAGCATAATGCAACTTAACAAGTCTTTTATGTTTAGCTTACAAGTGTATTCCACTAGGTAATTTTATTGTCGATGAAGATCTTGCTTAAATTTGTAGTAAATAGGAAAATTCAGTAAAATTAACGTAAAACAAGGACTCAAAATTCAATAAGTAAAGAGGAAAATTGAAAATTGCACATAAACCAGAATATCTAATTACTTAAGGTACTGCAATATAATAAGATTGTGTTTAGGATTTGTAACAAGTATAATTTCATAACCAAAAAACATAATTTCTATAAGAATTGAGTTTTCATGTCGTAAGTCCTATGTTTTTTCTATCTTCACACTACTCCCTTGGTTATCAATGATATTGCATATCAAAAGGCTCCAAATATGAAAGCCATTGTCAATATAATTGTCCCACTGTTGTACTTAGACCAATGTCCTCTCATCCACAAATCATACTCAAATTTGCCATGGTAATTCACTTGGAAGTTGGAACTACTTTAATTTGTATTGAAATAATTATCAGAAAAGGTATAGAATCAAGCCACACAAATAATAAAAATTAAAAATCCCAATTCCAGTCTAAGTGTTGCCTTCTACCCTGCAACACTACTAGCACTATTAACTTTCCCAAATAACCTTAATTGAAGTCTTGCTAACCTAATTACAGAAACATTTAAGCCTCCACTTTTTAACATATATAGCATAAATGTGTTGAATTATATATAATTACAGGCAAAGTTCTTCCTATCTTATAAATTATACCATATTAGCAAACAAAGAAAGTTTATACATTGCAAAACAATCAGGACTAATTGCAAAACAAGGATGCAGAAGAGGATGAAAATATAGTTGGCTCACAATCTCGACATGCATTGCAAAACAAGATTGGTCAAAAACTAATTGCAACCCCATTTTTGCTCACAATCAGGAACAATTGCACAAAAGTATCCACTAATAACGATAGTAATTAACAGCAATTCTTAAATCGGGCCTCGAGCTTACCTTACACAGGAGAAGAACGGATGAAGTAGAGCAGCGACAGCAGAAGGAAGGGCGAACACACGGCGGCAACGGAAGCAGGAACGCCGATGCGCGACGGTGACTAAAGATGGACTGTGTCTCACTATTCACCGGAGCAAGGAAGAAGGAAAATAGGAATAGCAAGGAAGAAGGAAAAGGAAGAAGATAGGTGTGGTACAACAGCTGAGAAGAATGGGGAGGGAATAACGCAGACGGGGGGAGGGTAGCTGAAATTTTCAATCGGGCGGGTTATGTTTTGGGTTAAAATTATACCGACGGTTTAAAACCGTCGCTAAAATACAAATGGTCACTAATTTACTGACTGTTTAAAACCGTCGCTAATATAACGCCGCTTTAAAACCATCGCTAATATAGCAACGGTTTAAAACCGTCGCTAAACTATAAATAGTCACTAATTTACCGACAGTTTAAAACCATTGCTAATATACTGACGGTTTAAAACCGTCGCTAATGTTAATGGTTTTTTTCACGCAAGTGATGGTACCATAAACCGTTCCTAATTAGATGTCTATATACACCGTATTTCCTGTAGTGATGTTATGCAGGCAGTTAAAAGAGAATTTGAATCCATTCTGAAAAATGTGTTTCATCTAAAACAATGAACCCTCTAAGGTTTATCTGATAAGCACCACAGAAAATTCCTTCGAATGGTAAAATTTATTTTTGCTCTGCCTTTGGTGTTCAGAGAGGCAACGCTTCGCTGAGTAGTCTATTTGGATACTTTGTCTTTCAGTGCCTCACTCCCCCAGCTCATTCTCAAAATTCTGTACCTTCCTCCCTCAATAAAAAATGAAAATGGACGAGGACACATACCGTATTTAGACATAGGTCCTTTGCTTTGAAAAGGGTGTCGGCCTCTATCTAACTTGTCACTAAGAAAAACTTTGGCTTGCGTATGGTGGACCAATTTTTGGTTATCCTCGCTCATTTCGTACCCATACGTCCGACAGTAACCTCATCCAATATATTCAAGTTGTGTGGTGAAGACGTAGTTGTGTAGCAGAAAAATCACCAATCAGGACCCCAAAGTCATCTACAAAGATAGAGAGAGTTAATGGCTCTCATTCTGAGACTTCAAGTCAACAAGCTTTTTTTTGTTTTAAATAAAGGAAAAAAAGGGAGGGGGAAGTAGGGATGGCAATGGATCTCGGACCCGACCCAAACCCGCATACCCATCTCATTTTTAGCGGGTCTGGGTCCATGATTTTGGGATCACATGGGTCTGGATCGGGTCTGGGTCCACATATACCTTAAAGGGTCTGGGTCTGGGTCCAGTTCTAGACCCAGACCCGACTTGCCAAACCCGTTTAATATTCATGTGTGTGTGTGTGTATACATATACATATATAAATACATACTAATATTATGTTTGTCATTATTGTCTTAATCTTATATAAGCTCCTTATTCATTTTTTTAAATTTTATTTTTATATACTTACTTTATAAACAATATGTATAACATTGTATTTTAAAAGTTAGGGATATAAACGGGGCGGATTTTACCCGAGACCCGACGGATTTTTCCCAATGGATATGGATAAACGAATATGGATACGGATATAGATGATAGAAAAAAATACCCATCGGGTTCGAATACGGATACGGGTATACGATATCCTTACCCGTATCCATATCCATATCCATTTACTAGATATATAATTAACTTTTTACCCTTAATTTTAAAATAAATATAGTATAAATTAAAGTTAGAATTATCATTTACCTTAACTCTAAATGGGTTTATCTGTCGGGTGATGGATTTATCCATCGGATAATATCCATTAACGAGTAAACGGATAATCCGTCGAGTAATGGACATCCAACGGATACGGATATGGATATGTTAGCGGATATTGATTCAGATATGGGTACGGATTCGGATACGGATACGGATATGGGTATACCTACCCCGAACCCGCCCATTTACATCCCTACTAAAAGCATTAAAATACCATTTGAAAAGTTAATATAACTATTTTAATATATTTATTTTTTCACTTAGATGATTTTTTTAACAAAAAAAATACATATTAAGTTATATAAAACATAAATGTATTTGTATCAGCATAGATTATTAATTATTTTTTAAAAAAATAACTGGAACCATTTAGGATCCGTTTAGGACCCGTTTACCCGCTAGACCTGATAGATCTGGATTTGAATCTGAACTTTTAAGACCCGATGGGTCTGGGTCTAGGTAATATAAACGGGTCTGGGTCTGAATATGGCTGGACCCGGTCCAGACCCGATCCATTGCCATCCCTAGGGTGAAGCAAAGCTACTGGCTATTATTCTCAATCTATGATATGCATGCGTTCTCATTCCAAAGATGAAACCGGGTGCATCACCTAATTTGAAGATGTTCTTCTCATTTGAAGTACATACATGGCTCCAAATTCATGTATTTTTTTTCACCATCAACTATGAGTTTATTGCATATGATATACCTCATATATTACGAGACGTGTATTTTAATATATAATATGTATTACATATATGCTGCTAAAATTGAAAGATCATATAAAGAATACATTAAAGTTCCTTAATTCAAAAAATAGTAGTTATGATTTAGTGATATTCAAATGATATAATTCAAATTTTTATAACAAAAAACATGATAGGAGGTCTCTCTAAATGTAGGATGTCCTCATTATAACAAATAGAAGATGGGTATCCCCCTAACGTAAATGCAAGATGGATATTAATTTTATTGTTAGACTTTATACATTATGTCATTTTAGTTTTTCTTATCTAAGTTGATCATTACAGTTTTAATTTGCTCTATTTTAGTAGACCGGTCAAATTATGACAAATTTAAAATTCAATACCTAGCTTAGAAAAAAAATAATTAAGGACCCGCAAAAAAGTGAAATGATCAAGTTAGTATTTGACCTGATATACATATATGGGCATATGGTATCACTACGACAAAAAGGGTCTTTTTTTGTCGCCGCTGAAAGCGAAAAAGTCATGGTTGTATATGTGTAGCCGCAACATGTCGTCGCTGTAAAATCGTTGTCGAAAAATCGTGGCTGAAAGACCTTTTAGCCACGACTCTGTGTCGTCGCTACAGCCACGACACGTTTGAATATTGTTTCATTTTTTTGAAATTGTAGAAATACAGCCACGACAAGTTTGAATTTTGTTTTATTTTTTAGAAAATAATAGAAATACAGGCACGACTTGTCGTCGCTAAAAGCGTCTACAACCACGACAAGTTTGAATTTTGTTTCTTTGTTGGAAAATAATAGAAATACAGCCGTGACATGTTGCGGCTGTAGGTGTGTACAGCGGTGAATTTTCACATATCTCAGTCGTTTATATCTATCTATAATTGCTATAATTTTTAGAATTATAAAATTTTCTTGTACGACCATGACTTAAAATAACATACAATATTATTTTACTAATAAGCGAATCTATTATACTAATAAATATAAATATACGATAGTTATAAAAGTTTAATAATACAAACAATTATAAGAGTTTAATAAAAGACAGATAACAATATTATCCAAAATTAAAGACATGTAAATCAGACATCAGCCCTCGAGTTTGAGCCATATTCATAGGGCTCTTTCTGGCTATTTAAAGACATAAACTCTTCCATTCTTTTAATGGTAGCTTCATGCTGGGAAATAACTTCATTTTGTCTCTGGACCGTAGACATCAACTCTTCAATTCGAGGATCAGATGGTGGCGGTGGTGGTAGGTGCAATGGAAAGCTTGTAACAAAAGAGCTAGTTGCCGACCCTTTTGGTTTTCGGCCAATGCCAATCCTATGGCCTTGACGAGTACTAAGTACTTCCTCGACTACCTTCATCTCGTCCAGAGCTACAGGGGTCATTTCAGCATTTGGTGGGTCCGAAGAGCTACAATCAGTGCTCCCTATCTGACTCTGAGAGAGATACTCTTCACGAAGCTTTAACATCTCATTCTGCAGATAAGGGAAAATTTAAGTTAGATAAATTGAAATAAAGATTGATAAGGTATGAAAATGTATTAATTAACATTATTATACTAACATATTTTTCCTCTGCTAAAGGAGTAACCCATTTTCCATCTTTTTGGTGCATGTCCTTATAAGTCTCCACTTCACTTAAGGCTTTTTTATTCTGAGGGTCAGCTCGTAATATTTAATAAAAATACATTAGTATATTCATAATACTCTTATTAAAATTTATAATTATAATTTTCATATACCTTCTTACGACGATACAACGTTATTGAAGTAGAACTATGAAGGCTGGGATTTAGTTGCTTAGCCCTATTAGCTTTATTCACTTCAGCCTTAGCCTACATAAATATCACTTTATTTAATATACAATATTTATATAATCCAAATATTTAATTTATAAATACATATTACCTTAACTTGAGGATCATTCCAGTACTCTATCAATCTTTTCCAATTGGTCTCATTGATTGTAGGGGGCCTTTTGGTTGGATTTTTGTTATGAAACTGCTTCAACTTACACTTCTTATTCTTGTATGTATCGGCCAACAACCTTTCCAAACTAGCACTGACATAAGGCCAAATTGGATCTTGCTTCCACTCGTCAAAATCAAACCAACATTGTACAGATTAATACAAGAACATAAAAAATTAATTAAAGATAATTTGTGGTATTTAAAATTAAAAACTTATAATCATTACCTCAGCCGAAGGGAGTATTTTATCCCTCTCTTGTTTTGGAGCAGCAAGCCATGATGGATGATCAAAAGGAACTAACTTTTCAATTTCACTCCCGATAAATCTTGTGAACGTGACCACTGAATCACCAACAAGCTGATATGTGCCATCAGTTTGAGAAAAATCAAGCTTAAATTTTCTCTGACCATTTTTCTCAAATTCTCGCCGCATATTTAGACTTGCAGACTTCTGAAGCTTAGCTCGAGGCCTTGAATCTAGTACTATACAAATTTTACAAAGTATTATTATTAGTGTGACTAAAAATAATCCATTTATTTATTTAGTATACAATATCTAGGATGTTTTTACCTGACTCACAAGATGCTGGCAATCTGCTAGGCTGGCAAGAAGGATCAGATCCTCCTCCATTTCTGCCATGATATCACGTTATTGTGTCAGCCATGACTAAAGATAATGGTAATTGATATTATTTTATACGTCAATATTTAATAATTTAATTATATTAAAAAGTAGAATAATAATGTCATTCCAAACTAATCTGAACTATAAATACTATCACTATCACTAATAATATGTTCTTCACCAGCACTATCTGAAAGTTCTTCATCATTGACTACATCATCAACTATGAAATCACTCATGTCATTTGCAAGGTCAATAGCTTCACTTCTCTCGAGCTCAACAACATGAACCTCATCACTATTGACACCAATATGGCTAAATGTTAAGTTATCCAAATCTTGGAGCTCAACATTTAAGTTCACAGCACCCGAGTCAACCCCGTCCACTATATTCTTCTTTGAGAGAGCATCATCATCCAAATCCCAGATATGACAATGGTTGACTTCCCAAACAACTTTCCAATTAGACCCATTCAAAAGATCATCAATATACCATACTTGCTTTGCTTGAAATCCTAATATATACTGGTCATTCTTATACCACTCATACCTCATGCACACACTTGTGATGTTGTTGTCTCGTATAATTCTTTTCTTACTTGGATCAGTGTCGAACCATTTACACTTGAACACGACAACAGAATAACCAAACAAGTAAGTTAACTCTACGATCTCTTGAAGTTGTCCATAAAAACATTCATTATTAAAGTCGGAGACAAACACACCACTGTTTTGTGTATTCCTATTGAAGTCCCTATCCTCTCTTAAAAATTTAACACTATTAATCACACAACCGGGACATGTCATCACCAAATCATATGGATGATTAGCTAAGGAGAACAATTCATTAGTGAATTTAGGTGATCCCATCTGACGTAATTGGTACATCTGTTAGTAAGATAAAATTTTATCAATTATGTCATGTTAGACAACACTAATGGCATTTATTAAAAAAATTAATGGTAGGAAAGTTTATCTTTGAGTTAAACCACTCTGGAAACTCTTTCTTTTTAATTTCATTTAAATTACTATCACGTTGGCCAATCTCATTCAAATGCTCACTACAAAAAAACTGATATATTAGTGCCAAACAACATTGATTAATAAAGGTATTTATTTAATATCACAAGTGGTTAATTATGTACACTTACTCCAAGTATGTCTGCATCTTAGGGCAATTGTTAAGAATGTACCAATGAATCTCATTCAACTTGTCAATTGGCATCTTAAAAAAATCCTTTTGACCGAGAGGACGAGCTTGGGATTGGAATACATACAATTGACACTCTTGTATAACAACATCTTCATTTCTTTCAACTCGGTTAAATCTTGTCTCAACTCCTTCAAAGTACATAGAACAAAATGTTGTTGCTTCATTAACCACATAGCCTTCAGCAATTGAACCTTCTGATCATGCCCGATTCCTAATGTACTCCTTCAGCTCTTTCAATTTTCTCTCAACTAGATACATCCACCTACCATGAACAGGGCCACTAAGTCTAGCTTCTTCAGGTAAGTGCATTATAAGGTGAACCATAATGCTGAAGAAAGCCAGGGGAAATATGCATTCCAACTTGCACAATAACACAATCACATGCTCTTCAGCTTTCTCTAGATTAGACAAATGAAGTGTCCTTGCACATATTTGAGTGAAGAAGTTACTCAACTCAATAATAGTTTGGCAATCTGCTTGTTTAAAAATGGACGAACACCAACTAGCAGCAATCTTTGTGTTATAACGTGATAGTCATGTAATTTCAATCCAATTAATTTGCAATCATTATCTGTGACATTCTTCCTCAAATTTCCTATATAACCATTTGGAAATTTTACATCCTTCAAGAACCTCAAAAATGTCTTACGATCTGGTGGCGAAAGAGTATACTCGGCAGCAGCCCCCTCGTAGTACAAATGTAACTAATGTCCGATATTCATATCAGCCAAGTCACGTCTTACCTTATCAGTATCCTTTGATTCTACAGTACCAAGTAATGTCCAGATAAAATTGCTAGAAACATTATTCTCAATATGCATCACATCTAAATTATGTTTCAGTAAATTTGAGGACCAATATGGCAACTCATAAAAGATACTCTTCTTCTTCCAATTCAACACAACATCACCTCTCTTCCTCTTCAAAGTATCAGGATGCTTCCTAGGGGTGTCATTTATTACACGACTCATATACAAATATGGAGGGCCTCTTTTTTTTACTTTACCATCAAACTTTTTACTTCTCCACATTGCATGATTGGTGGGGAGAAATTGTCGATGACCAATATACCCTATCTTATCCCTTAACCTGACAGAAAGGGTATTTTCATTACAATTAGGGCATGCTTTATAACCTACTCTGCTCCACCCTGAGAGATACGATCGAGTAGGAAAATCATTTATGGTCCATAACAACGCAACATGCATTCTAAACACTTTATTCTCAACTGCATCTCTTGTATTGACCCTTGACACCCATAAATCTTTCAGTTCATCAACAAGAGGTCTTAGGAACACATCTATATCCTTTGAAGGACCATGGTGACCCAGAATCAACAAAGACAACATGAAGAATGGGCCTTTCATACATCACCAAGGAGGCAAATTATATGTGGTTAATATTATAGGCCACATACTATAATTGTTAATCATGCCAAAAGGATTAAAGCCATCTGCTGCTAGCCCTAAACAAATATTCCGTGGATCACTAGCAAACCTTGGATGGCTATTATCAAATTCTTTCCATGCTTATCCATCAACTGGATGTCGTAACACTCCCAATTCTTTAGAATGCCCTCTAATGTGCCATCTCATGTCTTCGGCCGTATGTCTACATGCATATAATCTTTTCAGCCTTAGTGTCAAAGGAAAGTATCACAACACTTTGTGTGGTACTTTCTTCCCCTTTTTTTTTGGATCAACCCACCGAGAAGTACCGCATACTGTACCTTTCTAATACAAGGCAAAATCATTCGCGCATACATGAATGGACTCGTACCCCAAGCCCAACTTGCTCATCATCTTCTTAGCATCATAGTGCGATCCGAGCAACTTATTTCCATCGGGAAGAACTTCTTTCAACAATTTTAAAAGTCCATAAAATGACTTATTACTCCTTTTATGCAACACTTTATGGTGCATCAACTTCACTAGAAAATTCAAGGAAGAGAATTTCTTACATCCAGGATATAATTCCATCTCCATCTCATCAACTAACTTTTCATAATCCGGATCTCTAATATCTCCAAAGTCATCACCAATAGCCTCATTATCATCAATATCACCTACATATGGTTCATGGCTACCACCTAACAAATCATCCAACACATGTTCCATCTCATCTCTTCCTTCTTCCTCTACTTCCACCTCCTCATCTTCACCATGAAATGTCCAACTGACATAGGTGTGACAAAACCCATTTTGCATTACATGGGATTCAACCATCATATCATTCCCCCAAACATAATTGTTACACCTCCTACAAGGACAATGGAGCAATCCATCTGATCCTATGTTCCTTTTAGCCAATGTAATGATTGAAGCCCTTCCCAAAATGCATCAGATTTATGATTTTTTAACATTATCCAGCTCTTGTCGATTGGCATCTTATTTGTTATATTCAATTGAAATAAGTTATTGATTTATTGTATAAAATAAACATGTGTATTTACCCTTTTAGTTTAGTTTATCACAAAAATAAAAACATACTATAAATTGAACTTGATAAATGAAAACTATAATTCAAGAATTATTTTGACATTTTACTGAAGTTCTCCTTGATACCAACTTCAATTCTATAGAAATAAAATTGAACTACCTTGTTTTGGGAATTATTTTTTTAGAATTTTTTTAGGGAACAATTATTTAATTCAATCACCTTGTTTCATGATAAAATTTTGAATTTTTAAGGCATATATAGCTTTAGATTGTACACCTTGGCTTTCTTACCATTAAGTATTTTTAGTTTAACATTATATAAGGTTGTAGTACTCCATTTCTCATAAGAATGACTTGCATTTCTACTCCCTCTATATTTTAAGAAAAAAACGGATTTTTTGAAAAACGGAGGTGTTATATCTCCATTCATAAAAGCATATTCACCCACTCTAGGGTGTTTTCAAGGATGATATTATGTGATTGGCAGTAATAGCATATCTAGGATATATTGTATGAGATATTTACCATGATTTCACCATCTTCGTTGTGATATGGAATTGGTGAGTATAGTATAAGGTTCAAATCTTTAATTTCATATGAGATAATAACACTCGTATCACATAGTATGCTTTTCTCACAATCGGACTCAATAGTAGATCAATCGGACAAACGAACTAACTAGTTTTATTGTGTGTTATTTCCTTAGTTATTGTGTGACCATATTATTAACTAGTCCTTAGAGTTGATATACTAGTATGTCTGACTTTACCATAATTGCTTGACACTTGTGATGCTCTTTGTTAAGAACTTCCATGATGTTACCGCCAATTAATTAATATTGTCATATTTTATCACTACATGTAACCTAATAACTCGATGGTAAATTTTTTTTTTGTTTTTTTTTACTTCTTTCTCTCTTAACCTTCCCTTAAACCCCTCGGTCTTTCCGACCCTCATTTCCAATTTCATAATAATACTAAAAATAAGGTGGCTAGTCCCATTAATGGGCAAAGATAAACTTCCCGGCACCTTACAACCCAAACGAAGACACGTGAGCTAATCTTTTAGGAGTTCGAACAAGGACGTCCAACACATTCCTACTAATGGATTAACACTTATTAGATATTCCCTCCTAATTTCATCTCAGTCTTTAGCCCATAAACAAATATTTCCGTTGTGGAGAATAATCTTCTTGATAGTGGTTAAAGATACTACCAAAAGGGCCTAAACTAGAGAACAGGGCACAAAATATATAAAGTAAATTTAATATTTTTGCTTAGTAAGGTAAAATCTAATCCTGAAGTCGGAGTTTCACTCTTTTCTTGATGATTTCCCTCTTGTCATCCACCTATGTCCAAACAAGTATGCCACACTTGAGAAGGAGACTTCTGTGCAACATCCTAAGTAATTCCCAGCTAAAATAGAATGATGAACCAGTAAACAAAACAAAAGTAGCCATAGTAAGTTTACAAGAAAATTATATTTTTTATTAGATCATCATTATTTTTAACTATATTATAACTAACATTAGGTATAATTTTCTATAAATGTAACTTGAAAATCTATGAAAACTAAAATTTTATTTACTTGAGTCCTTTCTAACAGTTTATTAAAAAGGATGCAGAAATAGAAATAGGAATAAAATAAAAGATCCTTAAAGCGCATATCAGAAATGATAGATATATTTGTATATATTAACTCTATAATGACAAAATAAAATCTTAATATTGAAATATTAACTACTGTATAATAATAAAAGAATGTCCTAATTTTCCAAAAATTTGCATCAGATAATCAGTGCTTGCGACTTGTACAGCAGTACTTGATGATAGTTGTTCCACGAATGGTTGGTTTTCCATAAAGTTGAATGGCTTAATGCTCGGACAGTACTAAGTCTACCGACCATAAAAAATTAAGACCAAATGCATCTACCAAAAGGCTTCAACACTAAAAATAAGGCTACATGCCTATGACATATTAATATCCACCTCACTTGAAGTCAACATAACAATCCTGCAACACTAAAATTAAATATAAAAACTATCAAAACCACATCCCACAAACTTTTAAAGTACTAACGTTTTCTCTAATGATTTTACCTTAATTCTTCACAACTGACGAAATAAACTACTCGGTGAAAGGGCCTTGTAGAGATAGTTCGATCAGCATGGCACCGAACCGTAATAGTGCAAACACAGTGAGTTGAAGAGTGGCGGTGCAGAGGTGGTGGACCACTGGTTTTCTGCGAAACCTGAGGTGGTGCAGAGGCAGCGATTTTGCTGCTTTTCTGTAAAATTTGTGACAAAAAGTTGAAGCTAAATAAAATTATAATACTATTATAGATTTAATTGCACAAAACAACAACAAAATTGAAGAAATTGAAGAAGAAAATACATACGCGGTGGAGAACGATGACGCAAGCGAAAGGTCAAACGTGCGGCTAGCTAGGGCTCAGAAGAAAAGCTGTTATAAAGAGAAGAAAATTAGCGGCAACACAAGTCGCCGCTGTAGAGGCACAATGTCGCGGCTATCCGTTTCAAGCCATTTCGGTGGGAAAATTTTAATAATGGACCTACAGCTACGACATGTCACGGCTGTAGAGGCAAAATGTCACCGTTGTAGCTTCAAAAAAAAATGATGTCATTCTGTTTCAAACCATTTTGGTGGGAAAATTTTATTCATAGACCTACAGTTACGACATGTCGCGGCTGTAGATGTATTAATTTTTTTTAAAGGAAAATATTTTTGACGGAGATTTCCTTCTCGGTGAAATATTTTCAGCTACAATGTATACAGCAACGACAAGTTGCCGCTATAGCTTCCAAAATTTTATTATTAAATTTTTGGCAAAAATTTTAGAGGGAAATATTCGCGCTCACAGAAATCTTTTCAGCTTCGACAACTATAGCCGTGACATGTCGTCGCTGTATGTTTCTTATTATTTTATTTCTTATGATAAATTAGTATTTTTAGAGGGAAATTTTCGCGCTATGTTTATAGCTACGACTATGTTGCCGCTGTATATCTACAGCAGAGACAAATTTTTATCCTAAAAATTCCGTCACGAAATTGTGTTTAGCTTCGATATGTTGTTGCTGTATTCTTATCTACAGCTACGACAGTTGTCGCCGCTATTAATGTCACCGCTGTAGACCCTTTTTGTTCTAGTGTATAATATATAGAATAGTTCAACAATAAATAAATAAATATAAAGTGCATCAATTAAAAATAAGAATAGTAGAATTTTAATTGAATACTAATGCGACTAAACTGTTACTACTGAAGTGTCATGTACACAACCTTATTATAAATTATATATTTATATATGTTGTAGCAAAGTATATAAGATATTAATTTTGGACCCCATTTTCTTGCCTATCAGACACGACGTAATAAAAGCAAACTGCCCATTGATTGGCCACGCCTCGCGAATTATTACGACCGTAATCATCCATCCTCCCGCAATTATAGCAATTGGATCATAGAAGATGGCAGCCTGCTCCCTGCGCCAAAATGGGTAATAATGTCCTTTGTGTAAACAAAAACGGCCAAGCCAGCGCTCGACTAGTATGCTGCATCAATCAAGCAGAGGCACAGACCAACTAACTAAGCGTGCACCTGAGCTTAGGTGCGAAAGAAGGCCGCCCGATGTCCTCTCTAACAATAGGCCGGAAAGGGCTTAAATCCTCAGAACTCAACACCAATGAAGAATTGGACATCGACTTTGATTTCGCGATCAAATTCGTGGCAGATCATGATCTCGATCCTCTAAATCCTGTCTATCCAAATATGTCGCTGTAAAACTCACTGTGCTCCTCCACTACTTTACTCGATGGGATCCTCTAAAACGTCATCGAAGTCATCTGGAGCTAAGCAATCAGAATCGATGAAAGGATTCCGGCAAGGTACTACTGAGGTTGATACTTCCTCTGCAGCCTTTGATCGGCGCTTTGGGAGGATCGGCATCCCCATTCTCATTTGCCAAGACTCGTCCATTTCTAGGATTCAGACGAAATATCTGTAATGACTAAATTCTGAGGGTTCGTAGGTGCTTGAAGAAGATGGCCAGCGAACTGATAGTGATGATGCTGAGTTCTGGTTATTTATACCAACCAACCAGTATGTGATGCTAGGATAGTGGAAAAAGGCACTTTTTTCCCTCCTAAAGATGGGAAGTTAATGACCATATTACCCAGTTCTGAATAGTCCTGAACTTGTCATTCGTCGATCGTCTTTTGGAGTGTGAAGATGGGAGGGAGGGTCAAATAAAGGATATTTGGTATGATGTGATAATAGACATCCTTTGCGCCCCTCGAAAGATGCCTTGGGATTTCTCCTTCGTCATTGTTTGCTATCTTTTTGACAAGGGAAATATTCCTAGTAATTTTGATTAGAATTCATTTGTCCTACAAATGTCTCCTCTTTTCATCATTTCACCTACACATCTCTATCTATATAATGAGTAAACTATCTTCAAGTAACCACCTTAGCATTTAATAATATTAAAAGGTCTTCAAAACTTCAAAATATACAACTTCAAGCTCCTCATATCCCTTATCACACACTCACATTTCCTCCAAAAAGAGATGCTAAATTATCATTTTTTATGTTAACAATTTATTTATTTATTATCTGACTAATTTACTTTATGTGTAAGCCTACTTGGAATCCACGAAATACTAACTACTAACAAAGAAGTATGTTATCAAGTCTCAAAGTATAATTTTTAGTCTTAGGCTTGGTATTAGTAATTTACTTATTAAGTACTTCGATATAATAGAAATGTGAAAACCAGATAAAAAAATGATATTACAAAATAAGACAAGTAGTCATCTCCACATTTAACCTTATTACATATTCTCATAATTCTTCAACCAAATATGTAGCTTTTAATAATAAAAATAACGGCAATAGAAAATAAAATGGTCCACAAATACATTAACACATTTTGGCACCCACTGAAGAGCAAGTTAATAATCTACTTTCTTTTGAGTTAATTTCTATATGTACAAATAGTTCCAATTGTCTATAAGAACAATGTTAAATAGCAATTAAAGATATCTGTAAGTCACAACAAATATAAGCCTCCAAAGATACCATACAAACATTTTGTAAGTCTTTTGTAAAAAAATCACTTCCCTAAACAACAAGTGTAACATTTCTTATAAATGTGCAAATGTCAAATCAAGCATGTACAAAAGATAATAGATTGCCAACTAAAGTTAAATTATGTCATGTATTCAACTTTGTAACTTGAAGATACTATAAATGTGAGCTTTAGTTAGTCAAGCCAATTTATAGGTGACATAACCTAACTTTTCAAATATTAGAACAAAATTGCACTTAATTAGAATGCCATTTTTATGAAAATAGAATTCTATTTCTATCTTCATAAGAATCCTTTTTTCTTTTGGTATGTTAAAACAAATAAGAAATATTGCTCTATCTTAAAATAACTTAGAAGAGGCAAATCCTATAGAATTAGAAATGAATTTCCATCTCCATTTTCATTTTTAATGGATTTTATACCAAATAGGCTCAATGTTTAGGAGAAATCTAATAATTAAACATATATGATATGTATGTGATATAATTATTTTCAATATGATTGCACTCATGAGGATTCTCAAAGTAAAACTCACAAATACAGGAAACATTCAGCAAATTCATTCTAATATTGAAGTGAGTTGAGATGAACATTGAAGAATTTTTCATAATGGGAATTGAGATGAAGAGAAAAAAGAAGAAAAAAAAATGGCACATAACCTTCATTCACTAAATTGAGTATGCAACTTTGCTTAGTTTAAACGAGATAAGAAGAGAAGAGCTATATATGTGAGATCTTCCAACCTTAGGCTAAATACTAAAAGCACAACTTTAATCCTAATCACTGAAAACCAATAAGGATTATTTTAGCACATGGGCCATATTACAATATATATCTCACTAAACAGTTGATGCCAAATAAATACATGATCCTAAAAGATAAGCGAGAATTATCAATCAGTTTAACTAGTTAGTAATATAATATGATGTTTGAGTCGAAAATAATTTATCACAACATTAAGCCCAATGAATATAGAAAATGCTTAATAGGATATAAGTGATATCCAATACATTTTGAGTAATCAAATCCATCAAATGCTTTGACAAAGTCGTTATCCCACACTCTTATCACCTAATAACAACTATTTTATTAACCAAGTGCTGCTACAACTTAAAATTAATATTACCTGACGATAATTTATTCCAATCATTCAAAAAATAGCTACTATTATTAATTATAATACTAATTTTAATATTTAAAATATTTTTAATAATATGATAAAATTATAAGAAAACAAAGATTGCATCATGTAACTTAAGTAAAATTCAATCAAATAATGGAAAATATCTATCAATTCTATTACAAGCACATATGAATGAAACTTTATATCCTTAAACGTTATACATTAGTGTCCACATCTTGCAATATTTACACCCTACACCTAAGAGTACGTTGCCATGTACTCTCAAATGTAACATCACTAAAGAAAATATGTTTATGAACATGATCTAATAATATCTTTTAATTTATCCATGATATTGTATCAACATAGAGTTTTTTTGGAGACTTTACTTATATAATATATGAAATAGTTATCTTTGACTCTTGGTTAAGTTTGTGGATATTTTGAAACACTACGATGCAAATCTATAACAATGAGAATATCTACGGTTTTCTCCACAAATTTAATTTGATAAAATCTTTTAATTCAATCATCACAACGATTTGAGTTATTAAATGTGGGCAAGGCCAATCTTGATCATAACAAAGTAAGTCCAGGCCTATGGCCCTAAAAATATATAGACATGAATTTTATAAATATCTATATATTTTATGATTAATTTTATTTTTAAGTAAATCAAAAATAAATGATGATATCTTAGTTACAATAGTAACATATACCCTAATATTTGATGAGTACATATTTCAACATATTTTATACCCCTTTAATCTCAGTTTTTGGTTTTATATTTAAGTAATATATGAGAATAATTATAATTTTATACTTAAGTAAAAATAATAGTATATATTTTATTATTTAAGCTAAAATAATATAAAATAAATGAGTTAAAAGTATAGGATTATTTATTAATTTTTTTCATAAGACAAAAAAAGAGTTTGGGTTGTTCAGACCAAATGAAAAAAACTAAAAAGAAGAAGATGGTGTAACGACGTGCAAGAGGAGAAAAAATTATAAAAAGGGAGAAACAAATGTGCTAGAGAGAAGACGGAATGAAGCGGAGCAAAAGGAAAGCAAAACAAAGCGAAAAGGAAAAAATTTAGAGGAAGGATCGCCAAGAGAAGCGACCGGGTTAATAAGATAGGTTCTCTTGAACTCTACCCATGTTGTCACTACCACACTCGAAAGCACATGACAACACAACCACTAATCATTAGTAAATTCCCTTAGATGGTGTGCAACTATACTGACTCACCTTGACTCATGGCATCCCATTTTCTCAAATAAATGGTTAAAGCCATAAATCCATCTATCTAATATAATTGGTTCCTCCTGACCAACATATATATTCGTTGATGATCGGTTACTCTCCTAAGCTTAGTTTTATCTCTTAAAAAATTTAGATCATATTTATTTCAAACTAAAGTTATCATTTTTACAAACCATGCAGCGTTGAAGTACTTATTGTCTAAATGAAGCAAAATCGCAGTTTATAAGATGGATTCTCTTACTACAAGAGTTTTATGTAGAGATTAAGTATAAGAAAGGGAGTAAGAATATAGTAGCCAATCATTTGAGCCGCATGATTGAAGATGGTGAACCCATACCATTGATTGAGAATTTTCCAGATGAGCAACTCCTTAGGATATAGATAAGGACACCATGGTTTGCTGATTTTATTAACTATATTATTACTCATTAGCTACCTAATAACATGGCACGACCTATGAGAATAAAAATGATAAAGCAGGAATACCTATAGGTTTGGGATATACCCTATTTACATAAATTTGGTACTGATGATATAATGAGGAGATGTGTAATTGATTTCAAAATTGAGCATATGTTATTACACCATCATATGTTGCATTGTGGTGGACACTTTGATGATAAAAAGACCACCTTCAAGGTTCTTGAGGTTGGTTTTTTATTGAACTACACTTTTTGGAGATGCTAAAACTTATTGCATGAATTGTGATAGGTGCCAAAGATAAGGTAACATTGATCCTAAATATCAAATTCCCTTAACATCTATTATAGTTATAGAAACTTTTGATGTGTGGGGCATTGATTTTATGGGTCCATTTACATATTCTAAAGAATATCAATATATTCTTCTTATTGTGGATTATGTGTCGAAATGGGTGGAAGCAATTGCAACTTTTATGACTGACTCTCATGTAGTCATAAGTTTCCTCCAATCTCATATCTTTTCCAAGTTTGGTATACCTAGAGTGATCATTAGCGATGGAGGATCACACTTTTTCAATAGGACAATTAAATCTTTTCTACGTAAGTATGGGGTTATACATAAAGTTTCTACATTTTATCACCCTCAAAATAATAGGTAAGCAGAAGTCTCTAACCGAAAAATCAAGAAGATACTAGAGATTATGAACCTAAATAGAAAGGATTGGAGCTAAAAGTTGGATGATTCTTTGTGGGGTTATAGGATTACTTATAAAACTCCCATATGCATGTCTCACTTTCCGCTTGTGTATGGAAAAATATGCCATCTACCTACGGAACTTGAATATAAGGCATGGTGGGATGTGAAGAACATGAACATGAGTATAGACTCCGTTGGAACGCATAGGAAGCTATAAATTTATGAGCTTGAAGAGACAAGGGATGATGAATTTAAAATTTATATGTGGTATACATAGAGAATACAATATCTTTACATGATAAGATGATTCATGGAAAGTCATTGTTTGCGGGTAAAAAAGTGTTACTCTACCATTCTCAGCTTCATTTATTCCTAGGTAATTTATGTTCTAGATGGGTTGGACATTCTATTATTATTCATGTTTTCTCTTATGGTGCAATACATATTAGAAGTGAGAAGATGGGAAACAACGTCAAAGTTAATGATCACAGACTTAAACCCTACTATAAGGCATTCATGGAGCATAATGTTGAAGATGTGCCATTATAGAAAGTACCCACCTTAATCGAGTAAACCGAGATCACATTAGGCTAAAGACGTAAAAACAAGTGCTACTTGGGAGGCAATCCAATATGATAAGGGAATTTTCTACCCTTTATCCATTTATTTATTTATTTTATCTTTCCATGGTTAACATTGCATGTTCCTTTAGCTATATATACATTGAGGATAATTTTTGATTTAAGTGTTGGGGTATGAATATTTTTATGTGTTTAAATGTTTTTCTAATTATAAAAAATTAATATAAAATAAAATTCATGTAATTTGTTAATGAGTTTTTGGTGTGTTTAGAGTCTGAGGAGCATTTAGCTAGTTAATGATGAGCATATCTTTTAAATATACCTAAAAAAGGATCATAAAATCAAGAAAAAGTAAGTGGATATTTTTTTTATGTTAATTTCGATATGGAAAACACATATCTAAATTTCTAGATGTAGATGGAGTAAGAAATTGTATGATTTCATAACCATCTACATGGCATGTTGAAGATAATTACGTTTTACGGTGAGCTATTAAGTCATATGTACATTCCTTTTTTGAGTGAATTCGCATAAAATATTATAGATGTCTTGGCTTCAAATTTTCTTTACAAAACCTCATATATATTTAATTTCTTTGATAAAATTATTTATCATAGCTCTTGCAATGGACTCTAGAGATTATTGGAACATACTCTTATGCTAGTCAAATTTTATAGTTAAAACATGCTCTGATTGAGAAAATGATAAACGCAACTTAGGATTATCGACCACATGACCAAATAGCTTGAGTATTAATTCTTGTACACATGATGTACACCTAGTAGAATATCCTTTGAGGTGATATAGTGACCATATGTTTTTCTTCATTACCCACATTAAATAACACTTGTGCCTTATCCTTACCCTTGCCTAGAGCTAGTGGAAAGGGATCATTCATTATATTATGGACATAGAGTGGTTGTGTATGTGATAATATGTGGAAAAAATATATGTATTTATGTTGAGAAAGGATTTGGTTATTTTTTGTGGTAGAGATAGAATATACATATATTCATTGTGTTATCATCCATTTTCTTTGAAAAAAATGAGTGAATGAAAAAAAGAAGAAAAAAGAAGAGAGAAATAAGAAAATAATACGACATGATGGAAAAAGGGAGATATGGAGATGAATTTGAGAAAGACTTATTCATGTTAAATTTTTTTTATCTCATGTTCTAGTTTGGTGTTAACATTGAGGTGTATTATTAATTATCATTGATGTGGAGTTGATGTTTATACTTCATCTAATTATTAGAGTTCCACTAGTTCTTGGCCTTTCTAGCACCACAATCCTATAATACTCTATACCATTCTATATCTTAAACCCATTAATATCAATAAGCAAGTCCTATTTGATTATTGAGATAGGAAACCTTTGATATGATATAGATTAGTCACAAGACTTAGGCATATGATTTTTTCCATTTGGCAGGCATTTGATATCTTCGTGAGGTTTTCATATTAAAAAAATATGATACTTCTTTATTGATATTTGTGAGTCACTTTTATTTTTATCATCTTATCTCACACATATGATTGTTTCCATACATTTGCATTCATAACTATGAGGGAAAAGAAAAATAGAGTGTATTATAGTGAGGATGGATCTTGATGTGACTAAGGCATGGTATATCTTCGTCCATATTTTTGCTCTATCCATATATGTCATGTTTATGTTTGAACCATATGTTGAAATGAATCCATTAAATCTCCCAATATTGAATCTTGGTTGATTTCTAATCTTAGTGTTATGAAAGTAAAATATTTTGAGACAATATTAGATAAGGCTATTAAGTGTGTTTTTATTTTCTATTTAAATTGTATGTGATTTTGTGGTTATATTATTTGTGAAACCCTCACTAGACCTTACTCGTCCCCTATGAGTGACCTAAGGGTTTAAAGGTTTTGTTATACATGATAAGTGCAATCGTTAGACCTACAAAAGTGGCTATTTAGTTTAATTTTTATTGTTTTCTTTAGTTTGAAACAATATTATTGAGAAATTATTTAGCCCAACGTCATTATAACTCAATGTTGACCTCAAGATGACAAATACAAGATTGGTATTTTCCCCTCGGTAGGTAAATGTAAGATTGGTATTATTGTTATGATTAGAATTACAAATATATTAACATAGTTTTACAAAAAATAAGAAAATTTCAAAATCTTTACAATTTCAGACGTGAAAATCTAATACATGTAAGTATTTTATTCACTAAGTATATAACATTTAATCATTAGCTATTTAGGATTTTAATCATCATATATATTACTACATTTTAACATAAACTTATCTAATCATCATGCATGGCTATTTGTCACCATGGATATGGCTTTCAAACACCAATGATATAATGTTTTAATCATCATTTATAACATATACACTAATAATATAATTATATTTTAATGAACTAGTATGATTGTTTCAATCGTTTGTTATAAAATATTATGATAACATCAATGATATATGTTAAGAGATTACCAAGGAGGAGAGCAGGAATATCCTAAGTAATATCATCGAGGTTTGGGGTAATACCAAAACTAAGCATAGGTAGTCCACTAATGTTGTGCACAAAGCTAATGCAAATTAACCATTTCAATGTGTGACACCTGTCTTACTCACATATAGATTTTAACAATCATACATCCCACCAAAATAAAAATTAATAGCTTGAATTATGGTTGGAAATGGAAAAACTATTTTCTCAATTATTTGAGGGTTGATTGTATTAAGAAAAATATTTATTAATGTATAAGAATAAACATTAAGAAGCTATAGAAAGGGGAAACGATTGTAACATATGAAAAATGATTGGATGTGAGTATAAAAAATGTTTTTTTTTATTTATGAAAAAGTTAAGTTATATGGCTATAGAAAATATCTCCAGTGATTCCTAAGATATCTTACAATAATTTCTTTGATTAAATGCATATTATGTTTATACTCAAGATACTCAATCAAAGTTAATGACGATTGAGGTATTACAATGGTAGAAGAGTAGTCAAAGGTTATTACTATGATATTATTACTTGTTGCTACATGGTGAAATAAATTGAAAATATTAACGTTGAGATAAATTCATGCATGCAACTCTCCTCACGTATCTTGATGGTGATTAGTAATATTAATTAATACGTGATTATTAATATGGTCTTCCCCTAAAACTATTTTGGTTGCATTCACTCATTTAGCAGGAGTAGGTTAGGAGAAAATTAATAGAAAATCAATAGATATCAAATATAGATGGCCAATTGTTGTGTGATACATGCCCTTATTGATTGCCACTTAAACTACTAATTGAAATTTTCCTCTTGTAAGAAAAACAATATTAATTGACATATATAATATGAAAATGATAATTAAAAAATATTTAATATATACCAATATACCATCAATATAAAATAACCTAAATTAATTGATCTCTTCCAATTCCTTTATGACCATGAATACAAGTCAAATTGAAGAGCGCATACACAAAAATTAAATAAATGATAGAGTGAGATAAAAAAAAGATGATCGATCGAGATAGAGATCTTGTAGAGATTGTGGTTAGATTAACATAACAAAAATGATAAATGACCAAAACCAAGAATTTAATATGACAAACACCTTCCATAATTTTCTAAAGTTCTAACTATTTGAGATTGAATTAATCTTTTTATTATTATTTTGAGAACATTAGGGAAGGGATCTAAGGGGGAAGACATGGATCACCCAACTTTCAAATCCATATATTTTTTTCGTGCATTGTTGGTTATGAGAATTTTTCGACATATCTTTTCAATTTCAAGCACATGCACACTCAATAATAAAGTCTTGTTAATTAATATGCATCCACATCCTCAAAATGTGTACTTTAAAGAACACACAAACACACACACATTAAAAACACTAGTTTACAAGGCATTAACTTATTCTCAAACCAATTAAATACATCATCTAACAAATCTCCTTTGATGTCCCTTAGAATAGTGTTCCATGATATATTTCACTCGACATATTAGTCTTGATAGCCAAAGAGGTGTTCTACCACAAATCACCAAATACCCTATACTTAATCCCATTACCATTCCACTTCCATACCCTATGAAGTCAATTTCCCAAACACTGATATCTTTAGAATCATGATACACCATCGATGGTGCTTCCACTGCATCATTAACGTCATCATCCCCACAATTCTTCAATAGTAGTTGTCCACACAACCTTGGGTTCTCGAGGTATGATTCATTTCCAAAGGTATTAAATTGTGCACCGGTTGGAATAGGTCCAGCTAGGTTGTTTCTTGAGACATTAAAAACCTCAAGAGATTTCAAGTTCTCCAACTCCTTAGGAATCTGCCCAACAAGTTCATTGGATGAGAAATCTAAAGACTCTAATAAGACTAAATTTCCTAAAGAAGGTGGAATGGTACCACTAAATTGGTTATAAGAGAGGTTAAGCCATCTTAGTGAAACCAAATCTGCAATTTCATCTGGGATATCACCTCCGAATCTATTGCCAGAAACATCAATGGCTGTTACAACCGATATGACCCTATCTAGCATATGATCGATGCCTTTAAACGTGAGGGAGATCGAAAACATGTAGTTAGTGTCCTTTCTATACACATATTTTTTAGCCGCATAAGCATATGAGATATATTCACTCATATACTGCATCTTCTCTCTCTCTTCATTAGTATCCATCATAGCTTTAAAGCTCTTGATTAGCTTTTGTGGAAAATTACCTGAAAATTGATTGTTGGATATGTCGAGAATTTGTAGCCTTGGGAACAAGGTCTGGCTATAATCTACTTCTGTTTCAAGGCCCTTGAACCTATTTGAATGTAGCACAAGAACTTGTAGATCTGGTAGAGTACCTAACCAATGAGGGAATTTGCCATTGAGTTTGTTGTTTCCGAGATCAAGGACTTGTAGGCTTGAACAATTGGTTAAAGATGTTGGTACTGGTCCTCCCAATTGATTGTTGTTTACATTCAAGTACGCTAAGAAACCACACTTTGTGAAATCTTGAGGAAGCGTACCATGAAACTTATTCAACTTTAAGTTCAGCACAGTGAGATCATCACTTATGTTTCCCAAGCATTGTGGGATTTGGCCCGTCAAGCTGTTGTTGGACAAATCAAGGAGTTGGAGGCTAGTAAAATTACAAATGGTTGAGGGGATCTCGCCAGTGAAATTATTGTTTGAAACTAGGTACACCTTGATGGAGGGTGGTAGTTGAACGAGTGGTCCACTAAACATGTTAGAACGGAAATCAATATATTCCAAGTTGTTCCAAGGAATGTTCTCCAGTCTACTGGTTAGATAATTATACGAAATATCTAAGGCAGAAAACTTATTCTTTAGTAGCATCCAGTGAGGGACTTGGCAATGGATTCTATTGTTGGAGAGTTCCAGGACTTGTAAATTCTCTTGATTTATTAAGAAATAAGGGAACTTACCTAAATTGCAAGAGGACAATCCTAATCTTGTGAATTGATGCCACACGGTAGATGTCTCAATAGTATTGAAAGACAATGATAAATTGTTTTTTGAAAAAGAAAGGTCAGAGAGACTTTCCAACTTGTGAAACATACTTAAATCAATTGTCCCACTAAGATTATTTGAGCTTAGATCAAGGGTAATTAATGAACTACTAACATTGACATAATTATCAATAATAAGCTGGCCACTAAACTCATTTTTGCTCAAGTCTAAAATCTCTAACAAAGGTAGAGTGAAAATCCACGATGGTATTTTTCCACTAAGATTATTTTGAGATAGATCAATGGAGGTTATTCTAGGAAGCTTGTTTGTGTTTAATAAAGAAGGTAGCTCACCACTAAATTTGTTTGAAAAGAGATCAATATCTCCGGTCACATTCCAAAACCATGATGGTATTTTCCCACTAAGCATATTATCAGATAGATCAATGGAGGTTTTTCTAGGAAGCTTGTTTGTGTTTAATAAAGAAGGCAGCTCACCACTAAATTGGTTTGAAGAGAGATCAATATCTCCGGTCACATTCCAAAACCATGATGGTATTTTCCCACTAAGCATATTATCAGATAGATTAATGGTGGTTTTTCTAGGAAGCTTGTTTGTGTTTAATAAAGAAGGCAGCTCACCACTAAATTGGTTTGAAGAGAGATAAACATCTCCAGTCACATTCCAGAACCATGATGGTATTTTCCCACTAAGCATATTATCATATAGATTAATGGTGGTTTTTCTAGGAAGCTTGTTTGTGTTTAATAAAGAAGGCAACTCACCACTAAATCGGTTTAATAAGAGAATAATATCTCCTATCACATTCCAAACCCATGATGGTATTTTCCCACTAAGAATATTATCAGATAGATCAATGGTGGTTTTTCTTGGAAGCTTGTTTTTGTTTAACAAAGAAGGTAGCTCACCACTAAGTTGGTTTTGTGAGAGATAAACTTCTTCGGTCTCACTGAAGACCCAAGATGGAATGAAACCATTGAAGTTCCAAGCACTAAGAGATAATATCCTTGGATATTGAGCTGGTCTAGCCGGTTCGGGCAATTTCTCGGTAAAATTCCAAGAGGAGAGGGTCAGTACCTCAAGGGGATTGGTCCAGCAAAATCCAGAGAAATTTGCATGAAGATTATCTTCTTCTATATCAAGATTCCGGAGGTGAGGTAAGTGAAGAATATCAGTTGGGAAGTTCCCATGCAAGTCACAACCTGTCAACGTGAGAGATGTCAATGAAGTGAGATTCAGAAGTGACCGTGGCATGACCGAGCTAACGTATACGTCATCAAGGATTAGTTCCTTTAGGTTGGTCATGTTCTTTATGATCAAGCCAAGATCCGGCATTTCCAATGTATAATATGATGAGATTTCAAGGGAAATGAGGTGAGAAAGTCTAGCAATTTCAACGGGGACTTTACCGGAAAATGTTGTGTAAGAAAGGTTAAGATGCTTCAAATGTGGAAAGTGGCCAAATTTAGGAGAAATAGTGGAGTTATTGAAGTCATTAGATGCAAGGTTGAGGCTTTGGAGTGTTTGGAGTTGGAAGAGGGTGCTGTTAGAATCGATAGTGCCTTGAATCTGACTGCAGGTAAGGTCGAGTTCAATGACGTGACCGGATAATGAGTCGCACGAAACCCCGTCCCAGGAACAACAATCAGTGTTATTGTTCCATGATCTTATCTTTGGATAAGCGGGTTGAGCGTTGCCACCACAGTATTCAGAAGCTGAGCTATTGATTACGAAATTGCGCACGAATTGGAGTAGTGCGACGGAGTCTTGGTGGTGGCAGAGGTGGATAGAGGAGTTGGAAAGTCGTAAAGAGAGAGTCGGCTGAATGTTATAAACGGACAGGAGTGGAAGGAGGAGCGGAAGGAAGCGGAGGCAGAAGATGAAGTATCTCATTTCTACTAATTTGCGGGGATACAACAGTTTAGTGGATGTGTGGGTAATAAACTCTCCGTCTAGACATACACGCACGTATATATATCAACTTGTCAGGGAAATCAGAAGGAAATTTGAGGCACTGACGGGCGGGAAGACTAAGTAAGCAGTCTCAAGTCAATGCACGAGGTCTGGAACTCTGGATGTAAATGTTTAGTAGTTGGTGAGTGGTCTTCGGTGGTGGAGGAAAATATCACGTGGCTGGTGCCTTTACAACCTATTTGGAAATGGTGCTATTAATTAAGGGCGGCAAGTAATTAAACAGAGAGACCGGCAAGTAATAAATAATGACACGTAGGTTCAAGTAATATTAATACTGTAATAAATAAAGAAACATGCCGATGCGACCTAATTAGCTGAACTAACGCAAGGCTAGCTAAATGCAAATAATCAAATCCTATGGTTGCACATGCATCCGGAATAAACTAACACCCACTTCTTCTTCCATCGTCACGAGCAACTGTCTCTATGCATGCATGTACCAATTGAAAGGTATTACTATATATGCGCGGTCAAAGGTATGCGCTGCTGTTCATATTCGTCGCCTATTTCTTACAATAATTTCCTGGGGAATATATATACGGACATTTGAGGCATTGACGGGCGGGAAGACTGAGTCAATGCAGGAGATCTGTATGTAAATGTTTAGTAGTTGGTGAGTGGTCTACGGTGGTAATTAAACAGACAGACTGGCAAGTGGCAAGTAATAAATAATGACAAGTAGGTTCAAGTAATATTAATACTGTAATAAATAAAGAACGGAAGAAGTACCGATGTTCATAATTAAGTAATTAAGATATCCAATCCAACCTGTTTAAATACGAGTACTAGAGAATACATAATTTTAATGTCTTTATTTAATTTATATGAAAATCGGGGATCCACGTCTTATGTTTTATTATCTCTTTCTTCTTTCCGCTGAAAAAATTAACCCATTTAGTGTGAAAGTAAAGAGAGTTTCTATTAAGAATTTTGATTGAGTGTTTCACATAACATTAACCTCACCGTTGTTGATATTAAGAATTACAAACTAAATGTGTGTGCGTGTGTGAATAAAAAATCAATTATTAAGCTTAGCTACGAGTAAACTATTGAGCTATCTTCAGGTCTTCGAAAGTTCAAAACTCCCCTGCGTCCCTTATCACATACTGCTGATGATCACAACGCCTACATATAGTTAAAAGAAATACAACGATCTGGTGCTGTATTAGGCCAGGCCTCAGTCAGACAATATCTGACTGCTACTTAAAACTACTCACTAACCTATGGAACTGCCTTCTCAATGATCCGATCTATCAGAAATGGTATCCATCTAGCGCTTTACAATGAAAAATTCATAGGTTTCACTAAATTTTTTATAAAAAAGGAATATATATATATTTTAAATAATCTATTTTATTTTATTTATGTATTAAATATTTTATTAATTTTTAAAGAAAGAGTAAGTATGTTTTATAATTTCAAAATTATTTTTATTAGTTCTTTAAAATATAAAAAAATAATTGAAGATAATTTTTTTTATATGAATGAAATATATACTTTTCTTCAACTATTTAAAAGATATGCGAAGGTGATATAGAATAAGTTCGGTTAAATTTCAGCCGATCCTTACTTAAATCATTTTGAAATGAATTGTTGTTATTATGTTATCAAAATTAAAACACAACGTCTATCGAAGTGTAACCGTATCGATGGTTCATCCATTCGGAGGATACAGTAGATGCTCCTTTGAATTTTTCTATTTTTTTTAAGCCATCGTGTGATATTCATATAATAGGTGCTCCCTCTTTTTTTTTTTTAATGTTAATTAATTTCTTGCATAAAGAGTTCCATCTTCTTCTTTTTTTTGAATGAAAAAGAAAATTACTGTATTACAGGTACGGGTACCGAACGATTTTTTCCTTTTCAGCATCTTTTCATTAACATAAACAGCCTTATGCTGACTCAAAGAATCGTCCAAAAATAGCACAAATTTTGGATCGACAGCATGGGAAATGAGGTATCCAATTTTTGATATTTACTGAGGTAGCTTTTCATTAGACTAGAGGAGGATGCACACCCTATTTAGCCTAACTTGTCACTAAGTGAAACCTCGGCTTGCATATGATGGACCAACCCTATCTCCATCTCCCGACTAAGGTTGCGGTCTGGATGCAGCTAATATCCTACCCGAACGAGACAATGTAGAATGAGCCTTCGACGTGAGGACCAAGGTTTGGTCATCCTCGCTCATCTCGTACCCCATACGTCCAGTAAAATCACTAATGGGGACCCCAAAGTCATGTAGAAAGATGTAGGGAGAGAGTAATACTCAATTAGTGAGGGATTGTGGATATCCATGATTCCAAGACTTCAAGTCAACAATGTTTTTTTTTTCAAAAAAAAAAGGAAAAAAAATGAAAAGGAGGAAGCAAGGCTAATGGCTTTTGAATCTATGATATGCACGCATTCTCATACCAAAGATGAAACCGGAGCTAGGTGGAATTGGACTTTTACATGGCGTTGGAGGTTCTTTAGATGGGAGGAGGTGGAGCTTGAAAGGATGCTGAAGACACTCTATTGTGGCATTACGAAGCTTGTCAGAGATATACGGTACAGTCTTTCCAAAAAATCATGACTCGCTCAATTTATGGGAGTTCTATCAGCATCATACAAGCTAATGAAAATTGGTGGAGAGAGGCTATTCCCCTGAGGGAAGAGTTGCTCGCATGGTTTGTGATCCAAGAAAAGATAAAGACCAGAGATAAGATGTTGAGGCTATCTATCCTAGCAGAGGATGATAGTAAGTGTCCGTTTTGCAAAATAGATATTGAAACAGTGAACCATGTTTTCTTGCATTGCCCCATCACATCCAGAGTTTGTTATGAGGTGCATGCTTGGTGGGGGAGGAGTTGGTGTATGCCAAAAAGTACAAAGGAGGTATGGGAAGAGTGGAAGAGTGTCGGAGGCAGAACATTAAAGCATAAGCTTTGGCGGGCTTTCTTTTATGCCATCCTATCCACTATCTGGGAAGCTCGAAATAGAGTAATATTTGAAGAAAAAGAGATATAGTGGAATAACATATTTCGGAGTGCCAAATGGAAGGTTGCTTACTGGAGTAAGGGTTGGAAGGAGAATGTCAGTCTTAGTACTTATGATATTGCCTTTAGTATTGTCAGACCTGCGCAGTTTATATTAGGGGTGGGTTTTTAAACGGTTTGGAGGTAGGTGCTCCAAATGGGTATTTCATTTATGGTGTCGTTATCTTGTTTTGTGTAGGGGAGGTGGATCCTGGGTGGCTGTTGTAGTCTTAGCCAATGGATCTGCCAGCATCTTATGTACCCTTTGTTTTATCTATACTTATCAAAAAAAAAAAAGATGAAACCGGCAGCATCACCTAATTTGAAGATTGACGTTAGTTTATGCTTCTCGTTTGAATTATATACATGATTCGGAATTTATGTGGATTTTTCTTTACTATATACAATAAGTTTATTGCATTCGATATCTAAAATGTTAAGAAATGTGCATTTGAATATATATTATATATTATATATACACCCCTAAAATTAAAAGATTTTATAACCAATACATTAAAGCTCTGTAGTTAAAGAAATAGTGGTTACAATTTAGTAATATTCAAATAATTCAATAAAAAATTTCGTAACTAAGAATGTATTAGGGAAGGATAATAATATATGAAAATGAGAATATTTGACAATTTTTCCCCACAAATCTAATTTGATAATATCTTTCAATTCAATTATCACATCGGTTTGAGATATCAAATGTAGATAGGACCAATTTTAAGTATAACAAACTAAGCGTAGGCCTAGGCCCCCAAAAATATATTAACCCAAATTATATATATATATATATATATATATTAAGTAAATCAATAATAAATGATGTTTGTTTAGTTACAAGAGTAATATATACCATGATATTATAGAGATTTTCCTGGCTCAAGGCCCTTATAACATAAGGTTAACCCTAATGTAGGTTGACTTCAAGATTGGTATCATTGTTATGATTAGACCTATAGATCTTTAGACTCAGTTTACAAAAATTATGAAAAATTAACAAATTTAGAAATCCAATAATGGGCACGTATTGGAAAATATATCAATTGAGTTCCAAAAATTATAAAAATTTATGAAAATGTCTATAATAATTTTAGAAACTCAAATATATAAAAATATCGGAATTGATTTGAATAATAGATGGAAAACGATCAAAAACAGCAAAAACACTTATTTTTGCAAATGCATTAAACAAATAACATGGGGTTTAAATTACTACAAATTAATGTAGAATATTTTTAGAAAACCAAATATATAAAAATATTTAATCTCATAACTCATGTGATGACCAACCGATTAAAAATGGTAAAAACAGCTAAAATCGTCTAAAAGCATAAACATAATTTTTCTTTATTTAATAATTCGAAAGGAAAGGGTAAAACATGAATGAATAGAATGGAAGAATGAACTCAAAAATATTTTTAGATTTATTTAAGAATTTTGAACAGGTCAAAAAGAGTAAAAATACAAAAATCAGAATAATTGTAATAAATATGTTTTTTTTTTGCAAACAAGAGAAATAATCGATAAAATGTTTAAAAATTAGCAAGAATGGAACAAGACTTGATAGTATATATATATATATATAGATAGATAGATATATAGATAAATGAGGTTATTTAAAACACTTAATAGCTTAGTTCCTATTAAATCTTGTTTTTTGAACCAAAAATGGTTACTTCCTATTGGATCACCTATTGTTTCGACATATTGGTAATAATACATGTTATATATATATATATTGTATCAAATAAATAAAATATATTATTATCTAACTTCATTTCTACGGAACCTACATGTATATTGATTTATACGTGTTTCTTGATAGGAAATTAGGAATCAAAGATCTTGACTTCGGATGTATAAGTGTTTCTTGATATGCTTACCAAGATTTCGGGGGAAGCAACAAACCCAACTTCCCTGTACAACTGGATCTTTTTTTTTTTTTTCCTATTTTTCTGATCAGATCTTTGTACCGGTTTTACGTAAATACGTGTGTCATCGACGTCTTGCCACCTTCGTTGCTTGCCAGTTTTCTCTATTTTTTTCAATCTAATTTTTTTTTCAACTGAAATATTATAAAATGTAGATTGCTGCACCCCCAAACTCAAAATAAACCTACTGTAGAGATCATTAATTGATATTTTATTAATTTGTTGAAATTTTAAAACTAGCTGAAAACACACATATTACCAAACAAACACACATATTTTATAATATAATTACAAAACTTATTGGGTATTAATACGTATCTTCTATGATAGAAATCCCCATTCTAAAAATGTATGATAGAAAATCAGTAATATTTTTTATAAATTTCATAAACTTTACATATTCTCCAATAAAATACGTATCTTTCATAATATGAATACACATCACTCAAGAGATAATATATATCATCCACCACACCTTCCAATAGTCAAACAAATTAATAAGCTTTTTAATGAATAAATACATGCCTTCAAGAATATAAATACATGCCTTTCAATATATAAATAGTTTAATATAAATCTTTTAAAATTTAAATAGATATATTCTATTATATAAATACACATATTCTATGATAAAAATACACATATTCTTCAACAAAATATATATTTTCTAGAATATAAGTCCACATCTTTCAAGATAAAACACACACCTTTCAATATATAAATATCTTAAGATGCAATGTATAAAGTATTAATATACATATTTTAAGACGTAATACAGATATACCAATACACACATTCCAATGTATAAATAGTTTAATACACATCTTTTAGGATCAAAATACACATCTAATTATGTGATATAAGTACTTATATTTTCTAAGAAAACACTTATCTTTTAGAATATAAATATATATCTTTGGGGATACGAATACACATCTCCTATAATACAAATACACACCCATTAAAATTATAATATATATCTTTTAGAAAGAGAATACACAACTTTCATGACATTAATAAACATTTATTTATAGGTGTACATTGTTTCTACATAAGAATACACATATTATAAAACAATAATACATATACTTTAAGAAAGAAAAAAATACACATATTTTTAGCTATACACATCTTTTAGAATAAAAATATGTAGTTGTTTATTTTTACTAGTGTAATTGAGAAATACATATCTTAAAAAGAATGCATATCTGCCAATGATATAGTATACATCTTCTACACCAATAATACACATATTTTAGGATTAAAATATACATCTTATGTGATATAAGTACATATATTTTCTGACAAAATATATATCTTCTAGGATATAAATATCTATATTTAGGATCTTGATACACATCCCCTAGAATACAATACACACCTATTAATACTATAATATATATCTTTTAGAAGAAGAATACACAACTTTCATGAGATGAATAAACATTTTTCATAGGTGTACATTGTTTCTACATAAGAATACATATATTCTGAAACAATAATCTACATAAGAATACATAAGAATACATATATTCTGAAACAATAATCTACATACTTTAAGAAAATAATACACATATTTTATCTATACATATCTTTCAGAATAAAAATACATACTTATTTATTTTTGCTAGTGCAATTGAAAACTACATGTCTTAAAATGAGTGCATATCTACAACTAATGCAATGTACATCTTCTACACCAATAATACAAATGTAGGAAAAAATATGCAACCCTTATAAGAAGAATAATTAAATATCCTCTTATGCAAGACCATTTTTTTTTTACTAACTAACTTGAATGAAATTTGAAAACTCAACCACCATATGTAATACATTTGTAGTGAAATTATTCAAATAACCCTAACCAATAAACTGTGAAGGTTTAAAAAAAGGTAGAAATAATTCGAATTGGAACATCCAAATAATGGAAAACTTTTACATGGATCTAGTTTAGGTTAAACCCCCTCACATAGAATGTGTAGGTATCATGATGCATTCTACATTTATGTGAATAAGGATAAATATGAATTAGTCCCCTATAAGAATTGCTCTCGATTAAACATGAATTAGTCCCCTATAAGAATTGCTCTCGATTAATAGTGGATGAAACCCATGAAGCTCTTGTATGCTAGGAGTTTCTACAAAATGCATCATTACATTATTTATTTCAACTCATCCATTATTACTAATCACCCTCCCATTTCCCTAAAACTTTTACTAACTCTTTGAAATGTACCTAATTCTAATAAGATGTAAATCTAGAAAAAAAGTTTGCAACCAAAATCAGAATGGCTAAAACTCTCTTGAAATCGTCAATACATGATAAGGAGTTATCAAATGTTAACACACAAGAGGAAGGTCTTTGATGATGACATTCAAGAAACACAAAGATAATTGATGGTGTTGGATTTGTTATGATGACGATCATCAATAAAATGAAGGCGGGATGATGAGGAAGATTTTCCACCAACAAGATCAATTTTGATTGCTAAGGACATGTTTAGTGCATGTAAAGAAAATGGATACCATAAAAATTATGTCATAAAAGATGGATTTTTTTAAACTAAATAAACTTTATATTCCTAGATCTAGTATTCGAGACTTACTAATCAAGGAAATACATGAAGATAGCATTGTGGGACATTTTGGTATACATAAAGCTATGGAATTACTACAAGAAAATTTCTATTAGCCAAGAATGGTTAAACATATACAAGCTATGATAATTAGATGTTCTACATGTCAAAAAATGTAAAAGCTACTTTTATAAAGGCTTATACACACCTTTATTCATTCCTAATAAAATATAGGAAGGAGTTAGTATGGACTTTATCCTAGGGTTACCAATAATGCAACGTGGTAAAGATTATATTCTTTTGGTAATAGATAGATTTTATAAAATGGCCCATTTTATTCGACGTAATAAAACTGATGATGTCGCGCATGTTGCTGACTTGTATTTTAGAGAGGTTGTTAAACTTTATGGAATACCTAAAAGCATAGTTTCTAATCGGCATGTCAAGTTTATGAGTTATTTTTGGAAAAATTTATGGCATATGCTTGGTACTAAGTTGTTATTTAGCACTTCACATCATCCACAAACCGACGGTTAAACTGAAGTAACTAATAGAACTCTTGGTACATTATTAAGAGGTTTAGTTGATAAGACTACTAAAGATTGGGATGTTAAGTTAGCTCATACAG
The DNA here is from genome assembly GCA_039764185.1 of Tamarix austromongolica. Lineage (NCBI taxonomy): Eukaryota > Viridiplantae > Streptophyta > Magnoliopsida > Caryophyllales > Tamaricaceae > Tamarix > Tamarix austromongolica. The sequence continues at coordinate 33,695,461 of CM077817.1, forward strand.
AGTTTGCTTATAATCATAGTCCATCTAGTACTACTCAAACTATTCTATTTGAGGTGGTGTATGGGGTAAATCCTCACATACCTATTAACATGATTCCTTTGAAAAAAGATGAATATACAAAATTTGAATACAACTTTGAGCGCATCAAGCTTGCATCTATATCTCTCAATTTGAGTCGTTATTGAGCAAGGAAAGTCCAGGACATTACCTTCCTCCATTGAAATCAAGCTTCAACATTATTTGAAACCTGATTTAAATCACTAGAACCTACCTATCTTTGCAACCTAATTTTTTCAATTATAATCCATCTTAAGCCTTTGTTTGTTTTACTTAATTTTGTGGGTGACATCTTCAACACATCAGTCTTCGATCCAACCTTCATCTACTTTGATAAACATATCATTTTTTGTATCAAAGCTAAAGATAGAGTACATTTTTTTTTCAACAGCTTCATGAGAAAATCAAAAATAACATTGAAAAAGCCAGTACCAAGTATAAAGCTCAAGAAAGTAAGCATAGAAACTCTTATGTGTTTTCTCCTATTGACTTAATTTGGTTACATTTGCGTAAAGAAAGATTTCCTAATTTACGTAAAAATAAATTAATGCTAAGAGATGATGGTCCATTTAAAATACTAAGAAAGTTTAGAGATAATGCTTATGAACTTGAACTTCTAGATTCTTATGGTGGAATTTCAAGAAATTTTACTGTTAGTGATTTGTCTCCTCATTATTTTGATAAAAATTTGAGGGCAAATTCTTCTCAACTTAGGGAGAATGATGTAGGAGCATCTAATGAATCTAATAATTTTCATGTTCGTCTTAATTCTCAAGGTAAGGAAGAATTAGCTTTCTTAATGTTAGAGCCTATCATGTTAAATATTCTTGATAATTTGTATATGCTTGGTATTGAAGATCATTCAAATTGTTCTTGTAGGTATGTTACATATTTGTAAGAAGAATACAATTTAATGTGTACAAGTATTCAAAGCATGCAAGACTATGTCATATATGGAATGATACTTTACAACAAGAAGATATGGTGATGATTCTCATTAGTTGTATTAACTTATTGTAAACCCTAACCCTAAGTGTATTTTATATATGTTAGGGTTTGATATAATTTCATGTATATATCATAGTTAATTGTATAGCTTTGTAATATTAATCCTTAGTATCATTTAGCGAATGATATTATGATTAGGATTAAGTGTTATATGGGCTTAATTCAACCAAGATTAATGGGCTTGAATTAAGGTTAAGGACTAGCTGATTGAGCTTGTTCAACTAGCTGGAACTTTATTATATATACACTCACTTGTGCACATGAAATCATAAGGTGAATATGCAGAATTTGAATACAACTTTGAACATAGCTAGCTTGTGTCTATCTCTCTCAATTTGAGTCGTCATTGAGCAAGGAAAGTCTAGGACATTACCTTCCTTCATTGAACTCAAGCTTCGACATTTTTTGAAACCTGATTTAAACTAGTAGAACCTACCTATCTTTGCAACCTGATTTCTTCAATTGTAATCCATCTTAAGCCTTCGTTTATTTGCTTAATTTCATGGGTGACATCTTCAACACCTTAGTCTTTGATCCAACCTTCCTCTACTTTGATAAACACATCAGGTGCAGGCTCGGGTTGGTCCAAAAATGGAAGGGAAAGAGACGAGGGAGAGAGGGAAAGTGAAATAAGGGTTGTAGAGGGAGCAGTTGGGAATTATAGGTGGCATGTAGGTTGCCATGGCACTCAAGGTTAAAAGCTGGGGAAGGAGGGAGGAAGAAGAAGAAGAAAGGGAAGAAGGTAGGTCAGTTGGGTGAGGGAGAAAGAAGGGGGGAGTAGGCTGACCCCCACACAAAGGAGAGGGGGAAAAAAGGGAGGATTGGGTTGGCCCGGCTAGGGGAAGGAAAAAGGAAAAGAAAAAAGGAGGGGGAAGATGGGTTGGGCCGAAGATGAAGGGAAGGGAGAAGGAGAGGAGGAAATGGGCTAGTGGCCTAGGGGAAAAAGAAGAAAATGAACAAGAAGGAAAAGCAGAAAGGGAAGAAAAATGAGAAATAAAAAGGAAAAATTGGGAAGAATAAAATTTAATATTTTTGATAAATAGATTAATTTAATAATTTAATTTATTGGTTTAAAAAGGTAAATTTTTGTATAATAATTGTTTGAAAAATTATTTAAATAAAATGAGTATGATAAAATAATAAAATATTTATTTTAAGCATATCCATTTTTATATACTCAAAAAAACACAAAGTAATTAAATTAAATAAATTTAAAAGTTAATTTATCCCAAAATAAAGGTTATTTATTAAATTTTAGATTTTAAAAATTTTAATGTATTATAGAGTGGCTCTTGCTTGGTCAATCATAGGAAAGAACAAAGAGGGATGGTAGAGTAAGGGAATTGGTGGGTTTTGGTAAGATTGTATTGTGCAAGTATTTTTGTTGAGTGAAAATAAAAAGGACCTAAAAAACTAATTTTCCAACATCTGATGATCACATGGAAATAAGAAAAGTGGTAGGCTAGGTATTTCATAATTTTTAGGATAATTAAATAGGTAGAAAGGCTAGAAAATGAGAAAAATAACAAATAACTCCAAAAATTATAAAAATATATAGGAATGTGAGGAATAGTTAAATAAGTCCAAATATATAAAAATATTGGATATCAAAGTTAGTTTGAAGCTCAAAAAAAATTAAAACCGCAAAAATAACTAAATCATCTAATCACATAAATAGATTTTTAAGCGATTTAATGATTCAGGAGAAATAAATGAAGTTATAGTGAAATTATTAAAAGGATGAGCATATAATTTTATGAAGAGATTAATGAATCCTAATTACATAGGGTAATTAGGGCTAAAATGTTAGGTTATTACATTTTTACCTAACTCTAAAGTTCTATAACTATTATATTTTACGATCATTTCTTTATATTTTGTTTACAATAAGAAAATAACAAGTAATTTGGATACATACATATGTACATACATACATACATATACATATACATATACATTTACATATATGGAGTGATTCCAACAATATATTGTCATTTATATGAATGAAATACTTGAACTTGAAAATAGTTTAATATATTTTCTTTTCAAGATATGATGTGAAGATTATTTATAATTTATTCACTACTGTCACAATCATCTATCTATCTCTACTGTAATTTCTCAATCAAAAGGAATTTGTATATAATGTAATTTGTCAATGCTAGGAAATTTTCCTACAATTTATATTCTCTTTCAGACATTAATAATTATTTTTTCTCCTTTTTTACCTTTTCATTTATCACTCACATAATTTTTTATTATATTTGGAATCCATCACTAACATAATTTAAAATTTAAAAAAATAATTTTGTATAGATTGTTTGCCTAGAGGCTCACATTTTTATTTATTTATATGATAACATAATATGTAAGTAAGTTGGATATGTATTTTTATAACTGTAATCCTCATCAAAATCCAAAAATTTATTTACTAGAAAAGAATTTTGAATGATTTCAATTATGAAATATTATGTACAAGACTAAAATATTTAAATTTAAAAAAAAGGTATTTGATATTTTCTTTTCAATATATGATCTATAGGGTATATAAATTTGATGAAATCTAGTATCATCTATCTATACTATAAATTAAGACTAGCAAGAAATTTTATTAGAGCTTTTTTTCATAAATAAAAAAATTCACTCACAAATTTTTAATGTATATGGAGCCCGCCATGAACTTGTTTTTTAATATTTTAACAAACTTTAAAGTTAGGCATCCATAATAATTAGTAACTTCTATATATTTATGTATTTTTTATATGATATTTAATATGTAAGTATGGTGGAAATATATTTTATAATTATATTCATCATCATAATCTGGAAAAAAAAAACTTTACAATAGAAACTTAGGTAGTCTTTATTAGATTGTAATGTATATTTCTTAAATTAAAATATTTTGTGAATTGCAAGGGCCAAGAAAGTAATGTAATAACAAATTAATTGTCATATCTAGAATTGATATTTCTTACCCATAAAGTTCCTTCCACAAATTTAATTTTTTATCGTTGTTGTTTGTGAAAATCAGATTTCAAATTCTACTACCCATAAATAGCACGCCACAATCATAATAATAATAATATTATTATTATTATAAATAAATTTTAGTTAGATACCTTAATATTGGACCTAATATTTTATATTTTAAATAATTTTTACTTAGATATTTTTATATTTTAATTTAGTTTCATCAATATTAGCAGATGGCTACGATCGGATCCTCACGTCATGGACTTTTGAGCTAGATGGCATGGACGCCGAGGTTTACTCATCTGTCCTGAATTGACCGTGAAGACTAAGTAAGCATTCTCAAGTCAATGCACGAGGTCTTTTTTTTTTTTTGGGGGGTAGACTCAAGTCAAGAATAATGATTAGGTGGTGGAGGAAAATTGCACGGCATGCCCCTTTTTCAAGAAATGGCGTCCGCCCCACTCAATCAGTCGGCTACTAAAGGAAGTCTTAAGTTCACATCTCACTAGCAGAAAAAGTGAAATACATCCGGACAATAATCAATCCATTTATCTATCGATGCTAGTACCTACTATAAGAGCAACTGTAATATAAAAAAAAAAAAGATCCCAATTTTAAATTTGAGATTATGAATGTAGGAAAAAAAATTATCCTTAAATTTAGGGTATTATAAAAAATTTCAGATCTCTTATTATCTAAAAATTAGCTCCGACAGTTTGTGCGGAGTAGCAAAAGCTACCGCTGAACCCACGTAAGGCTCTAATGCGGCGTGCGTGGCTCGCGCGCAGCTTTGATGCTGCGTGTGCGGGTAATGCATTTGGCACCGACAGCTTTTGCTATTCCGTCCGGATTATTTGTAATAATTTTTGATATTTTTTATATATTTTCAGTCTAAATTTTACTGTTAGAATATAATTTTTTTAATATATATAAAAAAATATAATAATTAATAATAACAATATAAAAAAAATTTACCTACAAATGCATCATTTTTTGTCCATATTTTCATATCATCTATTCTACCTTAATTTCTTGTATTTATTTCTCTAGTTACATTTATTTTATAAATTTTTCTTGTTATATTTATTTTATTAGTTATTAATTTTTATAATTATATTTATTTTATTAATTTCTCTAGTTACAACTTTTTTATTAATTTATCTACTTATATTTAGTTTTATTTATTTATCTTTAATATTTTTCTAGTTATATTTATTTTATTAATTTCTCTACTTACTTTTATTTTATTAACTTCTATACTTATATTTTTTTTATTAATTTCTCCACTTATATTTATTTTATTAATTTATCTACTCATATTTATTTTACAAAAATGGATTCTACTAAATTTAATTTTTTAAATCTTTTGAATAATACAAATGATTCAAATTAAAGAGAACTTCCAAACTAAAATATTTAAAATTTATAACATTCTCCGAATATAAATTCTCCAAATGTCCAAAATTTTTAATATCCAATAAATTGTAATTATTTAAGTATGCAATATTATCAAAATGGTACCAATTTCCAATTCTTTCAACCTCCAAATACCAATGTTCTATTTGATCTCATATTTTTAAATATTCAAAGTTATTCACAACACAGTTTTAATTCTTTGTTAGTCATATTTCTTGAGAATTTTGAATTTGTAGAATTTTCCATACAAAACTATTTTAAAAATGTCGCTCAGGTCGAATCTCCAAACAAGCTTGGAAGTCGAGTTTATGGTAAATGGACAGATAAAGAAGAAGAAATTCTCTTTAATGGAATGATATATTTTTTAGATGACTTAGTTCAAGGGAACGAGTAGAAATGTAAGGATTTTTTTTTTAAAAAAAAAGTATGGCATAATTTAAACAATATCATGCGGAGGATTAGAGGGAACTATGATGATAGTAATGAATCAATTTTCTTACGTTAAATAAATGTTAATTGATTTATTGGTTATTATAGTCATATTTATCAACGTAAAAAAAACATAAGAGATATAAATGTAATTAGAGGTGAGTATAAAAAATATAAAATGAGGTATAATAGTCCATTTATAATAAACATGTATGAAAATTTGTAAAAAAAAAAAAACATCCAACATGGATAATAATGAATTAGGGTAGTAGAGACGTTTCTACATTACATAGTATATAGGTTTTATGTTTAAGTGCATATAATGATTCATCTACCTCTAATATTTTAAAGATGGAATTTATTTTGAAGCGATCTATGGAACAAAAAATAGCAAAGCAAAAATCAAAGGAAAAAACAAAAGAAATTAGACATAATGAAGGTTCAAATATTGATGGGTTGCTATAAATTCTTAGATAACGAAATATGATATTATAAAAATTGACGGAAGATAGGCAAGGTGATAAGAGTGAACGATGGCGATTGAAGATAAGACGAATAGTATTACCGTGGTATTTAGCGATCAATGCTGATAATACTATACGGAAATGCACTGTAAATGTGATTAAGACAAGGAAAATGTATTATTAAAGGCGGCAACAAAATTGATGCAAGTTGCAACTTATATTTTTTAGAGTAAAAAATGGAAAGATGCTTTTGTAGTTAAATAATACTACTGCACCAAACCGCCAGGATTGCACCGGAATGGGGATAAAAAAATAAAAATACAAAAATATAAAAAATTTAATTTTAAAAAAATTAAAAAATAAGAAATATATATATATATAGACCAAATATACTAAAATAAAAAAAAATAAAAAAATTAAAACCACTATCTACTTTAGTTGATATAAATTATTAATAAATATATTTTTTAAAAATAATTGGACACTTTCGGAATTAATTTTGATATCAAAAAATTTTCAGAATAAAAAATGATGAAAAAATTTTTTTTGAGACAGAAAACAACACCCGCCCCCCGTTTCGGTGCTTCATGTCAAACCACAACACATGCATTACTATGTCACGTATACTCACTATATACCTCACAGCCAACCACGAACTTACTATCTAATTTAGTAGTGAAGTAGTAGTAATATACTTTTTATTTTTGTTTAATAAATGAAGAAAAATGTTCTTAGATAGATGAGAGTTCATAATTTTAAAAATCAAACATAGGTGGATAGGTTAAATCATCGGTCAAATTTTGTATATGAATCTTTGGAAGTTAAGAATCAGTAAAAATTGTCAAGAATTGATTGAACCAATAATAATTAATGAATCAATTAAAAAAATACAAAAATTGAATTGGTCAAAAACTTGTCGACAAGTAGTTAAATTTATGTATTGTTTGATTTTTTATATATTTTATATTTATTTACTTAATATATATTATTAGTCTAATAATTTTAAACTATTGATTCGATTACTAAACTACTAAATTATTTATAATATTGATTCAATGATCAACTCTGTGGAAAAAAATGTCTCTCCTATCTGAAAAGGAAACCTCATTTCTAAGTACATGGAACAAGTATATTCATTAATGGATTCTCAAGTCTTTAGTTATATGTCATCGGTGACGGTAAATGTTAATGTTAATTAATTAATACTGAAACAAGCTTTAATATAGCCGAAACTAGCACAATAGTCTTTCATGGTGGGGAAATATGACATAATAATGTTTGTGTTGTGGTCGGAAGAGGTAGCATTTTTTAATTAGTAATGCACTTGCTTGGGGGTGGGTGGGGGGGAGGGGAGGAGAGAGTAATTATGGTTGTAGTTGTCTATCATTTTAAGACTTCAAGTCAATAATTTTTTAATAAAAAAAAAGAAAAAGGGAAGGAAAAAGGGTAGACAATCATGACATCAATTGGTGCTAATATTGAGAGGCGACCATGACTCTAGTTCACATAGATTGGTTCAAAATTAGGCAACTCTCCTTAAACTTCAAGAAGATATGAACAAGATACAATAGCAAACAAAAGTGTTGTAGGCATCAGCAAATAAAATGTACTACTATTGTTCCTTGCTGAGCACGGACTAAATGAGCACGATTTATTAAGCACTTATTTAGATATTTTTATAAAAAATAATTATCTATAATAATTATTTATTTTAAAAAAATTAAACTTAAAGGAAATCCGAACAAGTGTTAATGAACTATAAGTCATTAAATTACCTCTGTATGAACCAACACACTTTAATATCCAAAATTATTCTAACCTTAGTTACTATATAAATGGACTCATAATCCACTTTTAAATTGTCTACCATTGTTTTTCAATCTATTTATGTTAAATTTAAGCTGTTCGATTTTTTGTTCTGTCTGATTTTATTCATTACAAAAAATCGTATTTTTGCTTCATTTCCTCGATCATGTCATTTTTCACTCATTTTAAATCATTCTAAACTTGTAGCTCATTCATAAAAATATTTTTAGCTTTTTTATCATATGATACTTTTTGCATCATTTATGTGGCTTCCACTAATTATTCATTTACTTGCAAAAATATTTTAAAAGTTTACGAAATATCATAATTGATGTGATTTTCGATTCTAAGTCATTTTTTACTTGTTTTGGCTCATCCAAAAATTATTCTTACTTATAAAAACATTTTAAGCTTAGATGAGAGTCTTGGAAATTTGTAGGTTCGTCTATTCCTTCTGAATCACAAAGTTATAGAAAGTTTCATTTTCTACAATGAACAATTTTCGTTAATTGTTTCGTTTTACTCCGTTTCAGTTTCGAACAAAATTTGAAGTTAAATATTTGTATATATTTGACTTTATACAATTATTCTGCATCTATACATACTCTTTTATACCCTTCATTAATTGTTTTTTCCGTTTGTAGAAATGCGTTTTTGGAGGTTATCCGCTTTTTCCATTTTCAGTCATTTTCCAGCTTATTATGTTTTATTTCAACATTTAAAAGACACAGGTTTAGTCATTTTCTCCCTCTTCTCCAAGTGATTTATTTTTTAATTTTTACTATAACACCCTTATTTTTCACTACCAAACTTTTTTATTAAAACAGAATGTAGGAGTAGAAAAATACTTAGGAAAAATGGGTTGTTAGCATTGTACCTAATATAGGATAGACATGTGACGCCTGCTCCATATCAAATACAAGGCTAAACCATCCAAATATTTAAAATAACAGAGTGCGCAAATAAAAATTTAATTAAATAACACCAAAAGTGTTTATACAAGAGGACCCCAATGGGTTCCAATCAAATCGTTACAAAATGCATACTAATAAGCATGAGATTATAAAATATAAGTTGGGATATAACACCCAAATCAAAATCATGGTCCGCCATGGACCTCACCAAAACCTTCCAGATGTCCTAGCTCACAAGCCCCAACCCAACAGAAGTAGGCCATTTACTGGCCATCTTTAAAGACCTACATATGGTACTCTACTCGTGGAAATGATTAAGTGACCTAGCAAACGGGCATATCAGTATGATATAACTGAGTATGCCAAATTCTTCCCTCAATGTACACTAGTATGCTAATTTATCATCCATGAAAATAATATACATGTATTATAGTAAGACCATATAAATAAATAAGAGTGCATAAAACATGTTATCATATATAATTTCAGCATAGTGGGATACATCATGCTTAAGAATCATAATGATTTTGCATAAAGCTTACATAAGCTATAGTAGAGAGTATCCAACAACCCCTACGGTAATTTCCATTTACCCAATTCCTTTAAGCTATGTCATCAATTTATCCATATAAAAGATAGACCAGTTACCCAATTAATGTTCCATTCTATAACCAATTAATCAAGTGTATAAACCAACTTTATTCAGTTTGTTTAATTATATCATAACTTCCATTTCATAGTCAATTGTCAACCATTCATCTAGTTACCATTTATAATTATCAACTGGTATTTACCAACCATATTTTTTTTTTATCATCGATCGATAGACCGTGTACCATCTCATGACTTCACATACCATAGAAGCTTATCTCATAAGGAATATAAAGTCCAAGCCAAAGTCAACACCTAGGTAACTAGACCATTTAGTATCGATACCCCCTCAGTACATCGTCAGTATTTAGAGTAAGTAAGGCATTGGGACCTCTCAAGATTTCTCCCAAAGGCAGACTAACTTCCAATAGCTAATTGAGGAGTAGGTAACCCAGGTCCATACTCAACTCAAATTTTTTTCGCTTTACATGATTAGTATTTTATTCATAAATATGGGTGATCATATAAGATCCATACAAAGCAAGCAAGCCGACTTTCATGTTAATCCATATTAATCCTTTCCTTTCCATTTTTCCCAACCATATGGGTTTACCATTTATCTTTGGATGATGTAACTCATATTTACTCTTATATTTAATACCATCCCAAGCAAATTTTTGTTACTCTTCTCACGAATAGTCTCATTTATTATAACTGAAATACCAATTTAGTCCTTTCATTACTCATAGAGCCATAATTCATTATTCATTTTGATCTTGTAATTATGCCAACCATCTATGATAAAATATATATTTTATCCCATTAGTAGCTATAATATAGTACCCATCATAATCTCAAAGCCTAACAGAACCAAAAAGAAGTAAATTAAATAAACCAGTCAATCAGTTGCACTAAAAAGTAGATCAGTTTAGATCGACTAGCCGATGGGTTTACCTTAACCAAACTATAATTTCCTCAAACTGTTCGATTAGTTTGGCAGAAAGTAAGACCAAGGTCTCTACAGGCATACCCGTCGATGGATTGGGTCAACCAGTCAATAGTTCGAGGAACCAGTTGATCAGTTTAGCCTAACTAGTCGATTGGTCTGCCTTAACACAGCATCGTACCATAAATTTCATGCATATTCTTTCATATAAACCATTGTTAGTCATGTTAAAATATGTATCTACATAAGCTAACATAATTCCAACCAAATTAACGTGCATTCCTCATCATAATATTATGATAGCCTACTTTTTTTCTACTTTTATGTTTTTTACCCAAATTATGTCATTTAAGCATTCTAGTCATACATACAACTGCATTTATTCATGCTAACATGCATAAATCAACTAAAGATATCACATATCATGAAAGAATTTCTTATCTTTGAAAACGTTAAAATCAAAGTCTTAAACTCAGAAATTATACCAAAATCTTATCAAATTTTGAACCTTAAAACATAAGAGAGTAAAAACTTACCAACTTAAAGTCAAAATAGATGAAAGGATAATTGAACTGCTCAACCCTTTCCCAGAATTTAACTCTTCCTTGCTTGAGAATCGAAACAAGAAAGAGATAGAAATATGATCAGAAGAGTATGCGGAAGTAGATTAGCAAGGCTCAAATGTGGAAGGGAAAGTAAGACTTATGGAAATTTGATGGCTAAAAGATAGATGAAATAAAGGGATGATTGAGGATATTTATAACCAACAAATTAAAAGGATTTGCTAAGGGTTTAAAGATTGACTCAAAACCTTTTTCTATAGATCTCAAATGGTGTCACTAGAGAATTTAGATCAATTAAGCCAGAATTCACATTCACGAATGGAGTAATAGGAAGTCAATATGAAAGGAATCTTTCAGCTTCTCAAAAGCATGCCTGAGATCGAAGCATTTGATGTCAGAATTTTGTAGAGGAAAGAGGAAGACGAAGATAATTGTTGAGGCCATCTTTCTCCCCCTATTTATCCCAATTGACATCTAGATTAAATTGAGGCAATGTTTGGGGTTAAATGCATAAAAAAATATAGTCAGGAATCTCTTAGGGACAATCTTGCAAGGGTTGGTAAGGTTTCAATTTAGTGTAAGCGATTTTTCAGAAAAATCAAACTCAAAAACGTGATTAAATCGACAAACTAATCAATGGGTTTAGGTCTACTAGTCAATTTTTCATCCACTAGTCAATCGATTTCCCACAACTAGTCGATTAATTTAGTTGAGGAATCCAATTTTACTAAAATGGCAAACCAATTGATTGATTTATGAAACCAGATGATGGATTTATCTGCAAAACTCAATAAAATTTATTTTTCAACATGATATTAAATTAAATTTTATCCCCAAACCAAATCATAACATTAAATCAAAATAAAAGGCCTAAAATTTAGCCAAAATTCTCATTCAACCATCATATAAAATGTGAGGTATTACATACAAACCTTGTTTTCTCCCTATGGTTTTTATATACCTTTGTTATTTCTTTCATTTTGAAGCTTGTATTGCATAATGGAATCAAAAACTTTTTCCTCCCTTGTTTCGTGGATTTATACCCCTCAAATAAGCCCCTAATTTTGCTTCCCAAGTAACTTGGTAGATACTCCTATTGCTCAGGCTATTTTTTTTTTTATAAAATTAGGCCACTCCCATGGCTTGGATATTGAGTTTACTTCATCTATTCTTATTATATTTTTTCCTCTCATTTCATATCCATCTAGGTACCCTTTTGCCTAACAAATTACACCACTTCCCTCTTCTTTTTCCCTTCCTTATTGCCATGTTGACTAACTTTGTTTTATTTTAGCTACTAGTGTTTTATGTGTTGTGACAACATTTTCATGGCTTTTCTTCAATTATTTATTTTTTTTCTTCCCTTAAACATTTTAACACCTTAACTTCTCATTCCTTTATGTTTATTGGTGGTTTTGTGTAGTTTCCAAGCTTCCATATCGAAGAATATTTCTTCCATTTCACATTTTCCATTCGATTCCATAATTAAATTTTCATACGAACCTATTTTGTGCTATTCTTATTTAAGGTGACCATGTGATACAAGTATAAGATTAGGAATATTTGTGCTTAGAGAATGTACGAAATTTTTTAAGGGTGCACTTGTTTATATTTAGGCTTTTGGTTGCTATGTGTTAATTTATTTTAATCCATGTTAGCATATTTTTATTCCTAGAAATCATTATTAAGGTTGTTTTATATGGTGTTCATGCATTCTACCTTGTAATTATGCTTTTGGGTGTTATTATGTTTTCTAGGTAAATTTTACATTTTTTTAGAATTTCTACGCTTTGGTAGCAAATCATAAGCATGATGGTATGTATATATGTATGTACACACACACACACACACACAAGTGTATAGATGAGTAGAGATAATTATGTTAAGCATAATTGGGTTGAAAATTGGAAGGTGGATGTGTTCAAGGCTTAGAGATTTTTTACATTAAGGTCTTTGTGATACTTTTGTTGTTTTTAAGTAAGGATAATTATATATTTGAGTTTATATTAATATGTGGGTGTTTGGGGTATAATTTTGGTGAATTATTGATACTTGTGGAATTTTGTGAGTAATGGTGATCTTCAACCTTAGGGGTACATTAGTCATGTGTGAGATATTATGAAAAATAAATATTCCACTATAATCCATATGATTCTTACATAAATTTTGATACATATCATGATATTTTTTGGATGTGTTTGGGTTAGGTTATAACAATAAGAAGTTTTGGGATGTTTAGGTGATTTAGGTGTATTTTGGCCGTTATGGGTTAATTACGGAAATTTTTGGTCGTATGATGATTTATGAGTTATAAATATTATGAGCATGATTTATAAAAGGTTGGGTCAATTATGGGTAACCTAAGTATAATAGTAAGAGATATGCACTACTATGGTACACTATTACGAAAACAAAAAATAATAACGGGACATTAATAACGGTAGTTCAAAAACCGTTGTCAAATGCGTGAAAATTAATGCGCGGGATAGTTTTGATAACGGTTATAGTTCAAAACCATTATTAAAAGGGCAATGTTAAAATTTGCACAAATGTTTTAATAACATTTCCTGAAATAACCGTTATTAAAAGAGGTTTTAATAACGGTTTATACAAGAACCGTTATCAAAAGTCTGAAAGTTTTAATAACGGTTCGTGAAAGAACCGTTATTAAAACTCCAAAATCAAACTTTTATTTCGCTCAGTTCTATTTTGTGCCAAAACTTTTAGACTCTCTACACCTTCCTTCTCTTACTCTCCTTCTCCTTGAAAACCCTCGCACCACCACACTATGCACCACTACTCCGGCTCCTCTCAAGTAAGGGAAACTCTCGCACCGCCAACTCTCCACCACCCCTCTACCATTGTCAACTTTGCATGTGTGTGCTGTCATTGTTCCAAACCTAGCTAGCACTTGTACCTTCATCCTTTGTTGTGTTTGTAGGCTGTTGCCGCTCTCAACTTACTCGCTACTGGTTTCTTGCTTTTTGCCGCTCACTTTAAGTATGTGTTTGTTCATCCTCTTGTAAATTTTTCTCTACATATATATATATATATATATATAAATGCATGCATGTTGCTACAGGGTTGCTTTTTTTTGTTACTAAAAATTGGAGTTTGTTGTTCAAAAATATGTTATTGAATGTATTGGTTGAAAATGTTGATGTTCATTGTTGAATTTGTTGCATTATTGTTATATATTAACAAATGAATGTATTGGCCGAGACCTTTACATATATATATATATATATAATATGAATAAGAGTGTAGAATTATATACATTTTCACTAAAAAAAACTATATATATATATACACACGCACACACATTTTCATTAATAAGTAAAGGACACTATAGAAAATGTTATATAATGAAATAAAAATATATTTTACATATGCATATCATTAAATGAAAATTTCAATTATAGATGCATATTTTAATAATTTTTATTTGATGAGGATTAAATAGATATATAAAATAAGGAATATATAAAAGTGAATAATTAAATAGAGAGAAATAATTATGTATAATAATAATAATAATATGATTTATATATTAGGGTTTAATTACAGTTAGCTTAGTTTAGGATTAGGGTTTTATGAGGTTTAGGGTTAGGTTTTATTATAATAAATTATGGTTAATAAGGGTTAGGGTTAAGCTTTATCGTTTATTATGGTTAATTAGGGTTAGGGTTAAGCTTTATCATTTATTATGGTTAATTAGGGTTAGGGTTATTATTAATATCTTTCTGAAAACATGTTAGCATGATTCATATATATATATATATATATATATATATATATATATATATATATATAATAGCATAATACATTTGAGATTAATTCTTTCTAAGGATGATTCGTTTCAATAATATAAAGGTATATTATGCTCAATACATAACATTCGCTCAATACATAACATTCTAACATAATTTATTTATTGATTTTTTGTAAATATATGGCCAAAAAAAATATTAATAGGGATATAAAGAACATATTTAGTAGGAAATCATGGTAAATATGATATTTTATGCAATCATTTTTCTATGTCAAATGTTATTAATATTATTACATTAACATCAGTATACATCTACATGTCTTATTTTATAGAGAGTGTTCAATGTCCTAGAGAGTGGGAAGAAATGGCTTATTAGACATTGTGGTGACCGTCTAAGAACATTTAGGTCATATTTAGCTCTTAGAAAAATGTATAGAAAGAGGGATGGTTCTCTACGGCAGAACCCGCCCAAATGATATGGTTTCAAAGGAGTGTATAGAAAGTATATATGTTTGATTCCCTTCGAACGTATGATGTGCCTTTTGAAGTTGCTCGTTGTGGTGGGAAGAAATTTATCGATATGTTAGTATACTTTTCACTTCTTACTTCATTAGCTTATTTATACATATATTCTAATTTCAATATTTGAGGTCTATATATTTATAATATTGTGTATCCAACTCTATTTATTAGGGTATTACAGATAGCTTATCAAATGAGAGGTGAGAATGGTGTCCCAGACCCAAAGAATCTTCAATATGAGCCTATCATCGTACGTAGGAAGACAACTATTTTATATTTTATTTTAATTTAAATTCATATCTAATAGTTAGTGAGCTAACTAAATTCATTTGACAGTGTCCACAATAGCAAAACAACGATGATTGTGGATACTATATATGTAGAGCAATGGATCTAATAGTCTAAAACAGATCAGTTAACATAGATCCAATCCATGTATGTTTGCTTTTTGATATTTTTCCATTAATGAATCATGACATATATGTTTGGTACTTGACGTAAGTGCTAACTGTATATTAATTGAAACTTAGGTGTTGTAGTTTTTCACTGATGACTATATACAAGGCCAGCAATACAATGTTGATGAAATTGATGAAGTTAGAGACCAATGGGTCAAGCACGTGCACTCCTTCATTCGGTATTAGGTAGAGATCTATATATTTTATATGCATGTTCAGGTTTGTATTTCGTCTATGTCTTTTATTCTTCTATGCTAGATTTATGAACTTTTTACTTTGGGGTGTAGAGCTACCAAGTTGTAGTATGCCTATTAATTTTGATTCCTGAGTATGTTCGGTGTTTTAAGACATGCATACCAATTAGAGATTGATTAAAATTATGGTGTGATTGCATATTTGTTATGAATTGATGTTGTTTTACAGTGTATATTTGGTAATTATTTGAACATACAACTATGTATATGGATAAGAACAAAACACCAAAAACATTAAAAAAAACCATAGTTTTAATAATGGTTCTTATTAAGAACCGTTATTAAAACCACTTATTTCATCTCAAAGTTATGATCAATTATTATGTATTAGGGTTTAATATTGCATAATCAATCTGAGAAACCTTAATTGGATGATAGAGTTTTAATAACAGTTTTCATCAGAACCGTTATTAAAACTGAGGCTTTAATAACGGTTCTGATGAAAACCGTTATTAAAACATAGGATTTAATAACGGTTTTGATAAAAAACCATTATTAAATATAAAGTTTATGCAAATATTCGCGAGTTTTTGTATATTTTTTATAACGGTTATGAACCATTATTAAAAATTTAATAATGGGCGGTTCAATAACGGTTGAAAACCATTATTAAAACTATAAATTAACTGTTATTAAAACCCCTTTTCGGGGTAGTGGTAACTAGTTTTAATAGCACAACATTAATAACAATTGTAGTGAATCGTTTGATATAAGTGAGAAAATTTTGGGTTGTAAGATTGCATAAAAGTTTTAACAAAAAACCATTATCAAAACTTCAATTTTTTGGGACCATATTGAAGGATTGGGTGTTAATAACGATTTTACATAGAAACCATTATTTAAATGGGCTAGATAGAATTAAGGGAAGCTAAATTTAACTATGTAGCTCCTAATGTCAGAAAACCTCATTTCTTATCCTTCAATGGTAGATTAGCAACCAACCACTCACAATTTTCAACTACCAAGACATCGCCTCTAATGATCCTTGCACACAAATGTTTGTCTAATCCTAGAGGTTTGCTTCTTCTTTTTTTCTTATCACGTAGAATAATGTTTCAAGTTCTCATTCAGCCCCTTAGTTTGAATGTTTAAAAACTACATTTATGAATGTAATGTCCAAAAGAAAATCTTAATTTTTTTTTGTTTGCCTCAACACACCCAAGGAACCAAAAATGCATATGGTTGTTTACCAGATTTGCTCAAATCAATCATCTTATGGCCTATGGTTCTTGATGGGTCTTGTGTACAAACTTATTTTAATTTTTCTTATCTTAGATGTAAAGATTACAGGGCTAAATTTTTTATTTTCATGTTTTCTTTTTTGGATCTGAGTTGTCATGTGTCATTATCAACATTTGATGGTCCATGCTACTTATTCTTCTTTAACACAGATCTCAGATCTAAAATTTGAGTTGAGCATTGCTCTTGGAGGTGAATTGTTGCTCATGTTTTTTTTTACTTTTCTAGATTTGTGTTTGAGTTTTACTTTTTTTAGCCAATAAAATTGATGATTCCTCATATTAGTTGTTAAGTGTTTGATTTTTATTCTTGATTTCTACGATTTGGTTTTAGATTTGTTTATCTTTACTTATGTATGCTTGATTTTTGGAATGAGAAATTGATGTAATAGATTTGCTTAGGTTTCCATTGATTTTTTTGTTAATTTGCATAATATTTCTTTGTTCATTTTGTCATTAGGACCAGTTATATGATTCAATAATGATGGAGTGTGTGGTATATAGTTCAATTAAGAACTAGGGGGTTCAAATTCCTCTTACTTCTTATTAGTTTGATATGTCACTCCGTGTTTTGATAATTGTGTTTGATTCTATTTGGCTTTTAAAAGTATAGAGATGTGATTTTTAATAACGGTTTTAAACATAAATTGTTATTAAATGTGAATTTTGATAATGGTTATGGGCGGGAACCCTTATTAAATGTGATTTTTGGTAATGATCCTGGTCAAGAACTATTATTAAAAGTGAAATTTGATATCAATTCTGGCAAAAAACTGTTATCAAAAGTCTGTCATCAACATGTATTTTAGGAGATTTTGATAAGAGTTTTGGAACCATTATTAAAGCTTTAACAATGGGTGGCTCATTATTGGTTGAAAACCATTACATAAGCCCAAAAATAATTGTTATTAAAACATAATTTCGTGGTAATGATGACTTAACTTCAAGAATAGTAACTAAGAGGTAGCATCGATATTGTATATATTAAACATGTGAGTTAAGCCTTGATTTTTAGATATGATTATTTTAAAATTATTTTGGGAATTTATGCTAAATTTGGTGAATTGTTGAGATGTGAAGGTGAAGGTATAGCCCTTTAGTGAATTCGGTTTATGAGGGGCATTATGGCCTTTTTGCCTTGATTATGTTATTTTGTTATGTGCATAATTTTTTTTGGTATGCATTATCATGATATCAAGTGGCTATAACACGTGGAATTAATTGATCATGACATAATTCTAAGTGTTATAATCTATAACAACTGTTGGAATGAATTAATAAGTAAATAAAATTACATGTAATAAGTAATGAGCATTCATCCTTATATTAAGGCAATCATAATAAATGATGGCTTGTATGAAGAAACCCTAATGATGAATTATTATGTGTTGAGTATCAAATAAAGAATTAATAATATCTTAATAATAGAAGTGGAAGATTGCATATATTAGAACTAATGTGCTTCATTTGATACTTTTCCTAATTGTTGCGATAACAAGGTTGGCCCTAGGTATACTTTATATTGTCCATTCCATTACCATAGAGTGTATGCATACTTAAGAATTATGAGTGTAGAAATTTGGTTTCCCATGTGTATTCTTCCCTATAAGGTTTGTTATATCTGTGTTACCAATCAACTGGTTATGGAATAGTAGAGTCTTTGAACTCAAGTGACTAAGTATTTGAAAACGTGTGATCAACTAAAAATGGAATTTAATATGGTGTATCATTATGTCATCTCGCATTATGAGTAGAATTCATGTGTGCTATATGTAAACATGTCCTTTTATTTTGATGTGTTTTTTAACTTACTCAATACGCAAGTATAGACCATCCATTTTATGTGTGCTGGTCATTTTCACGAGGAAATACCACCTTTTTTTATACAAGTAGTTGTTGAGTAATGCATTTGATGTGATACTTATGTTGAGTGGTTATGGGTTGGTTTAATTATATGGTTATATGGATATCTCTCTCTCTATAATTTTAATTCTGTGTTTTATATCATATATATTCTCTATCTATTTTATGATCTCATAATATCGTGGGATCAAGTGTTTCCCTACACTTGATCTCTAGATACGTATTACTTTATGATCTCATATTAAATAGATGAGGTATAGAGAGTACCTCTTCTATGTTAGATGTGGCATAACATCTAATATTTTATATTTGTTCCTTCTATAAAAAAGTTTAGCAGTAAATTTTGAGGTCATATTATTCACAAAAACCACCAATAAAAACCTTCAACCGAATGGAGCCTTCACGGCCTCATTTGCAACCATTGTCAAAATCCTTTGACCCTCAAATCAACCCATATCCTTAGACACTATTTTATAACCATGAATAGCTTCCACTCTCACTCCTTTTGTTATGTTCATCACCATAAATATCGACCGAAAAACCACTCACCTACAAAAAATTCACTATTCATTACATTCATCCCTTCAAAACACATCCTAAAACCCTACCAGCTTCATCTTTAGAGAGTACAATAACAAAATCCAATGGAAGAAATGACTAAGGAAGATGGAAATTGGGAGGCACAAGATTTTTGGGTTAAGCCTGAAAAATTCAAGGTCAATGATGTTAAGAGTAAATAAAAAAAATCCATCTGTGGTTGGAAGATGACATTCTCAACAACGATTAATTTCTTATATTGAACCATGCATCTTTCATTGGGTAGGATCTAGTTGTAGACAAAGAAAAAAATTACGGAAATGGATAACAATAAAAAATCTCTTTTCCCTTACAAATAATTAATGTTGATCCTATATATCCTAGAATCAGCAAACCACCTAATATACACCTTGATTTCATCATAGCTTTGAAATACAAACTACTTCAACCTCAATTTAGAAAAGTGTTGGGTTTTTATCTAACAATTGGTTTATATGTGGACGATAAGAATTACAAGTTGTCATATAAATTAAGCCTGTTTATAAATGATCATATTTATGCATAAATTATTTGGGCTTAATATATCTAATTAGATATGGGCCTGTATGTGTAGAAATGTTGGGTATTTTAGATTTTTAATGGACTGAACTAGAATATCCCAATAGATAAAAAGTTAATTATCTATATATAGGGTCGTGGTCCCTATGTCACACACACTTCGTCCTATTCGATTCTCATTAGTCAATAGAGACTGACGAGTGTGTGCTTGATCTTGAAGACCCTAGTACCACCCTTTTTCCAAATCTACCGTCCATTCCCACATTATGGATTTAGGTATGCTTCCACATAATTATTTGGGCTTAATGTATCTAATTAGATGTGGACCTATATGTGTAGAAATATTGGGTATGTTAGATTATTAATGGACTAAACTAGAATATCCCGATAGTTTATAAGTCAATTGTCTATATATAGAGTCGTAGTCCCTAGGTCACACACACTTTGTCCTATTCAATTCTCATTAGTTAATAGAGACTCAAGAGCGTGCGATTGATGTAGAAGACTCTAGTACCACCCTTTTTTCCAAATCTACTGTATGTTCCCACATTATAGATTTAGATAATCTTCCATAAAATTATTATTATAATCTTAATTAAATGGCATTTGATCATGTTAGATCTATAGATTAAGTTGATCAATCAATTGGTATCAGAATTCTTACTTAATTTATCAATATTAATAAAATTGATACATTTAATGGTAATGTTCACTAACCTTTCTGCCAAATTATGTAATTATCAAACAAAATCAGATTTGAGTATGATTACATAATTTGTTTTCGTTTGTCCGATATCGTTCGATATTTTTTATTTTTTTCCTCATTTAAGACTGTTTAATTATGGATTCAAAGGCACTGTTCATCCTTGTTTGCTTAGTTAGGCCTTTATTTCCCAAGTTAGTCAACCCTTTTCTTATAGAGGTCTCCTCTATTTAACCTCTATTTTCGTCCTTTCTATCTTTCTCTATGGTTCCATTTTCATCATCTAGATCTCATGCCCTCATCCGTTGCCTCATCACTATCTTCTCATGATTTTTTATATTGCTCACAGTGGCATTGGGCATTACCACTACCATCAAGTAACATTCTCAGTTGTTGCTAGAGGCTAAAGATGGTGGTCGATTATGAGCGACATCAAATTTTGCTAATGGTTAGGTAGTGGGTGGCGGTTTCGGTTGGTTGGGCTGGGAGGAGGTTATCAGCAATGGACTGTAAGGTAAAAGGTAGGAGATGGGTTAGACAGAGATTAAAACACTCTTAGAGTTTTAATAATTAGGACAATTTGGTAATTTAAAAAAAAAAGAAAAAAAGGAGGAAAAAGGAATTCGGCCGAGCCCGAGTTTTGAACCCAGGACTAGACCGTTTTACTAAGTGCACAAGGCCAGTTTTGCTAGTAGTTTTTTTTTATGTTTATCCCATTTAATTTATTCCTTCGAGCATACACCCCTCGTAAGTATCATTTGGGTTGGTTCCTTTATTGGGCCGATCAGATCGTTTTTTGGCTTTTTGGTTATATAGCCAAGCCTTTAATAATTTTAGTGAACATTAGATGTTTATATTTATTAAGCTATTAATTTAGCACTCATTAAGTCTTTATTATTAAAATAATAATATTTATTAAATATAATTAACCTAATTAATTTATTTAGATGTTTATTTTATTCTAATCTAATAAATTGATGTATGGGCCTTTTATGTGTTATTTGACATTATGTTTATTGTAATACTAATAAGGTTAGATTTAAATTTTTTTAAGGATATTGAATCTAAATAATATTGGTCCTAATTTTATAAGTCTAAATTTATGAATAAAATTGAGTGAACAATTTATTTATATTTATTGGTCATATATATATATATATATATACATGGATAATTTGTTAGCCCAAAAGAAGACACATATTTGGCATAATTATATATATATATAGTAATTTTTTGGATGCCATGTGAATAATGAGTTAATCCAAAGATGATCTTATTATCTGACATACCTTATTACCAGTTTTTGATCGCCACATCAAGAACACCACTTGTAGTTAATATTACTTTTCAAAGACTTGACATTAATATGGCATTGGTTTCTTGTGATAGGATTTTCATTATTTAAATTTATTAATTTTTTATTATGCAATTTTTTTGTGAGCATGTATTTATGTTATTGTTATGTTTTCTACACAACTATTTCTAAAACTACTATATTTAGTAAATTAAGTTCCATTCCCATGCCAAATGAGATAAATTGTAAGGAATGAAAGAAAAACATTTTACTTGTCCTTGGCTACATGATTCTACACCATGCACTTTGGTCAGCGAAACCTACTCATCTGATGGTTGAAAGTTCATTTAATGAGAAAAGAAAATTTGAGAAGTGGGATCGATATAATCTATGGATCTTATGATCATTAAGCACGACATTCCATAGGCTTTCAGGGGTGGATCTCTTATAAGATTACTGATGCTAAGGATTTTCTTGCTGAAATAAAAAATATTTTGAAAAAAATGATTAGGCTAAAACAAGCACTCATTTGCTGTGCTTGATTTCATTAAAGTATAAATTTAAAGGAAATATCAGGGAGTATATTATGGAGATATCGAACATCATTTCAAAACATAAAGCGCTAAAGATATAGTTATCAGATGAATTGTTCATTTAGTATTGATCTCTTTTCTGGTATAATTTAGTCAATTTAAGGATAGCTAAAACTACCAAAAGGAGAGGAGGACTTTTAATGAGCTTATTTCATATTGTGCACAAGAGGAAGAAATATTACAACAAGATAAGAATGAAGGTGCTTGAAATACCCAAAAAATCCTAATTTTAAGATTTATAGCTAATTAAGGATTTATTATAAAAATTAATTAAATAAATTATTTTTATTAAAATAAAAGGAAATTAATCAGAGCAAATAAAGAAGAAAATAATAAATATTTTAATTAGGAAAAATTTGGGTATTTTTCTAGTTAAAATGGAATTTAGGAAAAATCTTTAAAAATCCTAAATTAGCCTAAAAAGGAGAATTAAATATTATTTTATTTAAATATTATTATTTTTAATATCCCAAAATACCAAATTATTCCAAATATTCAAACCCGCCAATTTTTTTCTTTTTCCTTTTCCCTTTTCTTTCTTTCTTTTCTTTCCTTTTTCTTTCCTTTCTCCTTCTTCTTATTTTCTTTCTTCTTACCTTTTCTTCTCCCAACCTGGGCTTGTCTTCCTACGGCCCAAACCTTCCTTTTATTCTGTCCTTCTGCGTGGCCCAAGCCAAAACGCAAGGTTTCATTTTTTTTTCTCTTCTCCCAACTGATCCACCCCTCTTTTCCTTTTTTTCCTTCTTTTTCCTAGACCGCCCGGTCTGTCCCTTCCTTCTTCTTCCCTCATTGTTCACGACCCGGAACACCTTCTCCCCCTTTGCCCTACAACGACTCAAAAATTCTACTACCAACCTCGCCATTTGACCGGCCATTTCTCCCCTCTCTTCTTCCCTGATTCGCCAACCATTTCAACCCAACCTCTCCTCCCCTCATCTCACACGTTTTTCTCTTGTCCCTGATCAATCATAGGCCACAAAATCTGCCTGCACCGGCCTGCCATTACTGACGGTGAACCCTTACTTACCTCCCATATTCTCTCATCTCCCCTCTAACCTTATCCCCCTCCCTTGGACTATAAATACCCCCATAACCAGCCTGGACTCAAGTTTTTCCTGAAACTCTAAAATTTTACTCTTGTGTGCCACCACCCTTTCAGACACTATTTCCATCACCATTGGCCAACGCTGCCATTACAACCACCCATAGGACCACTCCCTACACCACCCTCTAACTAACTACACCACCCTTTTCCCTTGATTTGCCATGTACAAGCCACCCCAACCATGCAAAGTAGCATTCTCGATTAACTATTCCTTTCATCTCCGCCACCCTTTGCACCACCATTAACGACCACTCCTACCATAACCACCACCTCCCACACCTCCCAACTTCCTCTACAGAATCCCCTCTACTTTCCCCTATCCTTCTTTTCATCTTCCTCCCTCTCATCCTCCCTTTCTCTTCTTCCTCCACTTTCGACCACCACAACCACCGCCGTGTGCCGCCACCTTTGGCTATGCCACAACCCTCATTCTACTCCTCTCCATCTAAACACCCTAACATCCACCCTCTTTCTCCCTCTCTTTTTTCTAGCACTCAACTATCTCTCTTTTTTCTCTTTTTCCAGCCACCCCCGCCATTGCCGTGCACCACCTCCGGTGCCGCCTGTCACCACCAACCCAAGGTGGTACCTTAAACCCTCTCAACCCTTAAATACTATTTATACAAGTTTTATTAATTTTATTTTATTATAATTCCATTATCTTGAATATAATATTATTATTATTACTAATGTTATTATTATTATTACTATTAAGGGTCAAAGCCCTATTATATTTTTATTTTGGTTATATTACTATTATTATTGTTGCTATTATTATTATTATTATTATTATTATTATTATCATCATCATCATCATCATCATCATCATCATCATCATCATCATCATCATCATCATCATCATCATCATCATCATCATCATCATCATCATCATTATTATTATTATTTCAAAGTAGGGTCGAAACCCTACTTTACATTATTTTCGATTTATACTATTAGTATTATTATCATTATTATTATTTCGTATTACTATTATTGTTTTTCTTTTTATTTTATCTTTATTATTAATGTTAGTAGTATTATTTTGGTGAAGGGTTGAAGCCCTTATTCCACCATTTATTTTGAACTATATTATTATTAGTAGTAGTAGTATTATTTTTTTTTATTTTTTTTAGTATCATTATTATTATTAGGGTAAAATCTTCAAACCTTATATTATCATATTTTACAATATTACTATTATTACTTTTATCTTTAGCAAAATTAGTAATTAGTTAGTTTTATTACTATTATATTATTATTTTATCCAAAATCCTAATCTTAGAATAAATTAGGAAATAATAGCATTTTTTAGTAGGAAGGAACCTAATCTTTAGTTTTTTCCTCTTATAGGTAAGACTAGTTAAAGCCTTAAGGAAGCGTAGGAGCGTGCTCCAAGACCAGTGTCGTATTAGGTAAGGGTGTAGCTAAGGCCTTATGTGTGCTTATGTGCCTTATATGCTTTGTATGTCATGTATCATGATGTGTTATGTATCTTATGCTTATTGTTATAACTATTTCATGTGTAGTGTGGCTTAGAGTTGAGGAATGCTTATTTGCTTTCATATGGCAAATGTTACTATGTATATGTTGTGGAATGTGATGACAGATGTTATGACCCTTTAAGACATGCATGTGACGATGTTTAATGTGGTATTGTAGGGTGGAACAATGAAAAAGAAAAATGGGAGAGAAAGATGACTAAAGGGTTATAAGTTTACTAATATGGGTGGAATTGACCTTGTTGTTCCATGGTCTATGAGTGGATGAATAAAAGGGGGATTTTAAATAAAATAAAAGGGTGCATGGGAGAATCTAGGGTTTGCATGGGAGTCTAGGTTTTTGCATGGAAAAAATTAAAGATGTGCATGGGAAGGTTAGCATCTGCATGGGAGTAAAGTTTACGTGTGAAAAGTTGACTTGGGATGTAAGGAAGGTAATGGAAGAGTTGTTTGGGTCTTTGGAGGATTTGGATGAAAAATAGTGTGTGAGCTAGGGTTTGGGGGAAACCCCTAATCTAAGAAGGTGGTAAAAGAAGAAATAAATGAGGGTGAGTGGAATGCGAGAGGATGATGGAAATTATCAAGTGAGGATGAGCATGATTGGCATGGAAAAATAAGAAGTGGAATGTGAGAAAAGGAGGTGTGACATATGGACATGAGGAAGCTAGGGTTTGGTGTGGCTACTTAGGGTTTTTGTGATCACACGTGTACTTGGTGAGTAAGGTGAGATGTTGAGGGTTGAACTTAAAGGTTGTGATCTGTGGGGTATTAAAATAGTTGGGTTGTGCGAGGCAGAGAAGGATAGGCTACATAGGCCCAAATTATGATTTCTAGAGAAAACTCTAGAGCGAGGTAGTGAGTGGCCTGGAGGTGAAAAGTAGTGGGCCTTGACCCACACATGTGGGAGATGGGCTCTAGCGTAAGTTAGGGTAAAGAGGAAAGGATGTTGGGCCAAGTTAGGAGGTGCATGAGTCTTACAATGTGAGATAAGTCCTTTTGGAGGATAAGCGTAGAGGGAGTTAGTCATGCATGTCTAGGGTTAAAATTTTAAATAAGACACCTAAGACAATAATCATGTAAAGTGAAAGATTATTGAGCCAAGTCCAACTAATCTACCGATAAGAAATAGTGGTTAGGGCATTCCATCCTATATGTGACAGATCCATCGGCTATAATAGTAGCTAGGGTATGATACCATATAAGTAACCGATCCACCGGCTACAACAATGGCGGATCTCGAGCTTAATAAACAAAACCTTGAGTTTGCTAAGACACATAAAATATACTAAGTACTTACAATGGAACACCATGCGAGGCGGGGCCAAACCGATCCACCGGTAAGAAATAGTAGTTAGGGCGCCCCACCCTATATGTGACCAATCCACCGACTATAATAGTGGTTAGGGTATAATACCCTATAAGTGACCGATCCAACAACTAAAATAGTGGGGTTACCGTACTCGTATGGATTTAATAAAAAGTATGGTGAGAAATAAGTATCTATAAGAGATTAATTAATTAATTAATCTGGACTATAAATGGCCTTCATCTATTATTTATCTGAAGTAATCATATATTGTTTTATTATCCTACATGGTTTCTATTCCTTTATGTGTTAGCCTTAGTGCACGGTTACCTTACTAAGTACGTAGGGTATTGATCACCCTTTTATGGGTGTTACTCATTCCCACGAGCAGAAGACTCTTCTAATTTTGTACAGTTGGGTGATGCTTATTTTGATGGCTTCAATATTCATGAGGCATCAAGTAGGGCTGAGTGTTGAGTATGGACTTGGCACATGGATCAAGAGTGGTGTGGCCAAACTTTCCATTTATGATTTTCTATCTTTATTTTACTTTCCTAAGATATAACTTTTATTGTCTGTAAAATTATTTCCTCTTGAGAAACATTGACTGTGTACTTCGAATTATGTCTCTGATTTCGCACTCTAAATTCTATTTTATAATCATTTGATGCTTAATTGAAGCCTTTTTTAGTTTTGATGTATATTGATTATTAAATTTCTTTTAACCTTAGCACTTGGTACTGGAACAATCAGAGTTAACCGGTCTAATACTAAGTATGGCGATAACATCCCCAGAATTCACAGGTTTTAATTTAATTACTTCCATTTTAATAAAAAAATTAGTAAATTTTGGGGTGTTACAGTTCTAATCCATCATTTACCCCACATGAAAAGAAAGAATGAAGTTACCCTTAAGGGTCTAGTCTAAAAGAAATAGCAGTAGGAAAAAGGTAACTAATTATTTTGCAAAAATACTGGACATGTTAGGAAGAATTGTCAAAAGTTTCATGCATGGTTGATGAAGAAATGTACAATCCTTTCTTTAGTATGTTTTAAGCTTTATTTAGCTTTGTCACCTAGAAACACTTCGTGATTATATTATGGTTCTACTACTCATATAAGTGTTTATATGTAGGGTTGTTTGAACTATTGAAAAATAAATAATGGTGAAATACACATCTATATAGGAGAGGGCAAGGCATCAACGATTAAAGCAATTAGCATGTCTAAGTTATTGTTAGAAATTAATCATTATTTAGATTTTAAAGACACTTTCAATATACCATATTTTAGATAGAAGTTGGTTTATATTTCCTTGTTGGAGAAATTTGGTTATTATTGTTCATTCAAAAATGTAAATTTAGTCTTTCTTTAAATTCAAATATTATTGGTACTAGTTCATTGTGTGTATATGATAACCTATAAATGCTGGATGTCATCATTTCATATCATGAAATCATCTACGTAGAATAGCATGGTACTAACAACAAATTAAGCAAAGAAAGTTTAGCATCATTATGGCATAAGCGCTTAGGTCATATCTCAAAAGAAAGAATTGAGAGGCTTATGTCTAATGACATTTTATATTACCTTGACTTTATAGATTTGAAAAATTGTGTAGAATTTGTTAAAGAAAAACATACCAAAATAACGGGTGAAAATAGATCTTCA
This sequence comes from Tamarix austromongolica, assembly GCA_039764185.1. NCBI lineage: Eukaryota > Viridiplantae > Streptophyta > Magnoliopsida > Caryophyllales > Tamaricaceae > Tamarix > Tamarix austromongolica. The sequence goes on from CM077817.1 coordinate 33,724,001, forward strand.
TATGCCTTTGAATTGATTACATAAATATATGTGGATTGTTCCCTACGACTTCTTGGAATGATCAATAATATTTCATATCATTCATAGGCAATTAGTCACATTATGGATACCTATATCTCATTTATGAAAAGTTACAGTCATTGGAAATATTCAAATCTTTTAAACTTGAAGTTGAGAACAAACTCAACAAACAGATCAAGTGCATTAAATCTGACCATATTGGTGAATACTATGGAAGATATGATGGTTCGGGTGAACAATATCCATGAACTTTTACTATATTCCCTAAGGAGTGTGAAATCGTTTCACATTACACCATGCCAGGTTCCCCTAGAAAGAATGGTATATCTAAAAGATGAAAACAAACTCTTAAGGACATGGTAATGAGTAGGGTTAGTCATTCTACTTGACCAGTGTCACTCTAAGGAGATACATTAAAGACAATGACAAAGATGACTATGTAAGTCGTAAATTTTTCTAGAAGGCTCATAAAATTACCAAAATCAATATAAATCCCTAAAATTATAATATGAACAAGATGTCTAAAATTCACTATCTAACTCTAACATTTTACACATGTGGTAATAAGATTACCTTTCTAAGGTTGTTCTTCCCAATTTAGGTCACTTTATCATTTTTGGAAACTTAAGAAATTCATAATCAATCCAATAATACCACATAATATTATTACCATATTTTAATCCTCCTAACATAGTAAGATATCAAAATTCACATATTAACCCATATTAACCAAAATACCCTTATAGATAGCCGAAAATCCTTATTTTACGAAAATCTTATATCTTTAATATTATTATTTCCAAATTCTCCATTTATCATCATAAATATTAAATATACCTATTTAAATTTTATCATATTTTATTAGGCTCATAATACTCTTCCACAAGTTATACTCATCCACAAAAATACAACCGTAGTAACATCATATTAGCACATCATTCATTATTCATACTCTCTTTCTATCACATAATCCATATTATCATATCATATCACTAAAAACACAAATTTAAACATATAATAACAATATCATGGTATTACACCTAGCCATACAATCATTGAACACAAAATCATGAAACATCGAGTATTATCTTTACCAAAAAGGCTTTGGTCTCTAAGTAAGATTATTCTATCCCACCTCTTTTAGATGCTCTGTAGTATCACCTAAGAAAAAAACATAATTAAAATTAAATGATATAATTAAGTAGTGGCTAGGGTAATGGAGGGTCAAAGAATGGGGTAAACCAAACTGAGGTTTGACGAAATCTTAGCCAAAATTGGTGCAATAAGGAAAGGGTTTGATTGTTTTGGCCAAAAGGTGGCGGTGAGGTTCAGTGGTTTTGGCCGAAGGAGAGTGGTGGGATATGGTGGAAATGTTTTAATTGAGGTGTAGGTCTGCATTGGATGTTTCTGAATGGAGGGTGGAGGTTTTGGTGGTTTCTACATAATGAAGGTGGTAGCAACGAGTGGTTTAGCCAGAGAATGGGGTGGGGAATGGTAAAAGTTGTTAGTTCTAGGGGTGAAGGGATGGAAAATGATATTAGTGATGGTCTTAGTGCCTCGATTAGGCTCGCCAGTCGAGGTAATTTTGGGCGATTTTTGGCGATGAAGAGGAGGCAGGAAGAAGGAAAGAGAGGCTGCATTTGGGGTGAAATTTTTTGGTAGAATATAAAGGGAGAATGGGGGAAATGAGGGAGAGGCTAAGTTTAGGGTGAATTTTTTTTATAGAAAATATAGGGGGAAGGGGTATAGAAGGAGGGAGAGGCTAAGTTTGGGGTCCAAATTTTTGACAGAAAATAAAGGGAGAAAGGGGTAGGTTTATATATACATACATACATACATACATGAACATAGGAAAGGGAGAGAAGAGGTGGTGATTATGCAAAAATTCAACCCCGACCCTAAAGCTAAGAAGGGGCGAATTGAAGGGGGTAGGGGTAGGGGTAAGCTTGGTAGGGGAGGTGTGCACTCAAAAAGAAGATAAGAGGAGAAGACAAGTAGAGGAAGAAATTTTAAAATAAAATAAAATAAGGAAAGGAGAAGAAAAATGGAAAAGAAAAGGTTTGTGTTTAGTTTTAGGTTAAGGTTAAAATAAGTTAGCTTAGGGTATTATATGATTTAATTAAATGATTATTCAAAATTAGGTTTAGGTTAGAGAAGATATTAATAACCCGGAATAAAAATTAAGATTACGCTAACATTGTGGATTAGGAAGTTAAGGTAAGATATAAATATTAAATTCTTGATATTAGAATTAGGTTACAATATTAACTATTCAAGATTAGGGTTAGATTTTTGGGTATTATATCACTAATAAATTTTAGGATATTATATTACTACAATTTTAAAAGAGACATCATTCTCAAAGTTAAAAATTTGAGGTTGGGGAAGAAGAGAAAAATAATGTAAGGAACGTGATCTCTATGGTTAACTCTATCAAAGTTAACACTTTACAACCAGGGACTACCTCTTTAAAAGAGAGAGAACCCCAAACCTAACACATTGGGCTAAAACACTTGGGATTCATCTCATGCATATCATTCTTCATCTCCCAGGTTGACTCTTCTACTCCATGTTCACTCCAAAGGATTGTTACAAGTAGAACTGAGCTTGTCTAGGTCCATCAAGTTGTAGTATTGAGAATCCTCAACGACCTCTCTTCATATGACAAAGAATCTTCAAGCTTGATCTTATCTCTTCTAATCACATGTGATGGGTCTACAACGTAATTCCTCAGTTGAGAGATGTGAAAGACATTATGAACTCGATCTAACTCTGGTAGAAGCGCTACACGGTATGTTATATTGCTAACCCAATCAAGAATCTTGTAAGGACCAATGTATCTGGGGCTCAAATTACCCTTATGACCACATCTCCGCACCCCTTTAGTGGGTGACACCCTTAATATAAATGTATTCCTCAGCTCAAATCTGTCACTAAAGTGCCTCTAATTTATATAGCTCTTCTAGCGACTTTGAGCAGCTATCATCTTGTCATGGATCAACCGAACCTACTAAGTCATCTCCTCAATCATCTATAGCCCATGTATAATTGTCTCGTTGATGTCACTCCAACACAAGGGTGTCCAACACTTATGTATATATAGTGCCTCAAAGGGTGTCATTTATATGTTATCATGACAACTATTATTGTACAAGAACTCAACGAAATGTAGATGATCTTCCCAAGTCTCAAGAAGTCCAAAACGTAAGCCTATAGTATATCCTTGAGTGTTTGAATCGTCCAATCAATCTATCCATCTGTAGTTGGGTGGAAGGTGGTTCACATTCTCAATCTTGTGCCAATATGCTCCTACAAATTTCCCCAAAAGTGTGAAAGAAACACCGAATTCTGATTGGAGACTATGTTGCTAGGTGTACTGTACTTACTCACCACAAGCCTCAAATATACTTCGGCCAACTGATATTCTCCAAGTTGACTTCATCGGCATAAACACAACTGATTTAGTCAACCTATCAACAATCACCTAGATCATGTCGCAACAGCTATAAGTCCTTGATGTCCCACTCATAAAATCCATTGAGATGGAGTTCCACTTTCATCTTGGAACATCTAAAGGATGAACCAACCATTCAAGCCTTTGGTTCTTGATCTTAACCATCTTGAAAGTCAAACATCTCGACACAAAATCTAGTACCTCTCACTTTATGCAAGGCCACCAATAAATCCTATTGAGATCCTTATATATCTTATCTACTCTTGTGTGGGTAGAATACGGAATATAGTGACCCTCCTCTCATATCGGGTGCTTTAAATCAATGTAACTTTGAGGTATACACCATGAACCTTTGTAGCAAATGCTACCATCCTCATGAATCAAGAATCCCTTAGCTCGATCATCCTAAATCTTTTACCGAATCCTCTCGAGTTTAACATGCTCGAATTATCTTGCTCAGATCTCGTAAAAAAATTGATATAATAGGCAATGCACTCATCCAGTTATTTAAGTCACCATGTTGGACCATATTTATCCCCATCTCACCAAGCTCCTCCAGCAACTGAATAGCCACCACACAAGTGCTCGAGAAGTGTGAGGTCTTCCTATTCAAGGCATATGCAATGACATTGGCCTTACGATCGTGGTAGGTTAAATCAATATCATAGTCTTTTTCCAACTCTAAACATATCCTTTGCATCATATTCAACTCCTTATAAGTGAATATATACCTGAGACTCTTATGGTTGATGAATGATTTGCATTGAGTCCCATACAGATAGTGCCTTCAAATCTTCAATGCGAAGATGACTACTACTAACTCCAAGTCATGTATTGGGAGGTTCTATTCATGCTACATCAACTTATGGAAAGATTACACTACTAACTTACCATGATGCATCAAAACACAACCTAGTGCATGCTTTGGTGCATCCCTATAGACCTCAAACGTGCCCGATCATGATGGTAAAATCAAAACTGGTATTGTAGTCAACCATCGCTTCAACTCCTAAAATGTTCTCTTATATGCATCATCCCTTTGAAACTTGTTTATCTTCTTTATAAGCTTTGTCAAAGGATAAGCTACCTTCAAGAAGTCTTTAACAAAGCCCTTATAGTACTTGGCCAAGCCTAGAACATGTGTTTATGATTAGGTTTAGTTATGAGATGAATATGATGACGATGATGATGAGCGATTGGAATGATGATGATTTGATAAAAAAAAATATTTCAAAGGTAACATGATGATGATGAACATGTGATAATAATAGAATTATTATATAAGGTTTAGAAGTAAAATAGGTAGAATTAAGTAAGAAGAATAGGTTAAAGATGAAGTTAAAGATGATGAATGTACGATAAAAGTGACTATTAAGATTGACGATTAGCGTAGGTTATGGATGTGTTTGGGGATAATACTTAACCTCTAATTCACTAAGACAAAGAGAATAAGGGTTTTAATAATAATTATTATAATAATAATCAATCTCACAAAATTGATTATAATTGAAAATAACTTACATGGAATTCAAACAAGGAATAGCTTATATTTCATTTAATTTTACTATGCATATAAACGTGTAACCCTACGGTTTTTATAACCATTGCACTTCCTCAATATGACAAGGTAATTCTAATTAATTAGGCACAAAATTATGATCAAAATGGGTCCCCATGCAATGTGACACCCCCAAGATTTATAGTTAAATTTTTTCATTTATGTAGAAAACCATACACTAAAACAAGGGGTGCTACTGTTGCAATCGGCATAAGATTGGCCGAGTATAATTTTTTTCATTTATGTAGAAAACCATACACTAAAACAAGGGGTGCTACTGTTGTAATCGGCATAAGATTGACCCTCAGCCAATCTCATACCAACCACAAGGCTAGAAAATTTAAAAATATTAATACAAGTAATTAATAAAACCACACTAGTTCCAACATTTTATAAATAAAATAGAGTGCGCAAGTGTAAGAGTTGATACAGAAATGGAAAGCAAGTACAACGATGCTCCTACAAGGGAAATAAAATGGAAAATAAAATGATAAGAGAGTTAGATAAAGGTAAGGTCGAAAAACACCCTCTCAAACCCTATGAAAAGTACAACAGGCCATCACTCAGTCCTACCCAACGCATCGTAGGTGTCAAAATCATCACGTGCATCATCTCCTACCTACACAAACTCAGCATGGGCCACTACTTGCAGGAATGAGCAGCACCCATAAAAGGAGTAATTAGTACGCTACGTACTAATTAAGGTAACCATACAGCTAAGACCATACAACATAAATGGTAGATAATGCATGTAGCGAGTCAATCCGATTAACCACAAGCATTAGAATTTAGGCCATTGATTTCATTTTCACACAACTCTCAATTTAGGTCTATGCGAATACGATAACTCCACTATTATAACCAGTGGATCAAAAACACCCAAGGCAGAATGCTCCTGGCCACTATTATTCGTCGGTGGATTGGTCTCTAGGGTAAAGTTCTCCTAACCACTATTATGTTAGTGGAT